>CM068961.1:103356187-103368742 GCA_035128595.1 Eptatretus atami | reverse complement strand
AACACTGTGGTATCAGTGAAAAATTGTCGCAGGGGGGGTGCAAGGTAGGTCCCACTGGCTCCCGGCCTATGGTATGCAAGACTGCTTCAGTAGCACTAAACTTCCAGATTTTTGAAACAATCTTTAAAATCATCATTTTATTAAAATTGAAGTATGCACTTGAACACTGCATCGGGTATCGTGTTCTATTAACGTTCTAGTTATTGTTTATAATCAGCAATTTAATTACCATCTCCACTGATATGTGTTTTTGCAGGTGTAAGTGCTGGAGTATATTACTCGTTAGCAACTCTACTCAACCAAGCAGTGCTGTCTTACTACCCAGTGAGTATATCATTCTTTTATATCATTCTATCACCCGATTCACTGCCAATTCATGCCACTGTAAAGTGTAATATTAACCATTGTGACAAAATAAAGCAAGATATTCTGAGAGCTGTTTGATGTGTATTGGCTTATTGATAATACTTTTCAATACCAACTCATGGAATGCTATATTCATATGGAGAATTAGACAGATTAATCAATGATAGTTCTGTGCCAAACAGACCTGTGACAGAAAGTTGTGGCCCTGGATCCTGTTTACAGAACGCGGAGGCAGGTGGGATCACGTTCCGGGTACCCATGTGGTTTCTGTGGACGTGATCCCACCATTGCATGTGTGTTTCCTGGTGTAGATGTGACAGTATGTGCCAACAGGGTGATGAAGTCGAAACTGGCTGGATTGGACTCACCATAGTGGTGACTGGAGTTGTGAGCGCTTTAATCGCAGGCTTCTGGCTCGATAAGACACACACCTACAAGTAATTACTTCATAATCAAAATTTCTCTAAAATCAGAATCTCTTTTTATTCTCTTTGAAATTAAAAACACAGCAGCTGGACTTTTGTTGCTGAACAATGTGCATCTGTTTATGTGTATATGCATACATTAAATACATGCTCTTCTGATTCTGATGTACCATGTTATGTTTCAGAGCATCAGTGCTGCTGAAGCAGTTTCTTAGCAAGTGTTATACTGGGTGGTTTGCTGTTGCCTTCCCAACAGTAGTTATGGCAGGAATTGGGAATTTGGTCATGGTGTCGGCGATAGCTTACCTACTCTTCATGAAGGACACCATGGGATCTTTAACGCCCATCAACTAATGCTGTTAGATGGGATGCGCCAGTGGAAATTGTCCATCCGAGGGACGGCATACACATTGATGAATCACCCTGCTTGTGAAAGACCAGGATGACAGTTTAGAGCTGGGCCTAGATTCTAACTCAGACTAGACAGCTCAGAAGCAAGTATGCGTACCCCCAGGGCAACCTGCCAGCCTAAATGCATGCTATACTGATTTTTGAGAGTTGCCATTATCCAAAACTTGACTCAACATGTTAAACAGCTCAGAGATGGGTAAAGCCATCCCTATCCACGAAAGGGTACTGAACACTCAACGAATGGTACAACTGCTTTTGTTGGCCAAGATACTGTAGGAAGTTAACGATTGGCTTATGCTATCTCCATACATCGTGTTTGGGAGATGAACAAATCTTCAAAATATTTGGAACTAGTAGATATACACATAAAGGACAGGTGGAAGGATGGAATGGCATTTGATAGGATGGGAGGGCCACAGAACAACAGCAACAACAATCCCATGATAAAAAGAATAAATGGAGACAATAACAACAATTTTGTGACAATTTCACTTGAATTGCCACCCACCAGAATGACATGACATCATCTGTCATAATTGAAACCCTTCACATTAAGACTAAATTTTGTTGATGAAGTTTAGTGATGATAGTGAAATGGTGAGAAGAAAATAGTATCATGGCAGACACCTTCATCATATTATGTATATATATAATAATATATATTATATATATATTATATATATATATATAATTATATATATATATCGACACACTGTATATTCTTACGGGATGCGGTTTGAGGCTACCATGTGGGGTTTCCCCGGGCTTTTCTTCCCGATCTCCAGCCCTGATGCTGCTGACCACAGACAACTCCGCTCTACCGGGCTGCAGGTCTTACACAGCCGTAACCGCTCGACTTAGACTACCAGTCTAGCAGGGTTATGTTTCGAAGTTTCCGCAATACTCTTCTGTTGGCCTGGAAACCTAACTAGAGGCCGTGCCCTCAGCGCCGCACCTGGTAATCTGCCAAGTGGAACAGATAGGTGCAGCACTGGCTAGTCACGTGCGCCAATTAGTGGGGTAGAAAATCTCTCAGGCTAACACTAAGCACAAACTATGCTAGACCAATGAAGGGAAAGACACAACAAGCAGATTTAGAGCAACAAACACCAAAGGTTTATTTACAAGGTTGAAGAAAAGGTACATTAAAAACAAGGGTTTATTTACAGGCATTCATATAGCAGGGACATACAGTAATTTGTGTGGGGTGTGCAGCAAAAGACATGCAATGTGGTCCAAAAGTAAAAAGACAAAAGAGCAGAGTTATCACCGTTTCTATCTGTCTTAGACAATCTTACTTAAACTAATATAACAGACGCCACCAGGATCATTCTGCCGAAAGGTAGATAAGTGAGAAAGAAGAGAGAATGTTTGAGGCGTTCATCGACCTCTGCACTCACCCGGCATGGGCTGGTGAGCCCGACACTTTCCTGCACTGGGGAAAGGCAAGGGAGATGAGACAGGGATAGAGGGGTGTTGCTGTCTGGCGTCCCGTCATTCAGTGAGCTGCCCTGCGAAAAGCAGCTGCACAGGAAGTACTTCCACAGAAAGGTTATTCTTTCTTTGATTTGTGTTTTTTGTGTATGCTGTGGAATGAAGTGTTTTACGGTGGCTGGAGTGCAAGTCCTGCCACCAACCCACGAGAAATGGGCAATCCAACTGTCGGAGGATGTCCACGGACAGGTTTTGTTTTTGCGGACCTTTGACAGGTTTTGTATTTAATCCTGCTGGGTGTCCATATCCATACACCTTCCTTACCAAGAAACCTGGTGGGGTTGTTGGTTTAGTTGCCGACAACCCGACCATAAAGCAGGTTAGTTCAGGTTTACATGGTACCTGGAACAAGTCATAGATCTGACCTGACCTGACCTGACAATATATCAGAAGGACTGACCATGATTATGGGACAGGATCAAACCCGAAAGAAATCCAGTCACTGAGGCCACCAGAACTGAAAGTCGAACTGAGATTCTCAAACATTCACATCATTGGAACAGGGAATGTAAGATCCATGAATCAGGAAATGTTAGATGTTATAAAGAGAGAGATGCAGAGGACAAGAACTGAAATTTGAGGACAGGTGAACTTAGATGTACTGGTTTTGGGCAGTTTCAATCCGACTATTACAAAGTGTTATTTTGTGGTGACGAAACCTGGAAAAGAAATTAAGTGGCAGTGATTTGCAATAAGACGACGGCAGAGAAATCTGATCATGAAATGATAGGTTAATATTAATGAGGTTGAAGCGATATCCAATGAACACTACCATCATTCAAATGTACACTCCAACTTCTGCAGCAGATGAAGAAAATGGGGTTGCCTAAAGGAGATGTTTTAAGTATTATGCTGGCCAGCAAGTCATTTTCATCAGATAAAATTATAAGTGGGCTTGATAGCTCTTGGGACACTGATTTGAAATCTGTTTTTGGTTTACCTCTCACACATCTAGTTTTCGTGATGAGACCAATCACATTCGAAAGGTTATTGCCATAATTATAATTCATGGAGGAGGTTCATGCAAGGGGGGTTCATGAAATACTGTTGTTTCCCATGCCTGTGGGATAGTCGTGCTACAGCGGATCATTATATCAGATGTGACTGGAATCAAAGAAGCACATATGAGCCAGGAACAAGCAGTGTCCAGTATTTTCTTTCAGTTGATCCAAAGAAGATTTTCCTGACACCTCTCCACATTTAGCTCAGTTTCATGAAGAATTTTGTGAAAGCTATGGGTAAGATGAAGTCAAGAGGGTTTCGACACCTTGTTGAGAAATTTCCAAACATCAATACCACAAAATTGAAAGAGGGAATCTTTGTGGGGCACCAAATCGGGTAAATTCTGCAGGATGACACAACTTTTTGAGATATCATTATAAATATCAATTTAGCCCTAACTCTCATAGTACAGGCATTTTAGCAGAAATATTTGGTCAACCTCCCACAAATTGCAACAAAAGCAAATCATCCAGATTTTGATTCTTGGATATGTCCTCAGTGACAGAAAAAAGTCCTAAGGGATCCTCCGGGGGGAAAGTCCTGAAATCATGGAAATCCAATATGGCCGCCACCCGGCTTCGGGAAAATGAGAAATTGTAAAGATTGATATTTTAATATGTAATATATGTTTTTCTGCATTCTAATTGTTTCTAGTTATGGTCAGTATATAAATACAAGAATAATATAAAAAAAGTGAATAGTATTGAGTATAAAAAATTATAGCTTTTTTGTCCAAAAATGTCAATTTTTGTCCCGAAAAAAAATATTTACTGATACTGATTTTGGCTCCGGACAAAAAAAAAGAAACGTTGAAGACACAAGATGAAATCAAGTCTATGGCATACAATATAATTATGTAAATCATTGAAACATGACAAATTCACAATTCCACTCGGGGCAATCACATCTGCCTGACGAAGGTTTCGAAATGAAAATGAAAATTCGCATTAAACTACGAAACTACATCCATTATAAAACTACTACATGTTGAGAAAAATCAAGGCTATTAAAGTTAGAACTCGACAATGTCCATCATCCTCATCATTGTCACATGGAGTGTTTGTGCAGCCAGAGCCCTGCAGTTTCCACAAGCTGGAGTGCACTCAATGTTGTGCTTCTTGCATGTGCATCCCATGGGCTACATTCAGCCTGAAGTTGCACTAATGACACGTAACATTTTTTAGGAGCTGGAGCTATTGATGTCTGAAGTGGACAAAACCTCGTCACACTTCTGCCAACCCAGTCTGTGAAGAAGTATGCAAGTCTGACGTCTTGAAACGAATCAAAGACCACCTTCAGAAGCATGCCGAGTCTGCAAAGATATCTTCTAGAACTTCAGGCTCTGGTTCAGTATATGGACATGCTAGACATTCTACGCAAATACATCCGGCAGAGCGCACTGGAACTGGGCACTACATCTACGGCCATCCAGGAAATGCTGCCTTACCTGCAGCCTCGGGCCACAACTGTATGCCAAATCTGCGAGGGTGTCTGCAGCAGATGTCCAACCTAAAACTCAACATCCCAATGTCCAACAACGTTTTATGAGGGTTCCATGTGTTCGACGAAGTGATCGCCTGTGGCAGGTCTTTCATCTGACCTGATCATCAAACAAGTTCTGATGAGAAGTTTGAAGACCAGCGGGGCTCACACGAGGGCGAGGAATGACAGAGCAACACACTGGTATGGCTACTATCAATGCCTGCCTGTGCAGAAATAAACCAGGCAATGCAGGAGCTCACAGGTGTGAACTACAACACTGGAGAGCAGAAGAGGACATGACCAAGGCAAGACAATCTCGTGATGAAGGACACCTATCAGCTCTTCAGTTTACAGGAACGGAATCCGTTCAGTGATGATCACGTCTGAGGACATGCCACTGGATTCATCCACACCGTAACGTCGATACAGCACAGCTGTAGGAGCCAAAATATTGATACTATGGATGGGAAAACACTGCCGAGTACACATTATAAGGAAAGACCAAGTTGTCACCCTCGGCATGAAGTCATCTGTCAAGATGATGGAGAGAAGTCCAGGTTGACCCACACTCCTCTTCCAGAGACTGATCACTGTTGCACAGACAGCAGAAAAACTGGAGTCGGCCTTCAAATATGAACTGTGCAGCTATCCACCAGCCCTCTTTGATTCCTCTCTCAGTCCGAGAAGCACAAGCCAGTCTTTGCTGATGCCATCTGGGATCTTCTTGAGATCCGATATCCCAATGATGGAAAACAGTATTTTTGGATGGCGGGGCACTTGTTAACGCATTCCATTTCTCTGGATCTACATACAGAAACATATGCCACCAGTACACTGATTATGTAAGAAGAAGTACGGAGATGCCATAGTCGTGTTTGATGGTTATGAGAGTACCAACACGAAGGACATGACACACCAGAGACGGTCTAAAGGGAATGCTGGCACTACTGTGACATTTACAGCTGACATGCGTCTCACAATGAAGAAGGAACAGTTTCTTGCCAATAGGCAGAATAAACAGCGATTCATTTTTATGTTGAGTGAAGAGCTTCAGAAGAAGAACTGTGAGACACACATGCCTCAGGGGATGCTGATCTCCTGATTGTACTGAGGCCGTGCAGTCTGCTACTGTCACCACACATGTGTTAGTTGGTGATGACACAGACCTCCTCTCCTCCTATGCTACCATGCAGCTTAGAATCCCATGACCTCTTCTTTGTCCCAGCCAAAGAAGAACACGAAGAAGCCTTGCATCTGGAACATAAGGCTACAGGAAATGATTGTACAGACATATGCAAGCACATACTGTTTCTACATGCAGTTCTGGGTGCGACACGACATCTCGTCTTCATGGGATTGGAAGGGGCTTCCCTCAAAAAGTTCAAAGCAAACAACATCCGTGAGCAGGCCAAGGTTTTTGATACATATCCAGCTCCGTATGTGAGTGACAGATGCAGGAGAAAAAAAACTGTGATAATCTACAACGGAAAGTCACTGACACCCTGGACACCCTCCGGTATCAGCGGTACTGGGACAAGGTGGCTTGGAGCTCCTCTCACGTGCAACCACAGACGTTACCACCAACATCAGAAGCCAAAGTAACACACGCCTGTGCGTGTATCTGCAAGTCCAAGAATGGAAGGAGTGCAGATGAACTTCTTCCGACAGACTGGGGTTGGCAGAAGTGTGAGAGGGTTTTGTGCCACTCAGACATCAATAGCTCCAGCTCGAAAAGATGTTACGTGTCATTAGGGTGCAACTGCAGGCTGAATGTAGCACAATGAGATGCACAACATTGAGTGCACTCCCAGCTTGTGGAAACTGCAGGGGCTCTGGTGCACAAACACTCCATGTGAAATGATTCGAGGATGATGACGACATTGTCGAGTTCTAACTTTAATACACTTGATTTTTCTCAACATGTATGGTAAGTATATAATGGATGTATAGTAGTTTCTGAGTTTAATGCGAATTTTTATTTTCATTTTGAAACCTTCGTCAGGCAGATGTGATTGCCCTGAGTGGAATTGTGAATTTTGTCATGTTTCAATGATTTACATAATTATATTGTATTGCCATAGACTTGATTTCATCTTGTGTCTTCAACGTTTCTTTTTTTTTTTGTCCAGGAGCCAAAATCAGTATCAGGTAAATGTTTTTTTTTCGGGACAAAAAATTGACATTTTTGGACAAAAAAGCTATAATTTTTTATTTTACCCTCAATACATTTCACTTTTTTAATAATTATTCTTGTATATCAATATACTGACCATAACTAGAAACAATTAGAATGCAGAAAAACATATATTTACATATTAAAATATCAATCTTTACAATTTTCTCATTTTCCCCGAAGCCGGGTGGCGGCCATATTGGATTTCAATGATTTCAGGACTTTCCCCCCGGAGGATCCCTTAGGACTTTTTTTCTGTCACTGAGGACATATCCAGGAATCAAAATCTGTTGAGTTTGCTTTTGTTGCAATTTGTGGGAGGTCATCCGACATTTTGACTGTACTATCAGTGGTGAAGAACCCCTTAAAAAATTATCAGATCCAGATCTTCACAAAAATTGAATCAATTCTCTCTCATCACACACCCAAAGTGTCCACCAAGTTTCGTCCAAATCCGTCCATAACTTTTTGAGATATCTTGTAAATATCGTTTTTTGGCCCCATCTCGAGATGATGAAGAATCACTTAAAAAATTCTAGAAGCCGGATCCAGAGCTTCACCAAAATCTAACCTAGTCCTTGTCACACAACCTACCTGTCCACCAAATTTCATCCAAATCCATCCACAACTTTTTGAAATATCCTGCACACAAACAGACAGGGGTGAAGACAACCTCCTTCCACCTTCGGTGGCAGAGGTAAAAATGGACTGTCGCTTGTCCTTGAAATTACATTATAAACATTTGAATCTCGATTTCTTTCCCAAAAACCTTGGCATGGTGAGTGAGGACCAGGGGGAATGCTTCCATAAAGACATTCAGGCAATGGAAAATCGTTACCAACATTTCTGGAACTAAAGTATGCTGGCAGACTACTGCTGGATGTTGTATCACAACAATCCGGACAAAGTTTACAAAAGAAAATCAGACTCACAACGTTTTAAAGTTATTATACATTTCTTTTTTCATAAGTGTGTCCAGCACTGTAAAAATTTAACCAAGTGTATAGTGTGTATAATGTTTATGGGAATTATACAGAAAAATGAATCCAGATGTAGTGTTAACGAGCCTAATGTGTGATTATTACCGAAATTGTGCTGAAAATAACACCAGTCATATTTCAATAACTAGATGTGCTTGAAGAAATCTGAAAACAGATTTGGAATCAGCACGCAAAACTGGTCGAGAAAAGTGTGTTTACATCTTTGAGGAGAGAATTTTTTTTATTATGTCGACCAGTGTTATGGGAGACTGGCATGCAAAATTAGAGAAACAGGAGCACCAGAGATTGCAGGAAAGCACGAACTTTGTATTCAAAATGAGCCAGGGGAGTGAATACTGGAGTTGTGTGTGGAGAATGAGCTCATAATTGAAAACACGTGGTTCAAACAATCCAAATGCAGACTGAACACATGAAATTCACCTGATGGAAATCAGATAGACCACCTTCTAATCAAGAGAAGATGGAAAAGTGCCGTGCAATCTGCCAATACTCTGCCAGGCACAGACTGTGGGACAGATCATGAACTCCTTGTGCCAAAACCATGAGTCAAATCGAGAAAGTTGACTTTTTCTTTTAAAAAACTGTTACCAGATATGACCTTGAAAGCATATCTAAACTAGAAGGGCACTTGGTAGAGCACATACCTCTGCCAGGCAATGCCTGATCCACGAGGACATATCAGGCCCAACACATTTTTGAAATATCATGCTGTAGATAGTTTTTGCCCTTATCTCTCAATGGTGAAGAATCACTTTAAAAATTAAATAATTCTTGTATCCAGATCCGGATTCAGATCTTCACCAAAATCGAATCAATTCGTCCTTGTGACACACCCAACCTGTATACCAAGTTTCATCCAAATCTGTCTGCAACTTTTTGAGATAGCGTGCTTTACCGGTTTCGGTTTCGCCCCACTGTATCTCTCAAAGGTGAAGAAACACTTCAAAAAGTATCGGATCCAGATTCGGATCTTCACCAAAATTGAATCAATTCTTCCTTGTCACACACCCAATGTCTCTACCAACTTTTGTCCGAATCCGTCCACAACTTTTTGAGATATCGTGCAAAATATCGTTTTTGGCCCCCATCTCTCAATGATGAAGAATCGCTTTAAAAATTCCAGTAGCCGGATCCAGATCCTGATCGTCACCAAAATCTAATCAGTTCGTTCTTGTCAAACACCCAATCTGCCCACCAAATTTAATCCAGATTTGTCCACAACTTTTTGAGATGTCCTGCACACAAACAGACAAACAGAGAAACAAGAAAAAGATGTCATGCAGAGCATGATACTTGCAAAATCCACCCCTCTCTTCAAAGGTTGCCATGGATACATCAAATTGTCCATTTCTTTAAGTTTAAATTGACAATCTAAATCAAAGCTCAAGTCAGTCAGATTAAAATGGATTATTTTTCAGTTTGAAATTTATGATTTTAGAAGTTTGACCTTGAGCTGACCTTTGACCTTTTGACCTCAAAAATAGTTGGTTTCTAATTCAGTGATGCAATATGCAAATCCTGTTGAACTTTCAAGTAAATTGGATGAATAATGACAATTTTAGAAATTTGACCTCGAGATGACCTTTGACCTTGAGATGACCTTTGACCTCAAAATCAAAAGGCTTCTCAGTTGAGACTACCTCTGCAACTTGGTAAAGTTTCATGATTATCAGTTTAGAATTGTGACCTGTAGGTGATTGACCAACAGACAAACAGACAATAACAAAATCGATTGACCAATATACTTGAAAAATCTTTGATTTTGCAAGTAACAAACAGACAAGCAAACAAAGAGACAGACAGGAGTGAAAACATAACCTCCTTCCATCTTTGGTGGCAGAGGTAACAATATGCAATAAAGGTTGAAAAAAAAAATATTTTGCAGAGCTGGACTTGGTTGACAGAATGGCAGATGAATTGCAGCAAGAGGTTGAAGACATTGTAAAAGAAGAGGCCAACAACAACATCCCAAAAGCAAGCAGAAAGAAGGCTAAATGGTTGTCAGAAGAGGAAATAAATATTGCAGACAGAATAACAGACATGAAAACCAAAGTTGCATCAAGAGAGGACATGAAGTGGCTAAATGCTGACTTCTAACAACAAGCTAGGAAAGACCAAGAGAATTACGTATTTCAAATGCATAGAGATAGAAATCAACAGTCCATGTCCTTTTCAATGGACCTGAAGTCCTTTCCTCTCCCATTCATAAAGCCAACCTCTTTCCTGAGCGTGTCACTGCAAACCTTAAACTTGATGACCCAAATCAGTCGCTGCTGACTTGGCCCTCCCATGTGGACATTAACATATCCACTGTCAATATTCCCACTTTGCTGGAAATTGGCTTCAATTGTGTATTTAAAGGCTCTAGGGAGAAATCTGATCCATCCACCTTTAGGCCAATCAGCCTTCTTCCCATTGGAAGCAAAGTATTTGAGTGCCTTATCAACCAGCAGCTTATGACTTTCCTGGAAGACCACAATCTCCTAACTGATTCTCAGTATGGGTTCCGTCATTTCCAGTCTACTGGTGATGTTCTTTCCCTCATAACTGAACATGTGAACTCGGCCCTAGACTGACATGGTGAGGCCATGCTAAGGCTTTGCGCTAAGGCTTTGATAAAATTTGGCAAAATGGTCTAATTCACAAGCTAAAGTCATATTGTATCTGCACACTCCCACACTGTGTGTTTCTAAGATCAACAACGTACGATATTCCTCCAGTTTGTTTTCCCCCAATGCACTGCCAAACTCGAGAAATCCCTGCCTGCATCCTGTTTCCCAGCAACATACAACTTTCCCAGTTTAAGAGAGATTTGAATTGGCATATGCCTGGTGTTGGCTTAATGGTTAGGATGGTGGGCTTGGGATCTGAGGGTCCTGAGTTCAAATCCTGCTTGACTGTTGTTAATACCATGTGGGGTTGACACAGCCTGTCATCATTCTGAGGTTGGCAAAATGAGTACCAACTTGCTGGAATGATTGAGCCACTTGAGTATCCTGTATTGGAGTGGTGACCTGTCTAGGATTGTGCCCAATAGTCCAGGAGACTGCTTTGGCAGCACCAATGCTCTGCATAGAGTATGGTCCCAATGGATGGATGGATGGAATTGGTATCTCCTTTCCCAATGATTTTCCTTCCCACAATTTATTTTTTGTAGCTGCTGGCATGCTCACCATGTGCTTTAAAAAGGCCTTGTGGTGGACTAAGCCCAAATAAATAAATAAACAAACAAACATCAATCAATCAATCTATCTATCTAAACAAAACAAGAGACCTTTTAAAAAAAGATCAGAGATCACATGAAAGTTTAGATGCAGGATTGGGGTCCTTAACACTATAACAGGAAAAGATCTGACAGAAGAAACACAGGTGAAAGAAAGATGGAAGGACTATATCGAAACTCGATGCAAACAGGTCAGGTCAGGTCAGGTAAGGACCCTGCGACTGCCCGCCCAGACGCAAGCAGCCACGTCACCTGCCGTTCCCACCTTTCCTGCCGGCTGAGCATACTCCCAGGGGCCCTCGCCGATCTGGCCATCCCCCAGGCAGATGCCTGGCCCCATCCCCCATTTCCTTGAGATGCGAATCAAACTGCTTGCAACCAGCTAGAGGGCACAACTGCTGTGGTCGCCCCATGCCCTCCTCATCTACCGAAGACTCCCTCCGCTGGAGAAGAATCTGGTGAGAGGACCATCAGCGTCAGAAAACGGAGCCACACGTTCATAACAGCCCGGCAGGCTGGCGCTCAACGGGACTATGCAGGTCAACAATCTCATATGAGTCTCTCTTCAGCAACCAGCTCTCGTTGGACACAAGACTCGACCAGCGATAGCCAAGGCATTCTTCCGAAGAGACCTGGTACTTCAAAGGAATTAAGTCTCCGTCTCAGATCCTTGGTCAGAGTCCAAGTCTCGCATCCATAGAGCAAGACGAGAAGCACCAAGGACCTGAAAACTCGAACTTTCGTCTGCCTGCACAGGTACCGGCAGCGCCACACCCCATTATCCAGTGAATCCATAACTCCCCAGGCCCGACCCAGACGTCTATTTACCTCTGACTCACAGCCAGCAGAGACATGAATATCACTGCCAAGGAAAGTGAATCTCTCTACGACCTCAACATCCTCACCACAAACAGGCACAGACAGGACAGCAGCATCAAACATGTCATTGAAAGCCTGGATCTTAGTTTTGACCCAGGA
>CM068961.1:103315568-103325917 GCA_035128595.1 Eptatretus atami | reverse complement strand
CCGCGTAATGCAAACTCAAGTAAATTACCATGCCTAACTCGTCACACGGAACTGCTGCCTCGTGAGAAGCAGGATTTCATGGATTTCATGCCTACCTTGCCTACCGCCTACCTATAAATTGCCTACCGATTTCATGGAATCGTGATGCGTGGGCTATTCATAACTGCGCTGCGTTCAGCTCAGTCAGCGCGCTGTCCCACATTGCATCTTGAAGGAGTAAGAAACAGGACTTGCAACAATGACGTCTTTTATGGCGGAGGGAGTTAAAGGATCGAATTCATGTTCGTGCGTGGAAGTTTCCGATCATGGTTTTATATTGGCTTGTTTTGTACTCCACACTCACTTTCACATAGGTATTGAGTGGTAGTCATCACAATGACTGTGTGTCATGTACTTTGTCGATGGTATATGAGTTTTCATTCCATATGAAAACTCATTCTACATTCTTCAATGATGAATTCTAACAGCCATTCATTCCACATTTGTCGATGGTCATATACCATCACCGATGGTATATGAGTTGTCTTACAGTTGTTCATTATCTTTACTTTTGATAAAGTGATTCCTGAATTCCATCTTTGCTTGATCACTTTCCAACTCACCAATGAACCCCCTCTTATGCCCCGCGGATTGTGTTTCCCTTTTGGTACATAAGCCGGCTTAGAAATTGTTGCGCCCTCTCACACGTACGTGTCCAGGCCACGCGCAACTTCATCCTTCACCCCACAGTCATCATGAATGTTCGCATACGCGTAAGTCGTCACATGTCTAAGTCGTCACTTTTTTCTCGGTCCCGATGGTGACGACTTACGCCTAGTCTACTGTATATTATATATATATATATATGTATATGGACATTTTCACAAAAGCGGGTCAGGTAACGGTAAAGAACAAACACAAAAATCAACTTTCTTTGATATTCTCGAAATAGTGCTTGAACCCCTTATAAGGCCAAGAAAAATGTTCAAACGAGATGCGAACCTCAGCCATAGGCTGAAGGTTTTGCCAAAACAAAAATATTTATATCGTCAATGACGTCAGCAAAAGATTCTGTCGTCAAATTATAGCTATATCTGAAAAGCACTCTTCTTGGGCTTCAATTTGAGGTACTACTCGATATTGTTAGTCAAAGATTTAAAAATGACTTTCATGATCGTCAACTTCGACCTTAGGCGCTAACCATGAAGGTCAAGGCCGATCGCCACCAAAAACTAATCAGCTGACACCTATCGATATACTATATATCCACCAAGTTTGGAGATGATCCGATAAAAATTACTCAAAAGTTAAGGGTTTCGTTGATTTTGATGTTTGACTTTCTGGTGACCTTGACCTTTGACCTTGACCTTCAACATTTTGTGTGTCGAAAGCTATTGCGCTCACGAGTATACATATAAAGTTTGAGAGCGATTGCACGAAAACTGTGATCTACAGAGCTAGTTGAAACTTGAAAATCAATTGTAACAAAAAAATAAATACACAAACAAACCGACGAAAAAACAGATCTTGCAAAACGCTCTGCGTTTGGCAAGATAATGATGTCAGCAACGCAGGATCACCATAAGGCCTCTGCACTGACTGGGCAATATATGCTTGATAAAAATTCTCGACAGTCTTTACCGTTACCTGACCCGCTTTTGTGAAAATGTCCCATATATATAATAATTATATATATATATATATATACAGTGGGGAGAAACAAGTATTTGATACACTGCCGATTTTGCAGGTTTTCCCACTTACAAAGCACGTAGAGGTCTGTAATTTTTATCATCGGTACACTTCAACTGTGAAAGACGGAATCTAAAACAAAAATCCTGAAAATCACATTGTATGATTTTAAATAATTAATTTGCATTTTATTTGCATGAAATAAGTATTTGATTACATCAGAAAACAGAACTTAATATTGGTACAGAAACTTTGTTTGAATTGCAGAGATCAGACGTTTCCTATATTCTTAAACAGGTTTGCACAGACTGCAGCAGGGATTTTGGCCCACTCTCCATACAGATCTTCTCCAGATCCTTCAGGTTTCGGGGCTGTCGCTGGGCAACACAGACTTTCAGCTCCCTCCAAAGATTTTCTATTGGGATCAGGTCTGGAGACTGGCGAGGCACTCCAGGACCTTGAGATTCTCTTACGGAGCCACTCCTTAGTTGCCCTGGCTGTGTGTTCGGGTCGTTGTCATGCTAGAAGACCCAGCCACGCCCCATCTCAATGCTCTTGTTGAGTGAAGAGGTTGTTGGCCAAGATCTCGCGTACATGGCCCCATCCATCTCCCCTCAATACGGTGCAGTTCGTCCTGTCCCCTTTGCGAAAAGCATCCCCAAAGAATGATGTTCCACCTCCATGCTTCACGGTTGGGATGGTGTTCTGGGGTTGTACTGCATCCTTCTTCTTCCAACAAACACGGCGAGTGGAGTTTAAACACAAAAAGCTCGATTTTGTTCATCAGACCACATGACCTTCTCCATTCCTCCTCTGGATCATCCAGATGGTCATTGGCAAACTTCAGACGGGCCTGGACATGCGCTGGCTTGAGCAGAGGGACCTTGGTGCGCTGCAGGATTTTAATCCATGACGCGTAGTGTGTACTTATGGTTTTCTTTGATACTGTGGTCCCAGCTCTCTTCAGGTCATTGACCAGGTCCTGCCGTGTAGTTCTGGCTGATCCCTCACCTTTCTCATGATCATTGAGGTCCACGAGGTTAGATCTTTCATGGAGCCCCAGACCGAGGAGATTGACTGTTGTCTTGAACTTCTCCATTTTCTAATAATTGCCCAACAGTGTTGCCTTCTCACCAAGCTGCTTGCCTATTGTCCTGTAGCCCATCCCAGCCTTGTTGCAAGTCTACAATTTGTCCCTGATGTCCTTAGACAGCTCTCTGGTCTGCCCATTGTGGAGAGGTTGGAGTCTGATGATTGAGTGTGGACAGCTGTCTTTTATGCAGATAACGAGTTCAAACAGGTGCAGTTAATACAGGTAATGAGTGGAGAATGGGAGGGCTTTAAAGACAAAACTAACAGGTCTGTGAGAGCCGGAATCTTACTGGTTGGGAGGTGATCAAATACTATTTCATGCAATAAAATGCAAATTAATTATTTAAAAATCATACAATGTGATTTTCATGATTTTTGTTTTAGATTCCGTCTTTCACAGTTGAAGTGTACCTATGATAAAATTACAGACCTCTACGTGCTTGTAAGTGGGAAAACCTGCAAAATCGGCAGTGTACAAATACTTGTTCTCCCCACTGTATATATATATATATATATATATATATATATATAAAATGATATATATATATATATAATATATATATAATGATATATATATATACTATATATATATATATATCATGGTGTCAGGGTGAACGATGAAGGAGGGGGATCAGAATTCAGGATCTATCATCATTAGCTTCCCGTACTTTTCCAGACTCCTTTTTATTCTCCAGGAGCAACTTCAACTCGCTCATAATAATTTGCAAGTCATCTCGCACTTCTGAGGTGGACTTCTAACTCAGAGCGTGGGGAGCCTGGTCGGGTGCATGCAATTTTGCATATGCAGGGTCACTAACATAAAATTAGTTATAGGGAGGGGGGTCTTGTTGCTGGTCTTGCTCTCTTGTGTCGTCCGCTGCCTTGGCTTCTTCATGTTCATATAATTCCATCTGTGCACTAGGGGCCATAGAGAAACACTTCTGCAACAATATGGTTAGCAATGCTTTCAGGACAGCCACTCATATAATTAAGGCAATCAAAACACCTAATCCGACCAAGATCCATTTCCCCATAGAGGATCCCCACGAGCTCAACCAACTAGTTATTCCCAAATTTTCCCTATTTTCTCAATCCCTCCTTAATTTCTCGCTAGTTGCTCTTAGTCTGTCTATAGAAGACTGGACCCCTTCCTTTGGGTCAGGTATCCAGGTACAACACTTCTCTTCTATCACCCGGCAAACCCCTCCTTTTTTGGCCAGCAACGTGTCCAACGCCACTCGGTTTTGCATCACCATGGTTCGCAGTTCCACCATAGTGTTTAGGAGCTCTTGGTGAGCTGCTGCAGTATAATCTGCCACCTTTTCAAGGGCCAGCGCTACCTTATCAATCCGAAAGCTATTCATCACTGTCCCTACTGCAGGGAAGAATAACCCCATTGCCTTTTCCAACCCGTGGCCGTACAGAGTGGTCTGTCCATCTTCATCCCACAGTGCGCTTTTCTCTTTATGTCCAGCTCCCCATTCTTCATGCAATGTTACCTCTGGTATGATTGAGGCCAAATCACAGCCCCCCCCTCAATCTGGAGGTAAATATGGATAGGCTTCATCCACACAGATGAACATAGTCCCATGCGGGGGTATCAATGACTTGTAATGCAATCCCTTTTCGCTGGATTTGTGGAAAATGTCATACCCGTGATCCTAGTACCATTATCACGCAATAATCAATTTCCTCAAATGAGATCACCGCTAACGGCAATCCTGTTCATGAAGAGTGCGGTAGGTGGGCACACACCCAACACTTCGCCTTATTTTCCTTTGTAGCGTAATTGTGCGACAGGGTCAAGGTCAAAAAGGTGTTTATCCCATACACACCTTTCTCGTGCAATTGGTCCCGATGTTTACCTTCTTCTGCCCTGCGTACCCTGTCACAACCCATTCCTTGTTTCCCCTGCTCCAGACCTACCAAACATTCTGCTCTCCATGGCATTCCCATAATGCCCTCACTATCTGTTATTGTCCATATTATCACGATTATGCACATTCTAATCAGAAGCACTGCTACATGTGTCATGAACCCCCGGTAATGTTCTTCCCACTTGCGGGTTTCCTCTATTCTCTTTATGACTTCCTGTATGCTCTTTTGCAGTGAGATGTGCGAGTCCATCTTGGCTTACCTTCTCACTTGACAGCTGTGTGAGTAACCAATAATACCTGGTGGGGTCCGGTCCAACATGCCCTCAGTGCATTCTTCCGCTTGAACACCTTGATGTACACCCAGTCGCCGGGCTGGATGCCGTGGTGTTCCTCCACAGCCAATTCTGATCGTGCTTGTTTGACCTGATCGTCAAATTCTTTGACAACCTTTGTTAGAGCAGCACAGAAGTTAATCATTGTCCTCTCCCCATGTATGTCCATTTGTTTCAGGGTTACTGGAGCTGTTACCGGCACTCGCATCGGTCTCCCGATCAGTATTTCATGTGGGGACAATCCGCTGTGCCTATTTACCGTTGACCTCATTGACATCAGTGCCAGAGGAATAGCCTCTGGCCATTTCAACCCTGTTTGATAAGCCCCTTCCGGTTGTTTAAACACTTTACCAACATTATGGTGTTGACAATACACACAGCTTCTACAAAGAATTTCTGCCACAGCTGTAAACCCTGGAGCGTATCATGTTCATAGCACCTCCTTCTGCATCGCCCGTTTGTTCGTATGGCCACTTCCATGAGCCAGACGAGCAGACCATGGCAAAAATGCCCTTGGTGCAACTATTTTACCTTCTTTCTGAAAACCAGAGCTTTGTTTCCGCATTATAGCAGCAACCTGTCTCCTTCCATCTGGCTCTTTCACTTGCCTCAATTGCCTCCTATAGTGCTGCAATGTCGTCAGTAGCCGGCCGTTCATAATTTTTCCTCTTTTGAGAGCATGTTTGTTCCCTTTCAAAAGAGCTGTATGATTGGGTGGACACGGGCCTGTTGTTACGGTAAACGTTGAATGTTGATCAATAGACCTGACTTCAACAAGCACCTCCACAAGGCCAAAGGAACTCTAACATGAAACACACAAGTTCAAGCACTGCGATTTGAGATACCGCGGTAAAAGTTCCTTTTAAACAAACTCATAAAAACACACATGATCGACCTCAAATATTCCACAAGATTTGGGATCACCAATCTTTGTCGCACTCTGCATCATGCCTGTGACAACTCACCTACCCGATAACAGCAGGAGCAGTGATGTCGATTTATATATTATGTATGGAATTTTTGTGTTTTCACATCTTACCATCACCTTCACCACTGATGCATGCGCTCACGTGCACCCACCGAAGCTCACCTGAACAAGGCTTTCCCCAAACATGAAAGGAACCAATTTAGACTCATGACTCATGACTCATATCCCATCGAAGCCCTGCACCAAAAACTCACGAGACATGCATATGGTCTGCTGCCAAATCCCCGACCACACTGCTCGCTCACCCATTCCTGAAATTCCCTTTGCCATTTCAGCTCTTATCAAATGCAGCAAATACATATTTTCGCACACCTCTCTCTGTCCACAACATATAGGACCCTTTCTTGACCAATTAACTACAAAGTGTGGAAGTTTTATAATGCACTAGCCTGAACACAAAACCTCCCCTACAATGATAACACCAGTCTATCACATTCCATCTCTCTATTCTGACCCGCCGCAACCGAAGGTCATGTTCTCGCCCACCCGGCCTGCCAATCAACATGGCGTCTCACATTCTAACGTGTCATTTTAACACACCTCAGCAAAATGCCTCTCACTGCGCAACCCTCCATCCACGTACCATGCACACAAATCCGTGCGGGCAAGGATGAACAACTTCAGAAACTACACGGCACTCTCGGCATGGCCCGGATGCCAACTCGACTCATCAAAAGTGCTTCAAAAAAAAACACCAGGCGACCCCTCCCCTCAGACACCCGTGCAGTCTCCGTGCCCAGCTCAGTTGCATATATATTCTGTCCACAGACCATAGCCATCACACAGAAAAATGCTTTTCCTCCTCGTGAGTGATTCAAATCATTATAAGCTCATTCACATTAACTCATTCCTCATTCAAACATGTCATAGTAACCATGTTGGCCAGATACCTTGACTCGTGGTTCATAAAATTGTCATACACACGGCTGGAATTACTTCTTTTCTGACCACCACGCGTGATTCTAATTCCTTCTAATCGTCTCACATGGAGGACATACATCCTTCAACCTTTCTCCACCCAAATGCCAAACATTGGTGCCGGACACCATATTGGCCAGCAAGTCAAACGCGTGAAAAAGAGTTAAACGTACCTCGTACTCCCTCCCATCAACCGATCGCACCTCTACCTTAGTTGATTTGGTACAGAGGAAAAATGCCTGACACAAATTGACCATTTTAACTCACTCTGTATAACAAACACAGTGTAATCAAATCGTTGGATTTATATTCCGCAGACTGAGATGAAACAATCTGTTCCGAGGATTAATTAAATTGACTGACCCTTTTTGAGTCGTCCATATACACCATTAATGCAACTCCAAATTTTAAAAGTAGTCAGCAGGAAACTGACACATACCATTTTATCCTTTCCTGATCACTATCGGGAATGCAATGGCAAACCATCTTGTGTAATCCTTGCACTGAGGTATTCAAACTCGTGTTGTCACCAGTTGCCATGGTTTTCGCATGGTATCCTCACCTGCCGGCATTTGCTTACACGAACACGCTCACCTCCATGTATCTGCCGGCAGCCATTCACACAATGAGCGACCTGTACCTGTATGCTATAACATGCAGCACCCTCTGCCACATCTACATGGTTGGCTCGCTTTGTGCCACATCCCGAATCCTTAACACTTACTATCAACTTTCGATCTTTCTACTTCGGTGCAAACCAGCACACGAGGTACTCACCAAACACAAGCCATCGCTGGCACACCACTCCATTCACATTGACACCGAAATAGCACTGTTATGCTCAAATAATTGTCGTTTCTCTATCTTGCATGTTTGTGCACCTGCCCCCAAGAGATAAAATCGAGCAATTCTTTGAGCTTCAATACTTTTAAAAGAAAGAAATTTAGCCTGGACAAACAAACAAGCAAAGAAGGAACAAGGAACAAGGAAATCCAACACAGGTAGAGGCCATTCAGCCCATCATGCCTGCACGAACACCATACCAACCCATCTACACAAGATCCAAGGAAGAAAATGCAAAAAGTTTTTAATTATGAAATAAAAATTTTGGTTTTTCTTGGGGGGGGGGTTGGTTTTTGTTTATTTTTTGTTTTTATTTTTTGTTGTTGTAGTTTTTGTAGTCCCCCCCCCCCCCTTTTCTTCCCCTCAGGGGAGGGGGCATGGGCTTGGTTAAAAACACACATCAACCACACAACCCCATTGAAAGACCCCCACCAACAGCACTCTGTACACATGCACACAATCACCCATCAATGCTCAAACTACCGAAAAGTCTTATCAACATCCCCATAACCCTCTATCCCCATATCTTCCAGGTACCTATCTAATTCTAATTTAAACTTATCTACTTTTTCTACTGCCACTACCTTTCCAGGGAGGCCATTCCATGCATTAACTACTCTCTGAGTAAAAGTCCCCTACCTTGCTACCATCTTAACTCTCCTCTTCTTTACTCTCAAGAACTCTGACTGTCTGTCTGTCTGTCTGTCTGTCTGTCTGTCTGTCTGTCTCTCTCTCTCTCGAAAAAAAAAATTTTTAGCCACCTGAAAAATTAATTTCCTTATTAATCAATTTTACAAAAAAATATTTCTCTCTGCAACCAGTTTCTGGAGCATTTCAAAGACAAGCTGTCCCCACCCTTTTTCCATTTTTAAGCAAGCACATACAGCCTGGCAAGCAAGGCAAGTTCCTCCCCTTCACAGCAGGGTATACCACACCAAAGCAAAAGCAGGCACACCCGTTTAACTCTGCCTCAAAGCTGTCTCGCCTGGGTTTGATTCCCAACCCAGTATTCCAGAGGTATTGCATAAGGAAACTCCACCTGTCAATGTTATGTTACTATTGAAGCAAAAATGTTCAACGAGTCATAAGGCAACTCGAACATCTTGACAGATGCATGGAAGCTAAAACATTCTGTGCGCATTCCAAACTCGTGATTGATCATTTCACAGCTTTCCTTCTTCAGGTTCTCGGAAAACTATTGCACTCGCCTTCATCCAATCACACCATTTGTTCATGTTTCATACCAATTCTGGTCTGTATTTATCAAACATACATCATCCACATGTCTCTTTAATGTCCCCACTTATTCATGCCTGTCCTGACTGTCAATTGTCCCAACAACCTACTTTGCATATCTACAGCCAGGCACAGATCGTGCACCCCTCCGGACGTTCCTCGCTTTGCACTCAAGCCTTGTGTAGATTTACAAATTCGTTATAATTTTTCTCATGCTTGTAACCACAACACAATTGCATATATGTCTGACACACAAACCCACATGCACTGAAATGTTGTACACAAACTATTTCAGACACTTTCAGAACATTGACCCATTATAAACACCTCACATTAAATCACTTTGATTCCATGCATGATAATTTATTTTCTATTCTATTCTGGTGGAATCTCTGTTTTTCAGTTCACTCTGCCCACAACTTCACATCTTTTGAAGTACTTGATCCAAAGGTCTCATTCATATACTCAGCGTTTGACCTGAAGCGGGCACAGCGCCACCTGCTCCTTTTCGACTTCTTCACACCCCTTGGCCCCCGGCTCTCGCAGCCTTGGTACAAAATACCCTCGTGGCAATACCTGCACCTCTCCGCCAGCCCGTGACTTGGCAACTTAATCCCAAGGCCCTCCAACTGGGTCCTGTTCCTTCCAGCGGGAAAGCCATGCGGTGTCCCTTAGTCAAGTCTGCCTACTTTTTCCTTATTTCACGCTGCTGGCCCCTGGCTCAACAGAAACCGCTCTACTTGGCACCCACACATTTAATCCCAAAATTTGACTGGTCTGAAGAAACGGTTTTATTATTTCTTTACCATTACTCTTTTCGGTTCGGGCTCATGCAAACGAATGGGGAAGGGGATCCTGCTCAACTCCAACAGTGACAGCAAAATGCCCCTACGAGAGAGGAAGGTCTCTCACCTGTGTCCCTATCGGGGGGACGGGAGGGGGGGTGTTGTAGGCGCCTTGGGCAGTTGCTGTCCCTGCTCGAGGTTCACAGGTCCTCCACCAGTTGGCGATGAGCCTCTGCTCGCTGCACCATTGTTGACTCGGGGCGCTCCTCTCCACAGGCAGGACTCGTAGAACACTCAGGATACAAACTGTTTAATCACATTACACATGCGGGAAAAAGGGAATCATCCAAATCCATGTGGTTCCCTTCTCAATGAACAGCACTCACACCCTATTATAGATACATACAGGGATGTACAAAGAGTCGATTGATGAAAGCATTGCTTTCCCGAGAGCAGTTTCCGAGAAACCGAGCCACGCTGCCCTTATCGCTGCTCGCACCAAGGCCACAGCTGGAGACTGTTAATGACTGTCAGCACCTATTAATCCAGCCTTTGTCCACCATCACCACACCTCCCCCGATTGACCATTGGCAGTAGCTCCAGCTGA
>CM068961.1:103277488-103297113 GCA_035128595.1 Eptatretus atami | reverse complement strand
CCGATGGCGTATTTCGGTTCTTGTACAAGGACCCGTGGCTCGGAGTGATGCGGAGGACGAATCTATATTCCGGGCGATCGGATGGGCGCTCGACTTGCGGCTCCGTTCAGAAGCGGTACAGTTTGGCGGCCGAGACCCGGCCTATAAAAGTACAGATACGCTATGTTTATTTATTATTTATTATTCAGAGACATTTTTAATGCTTCCGAAGTGATTTGATTTTTGTGACAGGAAGTGGTTATTTTTGTATTTAACAATACGGAAGGATTTTAAAAAACTCTTTCCGGACTTTTTTTCGTCGTTTCACTGACGAAACGATGAATGTAATCGTTGTTTTATTTAATTATTTATTGTTCCAGAGACATTTTTGATACTATCAGAAAGTGTTATTGTTGGTGAAGGAAGTGGTCATTTTGTATTTAAAATACGGGAAGTGATTATTAAACTCTTTCCGGAAGTTATTATTCGTCATTGTCTGACCGGAACGGCCCCCGCCCCGTGATGTCATCGTTTGTTTATGACATTTTATATTCTCTCCCCCTTATTCCGACGAGACATTTCTCTCACCTCCCCTCAGCTCCTCCCGCGTGAATTATTTTTGTGACAGGAGAATGGTCATTTTTGTGTTTTAACGCAATACCAAGGAAGTGATTTATGAAAGACCGATGCGCTTTCCGAGACTTTTTTTTCTCCTTGAGTTTTTTTAATACTTAGTCGAAAGTGATATATTTGGGGACAGGAAGTGGTCATGTCTTCGTAATTTAACAATACGGAAATGATTTTAAAACTCTTTCCGGAACTTTTTTTTCCGCGGTCGGATATGCATTGACCGGGGGAAACGATGGATGTCAATCTGTGTTGTTTATTTAAGATGCTTTAATTGTTCCGAGAGGACATTTTATATTGTGCCGAAAGTGATATATTTTCTGTACAGGAAAGTGAGTTCATTCTGTAAGTTAGAACATACGCGTGGGGCGGATAAGTGATTTTAAAACCTTTTTCGGCGGATCTTTGATTTTTTTCACTTCGATGTTGATGGTGAGGCAGGTGGGTAGCAATGTATGTGTCAATGCGTTTGTTGTATATTTAATTATTCTATTGTTCAAGAGGACATGTATTTTACTGTCCGAAAGTGATATTAATTTGTTGTGAGAGGAAGGTGGTCCATTTGTTATTATAGCAGAATAACCGTGGAGGAGTGGATTTTAAAACTCTTCGGAAACTTTTTCCGGTTCGATTCAAGTCAGGACCGGGAAAACGGATGGAGTGTCATGTTTGGTGTGGTTAATCTGAATTATTTTAGTTGTTTCGAGGGACATTTTTATTATACTTCCGAAAGTGTGTTTTTAGTGACAGGAAGTGGTTGCATTTTGTATTATACAATAAACCGGGCAAGTGATTGTAAAAGACGCCCTCTTTGGAACTTATTTTGCGCTGTCGGTCATGAGCGTTAGGGTAGGAGAACGGTGATGTAATCGTTTGTTTATAATTTATTATATTATTTTCAAGAGACATTTTTTATAACTTCTGAAAGTGATTATTTTTGTGAAGGAAGTGGTATTTTGTATTTAACATACCGCGTAGGGACTGGAATGCAAGTGGCACAGAAAGTTTTTGAAATAATAATCAACTAAACTTTATTTGAATCTCACCCGAAATTTTCTTGTTGGTTGTAAATTTTACATTCCACTAAGGTGCGAATAACACGAATGCTACACTCGTAAATGATTTATTCTTGAAAATGTTTGCATAGTGTTTGTTTGTAGCATTGGAACACAAGAAGTTGAAGCAGTTGATTATGTCTCTGCTACATCTGAAAGATGAATTTACATTTAAGTGATAGAATGGGAAAAGGAGGGCTGTCGAAGTTTTATTCTGAATATGTCAACAGGAACAAACACAGAGCACCTGGATATAGTCAAAGGAAAGGAATGTATAATGAGATACAAAAGCAGGAAAATACGTTTTACTGTGGCAGTTCCTCTTAAGGTATATTTTGGATTTTGTGATCAATGATAAAGTTTCTGTATGGTCTGAAAATTCAGTTATTTCAACTGCAAAAGGAATGATAATGAAAATAGATTGCTTTTTGGTGTAGCTAATGCTTTCTGCTGCTCACGAATTAAATTTCTAATTGAATTAAATGAGTTTTGGGCAAAATATTAGTGAAAATCTAAATTTAAAAGTGGGGGACTTACCTCCCAAAAATCTACGAAGAGATGTTGAATAGAAGACTTAACTCAAAGAAGCCACTCAATGTATCATACCTTAAAGAAGATGCCAACACGTTAAACTGAACCAAATCACTTACACGTGGAATTTGGGTGTTCTGGAGGAAAGCCACGAATCTGTGGCTCATTTCAAAAAAACCACATGGTGATACTACTATGATAAGAATAATGCGTTGAGTGATAATGTGAAGGTGAAACAACTTCGCGTTTCTCTAGTGGACATTTTATCCACGAGATAGATTGGAAATTAATTGGAAAAAAATGATTATGCTGAAGCATCCAAGTCTTACCAAAAGGTGTGTGAAAGCATGGAAATAAAGAACCCATTTTGGCTATGACAGCATTTAAAAAGTCTGTATGCAATCTATGCGATTGACCTGAGTGCTCAAAATGAAACTATGTCTAATCGAGTGGATACTTCCCTATACATTGAAAGAGGAGAGAGTGAAGATGTTGATACATATTGTTTGCTTTTGGAAGAAACAGAATTACAGATTATAATACAGATAATGGTGTTATGATTAGTCTCACGTAATTTTTTGATAAATAAATGAGTCTAAAGTGCCAACTGGGGTATATGTAATTAAATCAATCTTCATAACTATCATCTTGTATTCAAAATCAAAAGCCTTGTATGATTAACGTTAATACAATTCAGAGAAAAGGAGCAGTAAGAATTGAGGTTTTGCTCACAAGAGAAAGGTGAAAATCTAAAACGATACTGGCTCACTTAAAATTAAAATGTCAAACCAATGTTAAGAAATATTCAATAAGAGAGACAAGTGAGGATTTCTCCCATTTCTAATTCCTTTATTGCTGGTTTAAGTGGCGGCTGAGCTTGAGGGTGGTATTTCATGCAGCGGTGAAAACTGCCAACGAAAGAAGGCTCAACTCCGGGCTCAAAAATAATTGGAAAGACCATAACAAAGAGTTGGAAGACAAATTAGTGGAAGTGGTGTAATTGTAGATTTGCTGAAAAACTTGAAAGTCTGCCTGATAAAGCGAGATTGTTAGTTGGAGATTATGCTTTCTTCAATCGCACAAGCAGGTGTAAAATTAACTAAAAGGGGTAATGGATTATATCTTTCTAATAAATAAATGAGCATTGTTGAGTGGTTAAAAGAATTTGGAAAGAATACAACTCAAATTTAAACTAGTCAAATATTGTAAGATTAAAATTTTCATAATGTGGTTATTTGTTGAGAGATGAATAACAAACTGCCTAAACATACAAATAATTATATTATGAACGTAGAAGATAATAATGGGAAGGTTCTCATTGGGTTTGTATTTTTAATAGTCAAGAATATTATTTTGATAGTTTTGGTCTTCCACCACCTGTTGAAGTTATAAAATTCTTACAGAATGTGTTTATGAAACATTTCAATCCAAGAATTAATTCCAAGTGTTGTGTTCAATTATGTCGATATGTGTTATTCAACTCAACAAAAATAATTTTTTTATGACATTATTTTTAATCTAAATATAAATGACTTATGTGGTAAAGATGGTTCTATCTTGGTGTATCCAAGAACTGGTATTGATTTATCAATTATTACACAAAGGCACAGGCTGAACGACAGAATATAGTATCGAAAAATATTATATGAAAATGCTTATAAATTCATAAATTTGTCCAAGCCCAACTGATGCAAATGACTTGGTGAGATCAAGTGATTTATTTACAATATATATCCTTAAAATAAATGGCTGTGGTATTCCAAAGATACAGAAGTGTTGATTTTATCTCCAGTCATACATAATTCACAGTTCCAATTAAAATAAAATTTTTATAAAAGAGGGTAGTATCGTTTGTATGAGAATAGAACAATGGGGATATGATATGAATGATTTAGGGTATAATTGGTCATTAAAATTAACCTGGAAGGACCTGGAACAATTAAATCAGTGTCGTAAGGAAGAAATTTATCCACTTGGTGCCGAGAATGAGTTTTGTGAGCACGATTAGCAAACAACAAATAAAATAATTTAAAAGGGTAAAATCAATTATGGTTTGCCATAGTTTATATCATGAAAACACAGAACAGCTTATATATAAATAAGTAAGGAATACAAAATGATTTAACTATGGGAAGATGGGGAGGTATTTCTGTCATCTATCTATAATTCCAGTAATATTGTGTGTGTGTGTGTGTGTGTGTGTGGTGTGGTGTGTGTGTGTGTGTGTGTGTGTGTGTCGTGTGTGTTGTGTGTGAGTGTGGTGTGTCTATCTGTCATCTGTTTGTCTTTTGTCTGCGACCACGTTTCTCGACGACGCCGTCGATCTGATTGAAACTTGCCAGGAATATTGCTGGGGACCACGATGTGCCTTTTTCGAGGTTTGATATTAATCGACGAGCGGTCCAAGTTATGGCCATTTATTCTGTCGACCAATGACAAGACGGGTGCTATGAAATCACGAATGACGTCACAATTTAATGTTATTTATTTTTATTGTTTATTCTTTTCATTATTATTATTTTTTTGCACGATTGACGGTCCGATCTGATTGAAACTTGCCAGGGAAATTGCTGGGACCCGCGGATGTGCCTTTTCGAGTTTGATATAATCGGATGAGCGGTTCCAAGTTACGGCATTTATCTGTCAACCAATGACAAGACACGGTGCTATGACATAGAGATGACGTCACAATTAATGTTTATTTATTATTTATTCATTTTTGCAGCAATTGACGGTCCGATCTGATTGAAACTTGCCAGGAATATTGCTGGCGGACCGCGATGTGCCTTTTCAAGGTTTTGATATTAATCGGACGAGCGTTCCAAGTTACGGCCATTTATCTGTCAACCAATGACAGGACACGGTCTACGACGTCACGAAGACGTCACAATGATGTTGTTTTTTTTTGTTTTTTTTTTGCACGATGACGTCACAATTCTTCTTCTTCTTCGTTTGGTATGACGTCACAATCGACGCTGGGGACCTTAGTTTGTGGCTTTTCAAGGTTTATATTATCGGACAAGCGGTTCCCAGTTACGGCCATTTATCTGTCAACCAATGACAAAGACACGGTGCTATGACATCACGATTGATGTCACATCGACGCTGGGACCTAGTATGTGCTTTTAAGGTTTGATATTAATCGGATAAGCGGTTCCCAAGTTACGGCCATTTATCTGTCAACAATGACAAGACACAGTGCTATGACGTCACGCATGACGTCACAATCGACGCTGGGGCTAGTAAGTGCCATTCAAGGTTTGATGTTAATCGGACAAGCGGTTCCCTTAACGGCCTTTATCTGCCAACAATGACAAGACACGGTGCTATGACATCACGAATGACGTCACAATTAATGGTTTTTTTTTGTTTTTTTGCACGATTGACGTCACAATTCTTCTTCTTCATTTTGCTATGAGTCACAATTGACGCTGGGACAATTGACACTGGGAAAATGTGCCTTTTCAAGGTTGATATCGTTCTTCATCGGTTCAGCTGTTTCCCAAGGTTTGAAAGCTGTGTTTTCCCAAGGTTTGAAATTAATTGTTCAAGATTATTAATTAATCCAAGGTTTGGGGGGGCAAGAGAGAAGGGACGAGAGAGAGGGGCGTCACAATTCGAGAGAGGAGGGGCGAGAGAAGGGGTTGTGAGAGGGGGGTGAGAGTGGGGCGAGAGAGGAGGGAGGAGCGAGGAGGGGTAGACTAGGGGGAGAGAGGGGATGAGAGAGGGGGGGGAGAGACACACAAATCTGATGAATGGACAGGAGGGGGCGTCACAATTCTTCTCTTTGTTTGATATGACGTCACAATTGACGCTGGGGACCTGAGTAATGTTTCCGAGTGGTTTCCAAGTTATGGCCATTTATGATACGGTTGTCCGATCTAATTGAAATAATGCCCCAATCCAGTCGTCGTTTACGAGAGTGAAGGAACGAAGCTGCACCTACGGGCCCGCACCTATGGGCCGCACCTACAGGCCCGACTAGTTATATTAATCTGTATATATTTCTAATACATAAATGACAGCAAGAAGGCTTCAAGAAAATATTCATTTCTGTGTCCAAGCATACCTTCAAGAAAAGGGTATTCTGTATTTTCATAAATATGTTCTACAACATAAGAGATGAGGTATTTTAATAAAAGAATGGCTTTATACTGATGTAATAAACCAACAACTTTGGATTTAATTAAAATGTTAAATTAATGAAAAAAATTTAAGTTAAGAAAACGCAAGGCTCTTTTAAAGAAATTCAGAAGAAATTTTATTGGTTTCTGTTGTAAAAATTTTTATTTGGATGCAGGAATAACAAGAATCTGATGAATATATGTATGATATTCTATGGGGTGAAAGTGATTCAACGATAGTAAGGGATGAGGAAGAGTTGAAGAAACTGAGACAAAGGAGGAGAAGGAGAAGAGAGAGAAGGAGAAGAGAGTAGGAGGAGAAGGAGAAGAGAGAGAAGGAGGAGAGGAGAGAGAGAGAGGAGCAAGGAGAAGAGAGAGAGAGGAGGCAAGGGAGAAGAGAGAGAGAAGGAGGCAAGGGAGAAGAGAGAGAGAAGGAGGCAAGGAGAAGAGAGAGAAGGAAAGGGAGAGGGAGGAAAGAGAGAATGAATAAATATAAAAATATGGAAACCGTGAGATTTAAAAAGATTAAAGGAATTACAGAAAATAAATCGATCTCAATGCACCGAGGAGGAAACAAAGAATTGGCAAGTCTATTAGACATATATACGTCAAGACTATTAACATCGGTTTCAGGGAGAAGATATAAACGAGAAAGTGGAGATAAAGAAGAAAGAAGGAAAGATTATATTATTGATGATGTTGGTGTGATTGACTTTATTTAAAGTTTCCTTTTTTTTTCTAATAAATGGAGGAAAGAGTGAGACATTCTGAGGATTCTTTATGTTTTAAAATTAAGATTCAAATGTGCATGTTGGAAACTAAAAAGGTTTTTCGCACTCTGTAGGAATTTTTCTCATAAATAAATGAGTTATTGTCTAAAGATTAAAAGAAAACAAGAGTAAAAATATCTCTATGTTAAAGTAAAAATAAGATTATACAAAAAGGTACATGTTCGGTGGTTGGCTTAAAAAGAGTAATTCCAAAACACAAAGGTGGGGAGATATACAAAGCTTTTTTCAGGAAGTAAATTTACAACTACTGGAATACCAGGGGAATTACATCCAGGGTATTCTTTCTGTGGTCCAGGAACAACTTGAATAAAAGATTAATGAGGCTGACAATCCTAAACCATGGAGCAAACCTATCAATAGGGTTGATGAAGTGTGCATGAGGCACGATATTGATTATGGAAATATCACACCGTTGGAAGAAAAACATGAAGCCGATAGAGAATGTTGTTATATTTGTCTCTGATCACAAATCCAACCTTGAGAGAAAAGTTGAGAGGTTCATCGTGAAAAGTGATCAGTGCTAAATTGAAACTTGGTTGGAAATTCAAAAAACTTATAGGCTCTAATGATGTCATTAGATTGAAGAACAATTAGCTAATGAATTACATTAACCAATAATCACAAAGTTTTATAGAAGGAAGGTTTATTCCAAGAAGTTGATTATATCTGGTCCGCTGATTTAATTGAACTCAATAATGATAAGGGGTAAAGTATGCTTTAACCGTTATTGATTTGAGGAACAGATATGCGTGGGTCATCCCTTGAAAACAAAACGGGGAATACACTCATGTAGCTTCCAACAGATATTTAATAAAAGTAACGAAAACCTAAAAAAAAATTGTGGACTGATGAGGGTAACAGAGTTCTACCAACAAAACATTTATTAATTTTCTTTGAAATTAACAACATTAATTATACAGTACCTTTAATGAAGGAAAAGCGGTTGTTATTGAGCGATTCAATTCGCACTTTAAAAGAGAGACTATATAAAAAATTCACCCAACTCGGTTCTCAAAAAATGGGTATCTTTAATTCAGGATATTGTAGATAAGTATAGATATCGATTCACACCTCACGAATACAAACCATCAGAAACATTTACAAAATTAGAATATGAAAAAGAAGTTAATGTCAGAAAGCCTAAGTTCAAAGTTGGTGATATAGTAAGATATATAGGTGGAAATCTATTTTGAAAAGGTTATACTAAGCCAATGGACAAATGAACTTTTTAAATCATTGATGTAAATAGATAACAGTTCCTTGGACTTAATAGGTATATGATTTAGAAGGGGAGAGATTTTAGGTTCATTTATTGCACAGGAATTACAAAGACAGATAAATTTTTAAAAACCCTTGGACTTACAAATTATGTGATTTAAAGGGGGAAGAGATTTTAGGTTCATTTTATTCACAGGAATTACAAAAGATAAAGATAAATTGAATTTTTTTGACTCCGCCCTTTTCTTAACTCCGCCCCTTTTTGACTCCGCCCACAAAACCCACCACGCAAACCCCACCAAAAGCCCCATCCAACAAGCCCCACCACATAAGTCACATCCACATCCATCATATCTACATAATAGTATTAGTTAATTAGTTCCCCACACACATGTTTATTTAATTAAAAATTTGCTCCACCCACACAACACTCCACACAAGCTCACCCACAAGCCCCACCATCCACACAAGCCCACCCACCCACGAACAGCTTCACCCATCATCACAAGCTCCACCCACCCATACAAGCCCACCCCCCTGTGCACCCCCCCTTTGACCCACCCCACCCTTCCCCCCACACACACGGGGAGGGAGGGGGTGGGATGAGTGGGTGGTGGATCATTGGGGGAGCGCACCTACCCCCCCCCCCTCTTGCACTTCCTTTATTCTTTTTTATAATTAAGAATTAAATAATTGAAGCAAGCAAATATAATTCATCAAGATTGAAAATATTAAACATTTTTCTTTGGGTAAATTCAGTTAGTTGCGAGAATGAACAATCTTTCCAGCAGTCTGCTTCAGCTGTTTTGTCATTTTGAAACTCAATTAACATATTCTGTTCAAAACAAAGAGTGAAGAACAATTAGGGTATATAAAGATGATTATATTATGATATTAATAAATAATAAATATAACATTTACCTCCAGAAGATCGAGTTTTGTGTCCTTCATCCAGATGAAGCATTTAAACTGGAACAAGTTTGAAATGAATCATCACCCCATTCAAGGTTGTGAAATTCATTCGCTTCACCACCCATGTATGATTCAGTTTTAATGCTGAAAATAAAAAAGCAAGTCGTCAAAAAAATACCACCAAGTTGTGGTATTGCTTTTAAATTAATTACCACCATGCCAAATAAAAGGTTGTGTATAAGGAGAACAGAAAGAGACAGACGGAGACAGAGACAGACAGAAAGAGAGACAGAGACAGATAGAGAGAGACAGAGAGACAGAAAGACAGAGACATACAGACAAGAGCCAAGATAGAAAACAGACACACACACACACACACTCACACGAAGACAGAGACAGTGATAATTCCTCACCTTGAACTCGGGATCAAAGGACGTGAGAGAATTTCTTTCCAGCCAACAATAATATCATTACTTCTTTTCAAAACGAATAAATGTCTTAAGAGTCCTTCATTTTTTATCCATTCCTCGTGATATTCAAGTAACTCGTTTTCAACATCAGTTATTAACGATGTTCTTATTGGGACAACCTGTTGGAAAAAAGACATACAATAATTTGGTTGTATAGTGATTTAATTTCTGTTTTAAACAACAAATAATGAAATTGGGTTGAGATCTCACCTGTCATCTTGTGAAAACGATTGATCTGCAAGGTTGTAGTAAGAATCTGAACGTCCCATTTTCGTAAAAAACACGAACGGCACACAAGTTGCTTATTTAAACCAACTTGATGATGTAATGGGAGATTTCACAACAATGGTTTTTCCAGGGTGTGTTTCCACATGGGAAATGACTTCGGAATTTTTTTTGCTTGGTTTGGGCGAGGCAGCTTGGCTGACTTCAAAACTGATTGTTTTTCACACGAAATGAAACATCTTGCTTGAATGATTTTTTGATAAAACCTACGTTTAAAAGCTGTTTTTAACTAAACTTTGTTCTGTTAGTGTTCTGTGATTTAAAATATAACCACGAGAAACAAGGGCACAGAATACTTCTTCATTTTCACGGCACGACTGTGTTCTAAAAACACTTCCCATTTTACAAAACTCACCTAACAGCCTTTCTTTCGTGCTGAAGAGATAAGTGAATATATAGAAAAATTAAGTTATTCCCAAAGTGAACAATGGACAAATATTCATTGGTTCACTCTTTGAATGGAATGAAAATATGAAGGAAAGAAGTGCTTTAATCAGTAAGTCTCAATTTACATTTGCTTGTATGGGAAGGGAAGGGGATAGGTGGGGAGAAATCAGTCTCCTATTTTGGCCTTTTGGGGCTTGAGTCAGTCTCAATTTTACACTTGCTTGTATGGAGGGGAGGAAATCAGTCTCCTATTTTGGGCTTTTGGGGCTTAAGTTATAAAGTTTTTTCTTTTTCCCATTCATTTGAATGGCTACCTCAGAAGCCCCATTTATCCTCCACTACCCTCCCCCCACCCCACTCCTGGCCACCAATCTTTCCCATCTCATCACTCCACCCACCCCCTCCCAGAGTGTATAGCACAATTTGGTGGGGCATCTTTCTCCCAACCCCCCCTCCTTCCCGCTCCGTCCCCCCTTCCTCACCCCTACTAGCTCCCCCACCCCTCCTTCCATCCTCTCCCTCCTCCTCATCTCTTTCTCCACCCTACCCCCCCTCAATATTCCCATCAGCGAAGCAACTTTCAGGAAGGAAAGCAGGATTTGAAGGAGGTAGGTTTGGGGTGGATAACGGGTAGAAGGGGTAGAAAAGATCGAGGTTTTGGATGGGGGAAGACAGGAGGTGGTGGTGAATAGCTGTTTTGAAAACCTGGAAGGGAGAATGGAATTGAAGAGAGTACGCGAGTTTATTCCAAAGGTGGGGGAAAAGAGGAATGAAGGAGTGAAGGTGAACAGCGATTCGTGATAATGGTAGTTTTACCAGAAGGGGGTTGCTGGCAGACCTTGAGTGCCCTGCAGAAATATGGTGGGGACATATCACAGACAGAGCAGGGTGGGGGGGGGTGGGGCAAGACTGGAGAGGAGATGGTAGAAGACAGAAACACCACGACCTGCCTGCGGTGAGAGAGTGAGAGCCCAATGACTCAGCCTCATCGCGGGAGATACCAATGATCCTAAATGTCTTGGTTTCTACAGCGTTTGAAGCCAAGAAAGGTGAGAGGCAGGAGCACCAGCCCAGAGGGGAGAGCAGTACTCCACCAGGCTGCAGACTTTGGAGGCCAGGTTGGAAATGTGGCTTTCCCAGGAAAGATCATGGCAGATAGTGATTGCTCGTATAAAACGAATAAAACAATGGGTTACCAGCACTGAAAGTTTAGGTAACCCTAATAATACATATCTCATCGTGTTAATGTGCAATCAATGCAGTTAAATTCCTATTGATAGTGCAGAATGGTATCATCTCGTGATATAAGAAACAATACCCCCACACTATCACACTCCTCCCACCAAAAGTATTATGCTCTTTTAATGTGGCATCCAAAGAACCGTTTTCAATAATGTCTCTAAAGAATAATGTTGTGCTGTCAAGTAAGGTGTAACTAATCATTGAACAAGATAACTGACCATTAATGACGATTCCGCCTGTAGCGTCGCTTGGAACGAGCCAATAGTGTTGTTTTGTGATGTGGAAAGAGTATTATTTCACATCTCACGCTCATTTTTTTTTCTCGTAAGTAGTTTTAACCAGTTTCTACCATGAATCCAAGGCCTTCAGTGTGTCACTGCTTTTGAAAAACATTTATGTATGGCATGTTTAATGCTTATAAACAAATAATACATAAAAGTGGCAAATAAAATGAATTTTTCTTCACATGTTGAGCAGCATTATATATTGGAAATGGTGTAAAATGGCTGTGACTAATTTTTCAAAACGGATTTCGATATTCTTGTGTACTTTTTGTTAAATGTATACTTTGCAGTCACATGAAGTGAGTAAAGCCTTGTTGCAGCATTGCCTTCAACGGTGTGACTTCAATACCATTGACGGAGCATTGACAGGTGTCACTGCATCTGAAGAAATGCTGTGCCCACTGAAATGATGCAAACCAGCAGTCAGATGCTGCATATGAATGAATGGATTTGTGGTCAGGTTTACTGATTAAAACATCTTCATTAATCATAATATCAGGGTAAAAGCTGAGATTGCCATCCATCAAATAAAGCAAAGGAGCAGTTGGAACGAATGGCAGAGAAAAAAGTGAGTGGAAGTGGAATGGACCCAGACGAGGGTTTTATTCCCTTGATTTTATTATTACCTTTGAGTTGGCTAGTCTGAGTTTGTTTCCTGACCAACGAATAACTGTCATCCTAACATGAATGCAGGGGACTCATCTGCCTTGGTAGCTCTTGGATGTTAAAGATCACTCAATGTCTTTTCACGAAGAGTAGGCCATTGTGTGCCAGCACCCTAAACAAATTGCAAATTACTACTATTGTTGGAAAGGCAAGAGCAAACCACTCACACAGTGTATTTCCTTGTTCCGAAAGCTACTTTAGCATTTCCTGACATTCTGAATGGTAATGGGATTAATGCAATCCCAAACTTTGCACTTTGTTAAAGATGGCATCATTGCAGTAATCAGTAAACAAATCTCGATCGACAACACTTCCTTGATTTTCTTTATGTCTCGCTTGATTTTCCTGATGTCTCCCTTGATTTTTTGATTGCAATTGATTCAATCATAAGCCTCTGATTCTGTTTAAGGTGCATGATGGCTATACTACATTTGATGATGCCAATGAAGAGCATGTGAGTTGATCTGTTACTCCTTTACTCTCGAGGTATGTTTGATTTGATCTGTGCATAATGACTGATTATCTTAATTTTATAATAATTGACATAACGACCCACTCCTCTCTCCTCCTTCCTTCACCATACCTGTAAACTTTTTACAATGCTGACGTGAAGACAAAACAAGGAAAGCGCTTTCTAATTGCTTTGTTATTACCGAGTAGATTCCTCGAGTGCAAAGCAGAGTGATTTTGGTGGTGAAAGCAGTTCAATAATGTGGGTGAAATGAGATGCCAGACAGTTAATACTTAGTGGATTTCTGGGGGTTTTTTTTGTAAGTTACTACTTACTTTATAATCTGGGGGATTATAAAGTAGAAAAATACATTCCCCTCACCCTCATCAGCTTTCTTTCTTCCATTCCTCATACCATAACAGTAGCAGCTGGGATTGCTTAGAGAGTAGAGTTGGTAATATATATATATATATATATATATATATATATATATATATATATATATATATTGTTGTGGATTTGGAAAGCTATCGCACTCAACATTCAGGTCCTTTAGCTCAGTTATATCGGTAAGTACATGTTGCCAGTTAGGGTCCCGACCCTAGACTAGTGGGTAATTTAATGTTCATGCGCTGCGATTTGTATTAGCAAAACATCAACAACAACAGCCACAAAATGCCTGTTGGTGGCGACACGCTGCCAGACCAGCGAGCGTCCCCTGTGCCTCGCTGGAATGCGGGCGTGTTCAGACTGCATCCCCGAGCTGAATTCCTTACCTTGTATGGGCATAAAAGCAACTCGGGGGGGGGGGGAATGGAATGCGGGAGCCCCACCGACAGCGAATGAGTCACGCGGGAAGCGAGGTGCGCCCTTGATAAATAAAAAGGGAAGAGAGAGACAAAACACAGGAGGAGGAGGAGGAGGAGGAGGGTAGTTGTTATTTCCACCAGTTTCTTTGAGCTTCTTCAAACTTCTTGTTGTCTCCGGGCGTTGTCCTCCTGTCGTCCTTCGTGGCTGGTTCTGCCGTCGTTCTCCGCTGGTCCTCCTTGGATCTGGTCGGGCGCGAGTTCTGGGAAGTGCGCACGGAGGGTCTCTCCGCCAGCCTTCGCCCTGCCGACTTCGCTCGCTTGGACCTTCCGGATCGTGCTGGAGTCCAGTAGACCCGGGGACCTGGTCCTCGAAGACCGCACGAGGCGGGCAGGTCCGAGATAGGTCTTAATAAAGTGGCTGGTCCAATCATTTGTGTGTGTGTGTGTGTGTGTGTGTGTGTTCGTGGCGCCAGTCCAATAAGTAGTGAATTGTATAAGTGCCTGTATATACTTGCATTTATAGAACTCGGCTGTAGGTTTTTGCTCGTGTCTGTCCATTCCCCATTCATTGCATATGTGCATTTGAATAAATGTCCCATTTTTTGAATGTTAACCTGCTTCTGTGTCACTTTCTGCCATTGACTGCCATGAATTCGAATAATTAGCTGGCTGATTATAAACCGATAAAATAATCTGGTCCGACGGGACCTGGCGATATAAAACCGCTCGGCAATCGCATACGGAACGAGCTGCTTAAGCGGCTCGTTTTCGTGCAGGTCCCGTAGGTATAAACTCCGGTATCTCTGTCTGCGCGAATAATTAGGTACATCGACAATTCGGCGATCGACCCTGTAGCGCGTGGACAGAGGGTTGGCTGGTTTATGGTGAGTTAAAAACACCCGTAGCTGGGTTTCGGCGTTGATCCGGAAGCTACGACTAGATTGCTCGTTCGGTGGGCGCGCGCGGCCGTAATTGGGCTAAAGGCGGTCGTCCGCGACGCCGGACGGGCGGAAATCTACAACAATATATATATATATATTATATATATATAGTTTCTTATTATCATTACCAGTAAATAACTCATCCTTACAGAAGGGTTATTGTTATTATTATTATTATTGTTACAAAAAAAAAGTCTTCCTTTTTTTGCATTTAAAACTTTTAAAATTTATAGTGTGTACATACACATATAATTAAATATTTGCACTAAAATTATCTTCGGTTACTAATGGCATGGCTCATTGATTCACATTTTCTTCAAAGCAATTAGATTGGGACTTTGAAATTATTTTGATTTTTGTTGTTAATTTTCTCTTGCATTTATAACTCTGTGTTCTGTATTCAATTATATTTCTGTGTTCAATTGCGCCTTGGCCTAGTTATGTTAAATTGTTTGTTTCCACAACCTATTATTTACACGATTACAACTTTGAAATCAAACTATGTGAGCAATTCAACGGCTAATATGAAACTGTGTCACTGCATTGACAATCAAAATTTAACTTTTGGAAAAGAAAAATCACAAATAACACAAGCTACAAATACCAGTACAAGTTATGTAAAACTTTTCATGAAAACATCCATCCCACAAATTATTCCATTTTCATTGAAACCATAAGGCGATATCGTTTTCGTTAAAGGTTTGACAAATCAAAGTAACAACTTATGGAATTATTTGTTTTATACATCAGTGTGTTTTAAAGTAATCTTTTTTATGTTAAGGTGGAAACTTGCATTTTGTGAAGAAATATTTCATTGAATTAGTAAAAAGTAATGGATAACAAGTATATGGTATTTGTCATCATTTGGTGACGTCACTTCCGGACTTCTGGTTGAACTTCCGGCATTGGTCTGGAATATATTTAACTTTTCCCTTCCTGAAATTCTATTTTTTTGTTCTGCCTCATCATAATTTCATTATCTGTTCCTTCCTTGATACCTTCTCCACCCTCCTCTGACCTAAAAAAAAAAAAAGCCTGAATTCCTTCCTCAATTTACACTGCAAACCTTGCTGCCACCTGTCTATTTAACATATGGCCATCATTATATCGGGGTCATGGCAGGAAGAAGTTGGTTGTGGTACACCTAGGGGCAAATGATGAAGGGAAAGTTTACTCAGAGGTTTTGAAAAATAGATACAGGATATTGGGTAAGCGGCTGAAAGCAAAGGGTTGTGAGGTAATGTTTCTGGGATTCTCCCAAGATAAGGAAACAATATAGAAATTATGACCAGAGCAATAGATGTCAACCAATGGCTGGAAGAATGGTGTAGGGAGGAAGGTTTTACATTCAAGAAGCAGTGGGAATCATTTAGGGGACAAAGGGAGTGTTTCCGCGAAATGATGGCCGTATGTTAAAGAGCAGGTTTTGGGTCGCTGATGACTTCGCGTGATTCAAAGGTTGTTATTACATTAATAATCGTTGGCAATTATTTTTCTACATTTGAAACTCAAAATATGCTAAAATTAACTTTTAAGTCAAAACTTTTGTCAGTGATCGAAAAACAGACCGGAATTTACCGAAGATGCTATGACGTCACGTTCTCCGAAAACTCTCGTGAACATTGGAAACAGCGTGTGAACAATGGCGAGATGCGAATTAGAGTGATTTCAGCGGCGATGAAATTAGTATTTTCATTCCGATATTGGCGAGACGAAGTCGCGAGGCATGATGGGAATTTATACTATGGAGTTTCTGGCCCTGAGCCATATAAATTTGAGCCACTTGCAAATACCAGAAAACGGCCTATTTCGTGTACAAGTGGCACGACTGACTGCCCAGCAGTTCACACTGACAGACTCCACCAGACAGATTGGTTTGTAGATTGTTCTTTTCTTGTTCGATGCATAAAACAATGTAGTTTGATTTGTCTGTGACTTAAAATAATATTTTTTAACCCTCGAGTCACTCAAGAGTCAGAATAGAATGAATCATAATGGACCCAAATATATTATACACCCGTAGCCTTGGCGTTGAAGTCTTTCTGACAGCTGAGCTTGACCCAGCGAAAGTGAACATTAGAACAAACCCCAACTTTCAAGAGATTGTTGTGGCATATAAATACCAAAACATATTTAGCCTCATGGGAAATATTCTACCAATTTAGAAAAAAAAGTGGAAAATTGATCATTTTTTTACAATTGAAATGAAATAGCACAATTTGCTGATGCTGTTAAGAAGTAATTTAATCAACAATAAGTTGATTTGTTGAGAGATTTTTTCATGCTTGTGTTTTTTCAGAAAGTTTATTTATGCGTTTTTCCATGTACTCTTTAAAATACATTTCAAGGTTTTTCTCACTTAAACTCAACAATGATCCTGTGACAAGCAGTATCTGGAGAACTTGTCAACCAACAACTCATATTCACAGAGTGATGATCAGATGTGTTATTGCCTTCATAATCCTTGGCTGTGAAATGGTCACCACAAATGACAAGTCTATCCAAAGGGTCCTCTTTACCCGTTTTCTTTGGGGAAAATTCACCCGTTTTGTTTGTACAAATCTTTATCACTGCGCGAATGTTTGATTCCTTCGGGAATCGGTGGGAGCGATTACCCGTTTTCCAGCCATTTTCGCAAAACATGACGACACACGTACTAGGGATGATGTACAAATATCCAAATAACTTTGTTGTACAATAATTCAAAATTAAAACGATAATATAAGACAGTTGCAAGCTCAAAAAAAGCGAAAGAACGGCCCACTCAACTGGACACTTCTTCAATGAGCGAGTGAGCGTCCACTTTGTTTTGGAGAACGTGATGTCACCATCCATATATGGCACGCAGCTGTTTTTAGCTCGCCTGTTCTAAGAACAGAGAGCTATAGCGATACCCCCGCGTGAGCGTCGCGTCAGCGTGAGCGTGAAAATGTTAAAGTTTTTGGTGCAAGTTATTTTTCCTTTCTAATGTTTTTATCTGCCACACTTTTTTTATACGCGCCGATATATATATATATATATATATTATATATATAATTATATATATATATATATATATATTTATATATATATTGGGCGCGTATTATGTGGTACCGGTCGTTTCCGTCCGTGCCATTCCTGTCCGCACTCTAACTCCCAAAGTTTTCAACTTTCACGTTTCATATTTGGTACATAGGTACAGACTGTGGAGACGGTGTGTCGCGACATACGTTCGTCATCTAAAGTGGTTGCCATGGCAACCAGGATGCTGTTTTCCATGTAGTAGCACAATTCTGTATATACCTTCTTGTTTGGGCGTATATTGTGCTCACTTGCGCTCTTGTTACTGATTACAATATACAAATACATATATTGCTTAAATTATTTGGATCAGACTTCACTGCAATGCTTTATAAAAAACATTAATTATTAGACAAGTCTTTTAAAAACGATAAATGTATAAACAGGCGAGCATTGGGGGGCTTTGACAACAACTCTGGTTTTCAACAGCCTAGAGAAATAACAACTTTGGAGTTAAATTTCATTAATTCTCCCAATAGTTAGGCAACCACAATACTTTGCATCAAACTATTTAATGTACGTCTAATCATATTGATAAATTTTCAGAACATGTTTGGTGACCCGCAACCTGCTCTTTAAATAGAAAGGGGGCAGCAAGGTTTGCAGTGGGAATTGAGGAAGGAATTCAGGCTTTTGTTTTTAGGTCAGAGGAGGGTGGAGAAGGTATTAAGGAAGGAACGGATGATGTAATTATGATGAGTAAGGCTTGGCAAGAAAATAGAATTTCAGGAAGGGAAAAGTTAAACATGTTCTGCACCAATGCCAGAAGTTTAAATAATAAGATGGAAGAGCATGAAGCCAAAGTAGATAGCGAGGAGTACGATATAGTTGCAGTGGGTGAGACATAGTTTAAGGAGGAGAGTAACTGGAGGACAGCATTAGAAGGTTACAAGGTGTATTGGTGTGATACGAAGGAGAGAATAGGAGTCGCCGCCGCAATCTGGGTAAAGGACAGCATTGCATCAAGAGAAAGAGGTGACATTAAGGAAGGAATAAATGTTGAGGATTGTGTATGGGTAGAGATTAGAGATTGTAAAAACAGTAAGATACTGATAGGATGCTTTTATAAGGCTCCTGGTGTGAAGGAAGAGGAGGAAGGAGTAGTACATGAAGAATTCAAAAGGGCATGTGGTAAAGGAAGAGTATTGATTATGGGGGATTTTAACTTGTCAGGTATAGATTGGGTAGAGGAACAGGGAAAGGGCAGAGCAGATGAGGATTTCATAGTTTCAGCCCAGGATTGCTTTTTAACCCGGTTTGTAGATAAGCCCACGAGGGGGAGTGCAGTGTTATACCTCCTTTTAAGTAACAACACCAATATGGTGGAGGAGGTGGAGGTCAGGGAGCATTTAGGAGCAAGTGACCATAACATTGTTTGTGCAAAGATTCTGTTAAGAGTTAGAGTTCAGGATAGTCGGGTAAGGCTATTAGATTTCAGGAAGGCAAACTTTGATGGTATGAGGAGAGAATTGGCTGATGTCGATTGGGAGTCTAACAACAGGACAATCAGCATCAGAGAAATGGGAAACCTTCAAGGACCAAATGTGTAGAGTGCAGAGTAAGTACATTCCAATGAGGTGTAAAACTAGAAGTAGAAAGAGGCCAGGGTGGTTGAGTAGTGAGATAAGGAACGCTATTAAGGATAAGCAGGAGGCATTTATTAGGTTTAAAACAACAGGACTGGAGTTTGATTTATATCACTATCAGAGTAAACAGGGGCAAGTTAAGAAAATAACTCGACAAGCCAAAAGAGAGGATGAGAAGTACATGGCTAAGAATATTAAGCATAATAG
>CM068961.1:103231649-103246407 GCA_035128595.1 Eptatretus atami | reverse complement strand
AGGTACCACCACCACTCAGAGTCTCTTCGAGTTTATCTATGTTGTCCCACATCATAGAGATCAGAATGTTTGCCAGAAGAATGACGTTGTTGGTGCTGTCAGACAGCGAATGCAACTTCTCCATACACAGCGCCGTCTCTATCTGTTCCATCATGGAGTACGAAATACAGTGTCCAAGGCGGTTGAGAATTAAGAGAAGAGTAAGCGAGCCGAGCAAACTTAGAAATTGACGTTTACAACACTATGATAAAATTTTGGAATACACTCTGCAAAGAGGTGTCTAATTCACTCGCCAATGCCTCTAAACTACTGAACAAAGGTCACAAATAGAAGATAGAGGATAGCCTAGAGGTTTGCGCATTGCCTCTGAGCTGTTTGTCTGGTTTTAAGTCTGGCTGAGCCAAAAAAATTATTGAAATGTCGACCAACACTACATATTTATGCTTGGCTGGCTTGCATGGTGTCGAGTGGAGGGAGGGGGCGTGAGAGACAAGAGATCTGAGTTCGAATCGCGCTCATACGTTGAATAACAGGGGTGTTGCATCTGCCGTCATCCAAACTTGAGATATCGAAAAAAGGATAGAAGATCAAGTAGGTGGGATAACGAAAGACCGTGTAGCAAGTGGGCAGACCCTGTCGAGATTGTGTGCCAAGCACCGAGTAGTGTTGCCGAGGGCAGCAACGTACCACTGAATGAGTATAATTCCGGGGTGCCTCCGCTGACTTGCAACAGATAGTGGCCGGCGGATGGTGGATGAGTAATGGGCTTACCATTGAAAAGCCGATAAATCGAAAATGATGGTGAAAGGCGCATGAGAAGTCATTTGGGCATTAAGCAATGAAAACCTGCACGACAGGCGGGATGTGTAGATGTGTGAAAAAATTGGGGTGCTCTTTTTGCCCTGCATATCGTTTCAACTATATTTATTGATTTTGGCATGGTCCTTTTGGTTTTCCGTATGCATGGGAGGATGTTGGCGTCTCCAGATGGATTGTTAACCTGGGGAACATTTCTTCATTCCCTTTCCCATTGTCAGTCTAACTTGGTTTGAGGTCACTTACAAGCTAGTATAAAACGAAATACCTGCGACTCCGTCTCACTGGCAAATGGTACGGGCGTAACTCACAACCCCTAGGCTAAAATTATCAAAACTTACGTCGGTTATGCTTCGAGTGTGATAAAAACCGCATCAAGCCCATAGAACGTTCATGTGCTGGAAGACCTTTGGACTGCAAAATCATACTTGGCGCACAACTGCGACAGTTACAGGAAGCGCCCTCTAACCCCCGAATCCAAGTTGCCGCAAAGGCGTTAATTTTTCTTTCTGGACAGGCGTGGCAAAAGGTTTATTTGAAGGGAAAAATACAAAAAAATCCCTCCCCATTTTGGGGGCGCGTGGTGAAACATGGACTTGCCGAGGGTGGAAGAATTTATATTGGGGTCACATAAAGTAAGCTAGTTAAGAAACAAGCCCCCACATAAAATAGAACCCATGGGACTGTGGGACTGAGGCAGGGGAGTCATGCGCCCCAGAAATGACATCGATTGGGGGCCCAAGAGGAGCAACCTCCTCAATGAACCCTCCACCCCTCCTTCGATGAAGATTAAATTTCTCACCCGATTTCCTGACCAAATATAAAACAAAGAATATAGTGGTCGTGGAGGAGTCACGGCAATGGTATTTATATCACAAAGCCCAGACTGAAAAATTTTCAACAATATGAGCTTCAATCTGTTCGCTTATTGTTGTAGGACGTAGAGCATGGTTAAAAGTTTAAGGGTGTCAGAGATCTCCATTCTCAGGAAGTACATCCCACTATATATGTGAAGACAACGCATTCTCTGTAAAATTTCGACCTTCAATGTCATCTTATAATTGACAACCAGTAAGTATACCAATTTGAGCCGAAGCTGGTAAATTGGTGTGCCGATAGAGATAGAAAGGAGCAGCAAATCGGCCTGTCGACCCACCAGGGCCAGTCTCCCAATTGAAAAGAACTGGTTTTCAAACAAATCGTCCCTGTGCCCCAGCCCCTACAAACTAATCCCCAACGAAAGAACTCAAGTCAGTTGAGACAAAGAAAAAAGGAAGGTTTTCATGTGGAAACTTGACTGTTTTTTACATACAGTCTGTGTTGGTGTTTAAATTTTTCATGAAAGAATATAAACTATCGTTTGGCATATTAAAGTGCAGGAGTTATTTATTATTTCACTTTCTCCAATGAGTGACTTATTTCAACATAACCACATTGTATGTTATTTTCTTCTTCATTTTTCTTATTGTCTCTTTTACAAGAAACTGGTGGGTACATTCTGCGATAGAGGTATAGATTTCTGGAGCAAAAATGTTACAAAAAAAAACATCAAAATTTCAACAACAAAAAAAAAATCACTTGAAACCTTATGACTAGTTTTTGTCTAGTTTGAAATCCTTTCACACAGTAGTGAAATAGGCTTCATTTACATAAAACCAGACATCAAAAATCATGCTTAGGACTCACAATTAAAAATTAGAACACGAAATGGAAGTTTTATACAATTATTTACATATCCATTGGATGTAAATGGAATCATGGCTTTGTACTTCTTAATCAATGGGAAAATCTTTCCAGATAGAGGTCAGTAGTAAATAGATAGAAAATCGGAACACGCCTTTCCAGGGGTTTATTTTTTAAAGCCTGTACTAGTGCCTAGCTTTACAAACTGGGTTGACTTATGTCTTTTCTGAGTTTGTTTTTCTGAATGTAGGCCTTTGTTAGATTATAACATTCTGTCAGGAACCAGTAACAGGAAATTCGACATAAGTGTGGCATTTTGCTTGCACAGCCGGAATGAACGAGATGAAAATGCTAGCGCATTTGGGCCTAATACAACTAATCACCAAGAACTACTAATAGCATACTTTTATAGAAATAAGCAATGCTATGGATGATAAAAAAATACTTGAGATGTCTGGAATCCTTCATGAAAGGATATAATCGGTTCCTGGACTCAATTACATATTTTATTATCATATTATATATTAGACTATAGAATATATAACTACCTATATATTATAAACTAAATATATACAGGGTAGCTCCGAGAAGTTTTTTATCCAACACTGAAATAAATTTTGGCACTTCGTCCGTCCATTCACCTGTGGACCCAGCACCACTCACGCCCGTTTTGGTATAGACGGAAACATCTGACTCAGAAGAAGATGGAAGCACAACAACAACAAACAGGAAAGTACATGAGACATTTAATTATTTGTAGAACTTATAAAATTACTCGGCAAATCTAAACGTGTATAATAAAGAGTTAGACCAATGCTTCAGCTGGAAGGGTAAAGTGCTTTTCAGGCGCACTGCTATATATAAACTATATAATCATTTTAGTAAAAAATATAAATATTAATAATAATATACATATAATATATGTACGACCAACACACCACACATCATACATACACCACATTGCCCCACGCACATTTTTGGCGCTGATGATTGGGCTTAAAAGTTATGTGGGTTGAGATCTTAGGAGTACTTGAGTAATGAGGCCATGTTCATGATGTGTAATGCGACACAAAGGTGTGGGATTGTGACTCGAGCCCTGGCATACATTTGAATAGTATCGAGAAAAAGGTGAGAACAAATATCGGGAAAAAACAGGAAACAGCAGCACGTGAATCACAGCACGAAGCATAACATTCCAGAATAATGATTGCACCTAGCAAGAGCCACAGGTCATACAATCGTGAAAAACAAAACCAAGCATACTGCAATCATTTGACACAGACATGTTTCGGCAGTCACACACAGATGGACGAAAGTAAGAAATACAAGTTAAAAAACAGAAAAGTAAGAAAGAAGAGCAAAGACCACAAAGGATTAAACAGACGGCTTCGCGGCGGGTCGCGGATGGAATATCCTGGGCATTGTCAATGTTATGGGATCACCCGTAACATTTATTATATCACTGAGCACAGGTTACACATGGGCCAGGTTAGGCGACCAGAACCGGTGAAACGCATGTGCCGACTTCGGCTCTTCGCACAGCATGTAAGGCAAAAACACCGTCCCCACCAAAACAATCCCAAACGTGCTGATATCTCACACAACAACACTGCCTAAGTTGTTTATGGTGAAGGAAAACAGTCTACGGCAGAGGACACTTGTCAAGCAGCTAATGAGGATTAGTGGGAAAAGAATAGAAAAATGGAATTCCCTTTGTGGAATAGGTGGTTTAGCGTAAATGGCGCTCAAACAGCAAACGTGTTCAAGACTCTGTGCGCTGTATACCCACATCTAACCTTCCGTGCTCGATTTGGGCACTGAAGGCTTGTAAGGTCTACTCAATCCCATCCCTGGCACAGAGATCATTCCTCATCGAGGAACCAGGCAGATGCAAAGTAGCTAATGCACCCTGATTAGGTAATGCACAACAAGTCCGGTCACTCCTGTCAAAAGTAGACCAATCAAGCGCTATTCTCAGACACATCCTATATACAATCTACCGCATCTGCCATAACATTGATGTTCTAATATAACATATGTATTCCTGGGTGTTGTGCGTGTTGGACAAACATGCGCGTGTCTCTAACATCTCGCCACATCCATCCAGCCTCATAGATGCGCTCGGCGGGACAGACACACATTGGAGAAACCATCATAAATGGGTCGAATTAGGACAGCAAGCAAACACCAAACAGAGGAGCAGCACACTCACACAAAGGGTTAACTGAAAATGTGAAAGTCCAAGGGGTATGAAATAGAAAATACAACTTACAAACTGATAGGCATTCGGAAATAGAAGCGCATACCTCAACAGATGCTGAAAGTTTAGTTGTATCCAAACATGATGAAGACTGGTCTGGATGCAGAAACAATCGTATTTCCTTGAAGTCAAAGTCACAAACATCATGCCCCAAATGGGAAAATAATTAATCTAAATCTTCCGGCTTGTTCTTGCCTCGTCACACCCTATCCCAACTCATCACAAGTTTTTGTCAAATTGGGTCCAAACGTTGAAATATCCATGCGATATTAAATTGTTTTTGCACCATCTTTAATGGTCGAGAAAAAAAAACTTTTATTCGTTAAACCCGGATTCTTAGATCCAGATCCTGAGATCGGATCTTACGATCCTAAAAGAAATAATATTCGACACTTGTCATGTCAGAGTCTAAACTGTCACTCAAATTCTCATCTAGAATCCGTCCCATAACTTTTTGCGTATTCCTCTACACAGACAACAAACAAGACAAGATTTTATTTCCGGTAGGAACAAAAGAAACGAGTCGATGGTATCTGTCCGAAGCTAAATTGGAAAACTAAAGACTATTAGCACTGAGAAATGGAGTGCCGACATTATTGCGGTCCACGCGAACACCCCTTCAATAGATTACGCCATCATAAATCATCACCTCCAGTTTCATCTACGTGATAACTTACTTCTTTCGGGTTTTTGTATCCATTTTGATGAAAGTACCGAAAATGCTGTTTGAACGGAAAATCCTGCAAAGTTCGACGGGGTGCGTGAGGTGGATACAAAGGATCACAACTCGAAAGAATCCGAGCCGATCGTGTTTGTAGCACAATGTATTCGAACGTACCATTCTCAAACTGGAGTTAGACTAATTGCGAGTTCGGTGTGATTCATTGTACCATTCACCAGACCAGATGGAAAACCTCCGAAGGAAGAGAAGTCGCATGTTAGGACGGGGCCAAAGTACCTCCAGCTCTCGCATATTATCGATCTTTTTGCAAAGCTAATTGACCTTTGACTCTGATCCTAACGAAATCGGTCAATAGTTGTAGTACTCTCATCCATAAGATACCAATGAACTTGCAAAATGTTCAATCTCTCGTCCAATCATCGACTGCACTCACGGGTGGGTTCGGGCGCGAATAGGCCGGACTTCATTTTTTCGCTTCAATTTCCGCGCATCCCCCACACCCATAAAAGGTGAGGGGAGGTCTGCGAGGTAAAAAGTATTAACATAACTATCAAGATGCCAAAAACCCGAAATATGCTCTTATTTATAGAGCATCACAATGTAATCATTCGTGGACCCAAAGGCCGCCTAAACCTCTAACTCTACCAATCGGAGCCGATAACTGCGCTTTCGGAATTGATTTCGAGCGTGGCCGTACCGGGTTTGATTTGGACGGATTCTTCGATATTGCTTGCAAGACCAAGGTCCCGAGCAAGCCATGCGACGTTCTAAAGCAACATAGAGTAACCAAATGTACCCATACCACTAGACCCAAGTTTGCTCAAAATCCGCCCACGTTTACTACAAGATTATTGGCTGATGACAAACGAATACAAATCTAAACATACAGACAGAAGTATCTGACAATTAATGGGTCACCTATTTGGGCATCCAACACAAAAAAAGTTCTCATTTCATAGAACAGCGATATCGTGCAAAATCACTCCCCTTCTCTTAAAGGTTGCATGTATCATGAATTGTATATTATCATTAGGTATTTGGAAAATTAGATCTTTAATCCTAAATAAGTTCAGCAAGTCAATCGTGTATGAAAGTATCCTGACTACTACTTTCTTCAGATCTGAAATTGTAGATATTTTTATTTTTGAGCGGTCGAATTGAACTTCCTGACCTACTCCTTTTGACCTTAAAAATTAGTTTGGTCGTAATGTCAGTTGATGGACTATGCATTGCTCCGTAAATGTTTGAAGGATTAGTCAGAGCATAAAATCTGACGATTTTCTAGAGTAAAATATGATGATTAATTAGAAGATTCGAACCTGAGATGCACTTGGAGTCTTTGACAACAAAATAGTAATGCTTTCTAAATTCAAGTGAGGATCTATGCAAGGCCTCATCATAATTTATGAAAGTCATATGGGGATGAAAAATGACGATTTTCAAAATAAGAGTAAAAACGAAAGGTTTGACAACAAATCACAAAAACGATAGACTTCCATCAGTTGAGAACTGGAAACACTAAACGTTGGCTCAAAATTATACACAACGACGTTGCAATATTAGGAATTGGCGTGACATGTAGGGCCGCCAAACAGACAAACACAGACAAGACAGTACAGACACGAAGATTTTGGACAAAATCGAACACTGACCAATATAAGCTTTAAGTAGAAGATGTCTCGATTTTACAAGGCACAACAGCAGCTGGGGCAGACAGAAAGACATCATAGCGTTGCACCATGGATAGCTGGGGGGCTGATTATCTGCTAAAGACAGGCTCAGAACTTACGCAAAATAAATTCAAGGTTGCTTGGTTGAATAAAATGTGACGGCAATAAGTAGCTATACCTCTTGCAAATTTCAAGTTCAATAGGATGAAGAAAATGATAGAACTTTAACCGACAATTACAGGAGGAGGGGGGGAAAACAAAGGCTTTGGGAAAAATTGGGAAAGGGTGGCTATATATGTGGTAGCTGGACTGGTGTTGACTCAAAAATAACTGGTGGTTGAATTCATCTGATCTGGATGGTTGCAATCGCGCTCTCTAAATTTAAAGTCATTCAGATGAAAAGTGATGAATTTAGAATGTGACAAGAGGTTCTTGACTTTTGTACCATACAAAATCAATATGTCTTGCGGTTTAAGAAAAAGGAAGCTTTTGACTCAACATACACATTTCATGATTGTGGTGTATGACGGTTTAAGCTATTATGGTGCTCTTTGAGGGATTGATACATATGAGAGGACAGACAGCAGAATCACACGACCAGAGGGGCAAGAGCAAATATAGGGTTTTGTGCGCGAAAGAAACGATCCATGATTCCGGGCTAATAGAAAGCACAAACAGAATAATGGTGACAGAATAATGGGAAGGTGTGGAACAAGCCTGGGTCTTTGAAAGAAAAACCTGGGAAGGGAAAAGCTCGCGGACCGAAACAATTATACTTGGTGGAGAAGACTTTTTCTCGGATTTCGGAAGTAATATTCCGTTCTTCACCACGGTGGTGTGTGAAAACATAAACACCAAGTGCGCGGTACCCACCTTCGACTGGCAGAAGGTAAAAAAAATGGCCATCTTTTTGCCGAGAAGAATGCCATGACCCAAGAATGAAAGTTTTACTCTTTCACACATCATACTTAGGTATACAAGAATAGATAAGTTGTTGTGATTTTGTGCTCAAAAAAGTAATCAGGCAAAATTTTTGGGGCTATCTAACACTCCTTACAAAACTCTCCCCTCTGGGCGGGGAAGAATATTCCACAGTCTCTTCCCCAATTGGATTAGCTATGGTATTTACACACAATATTAGCTAAGAAAACTGAAAAATTACGCGGATTTTGGGAGAGAGGAGCATCATGGTAACCGTTTTCTCAGGACCTACAGGGTGAAACAAACTGACAAATGTTCTATCCGGTTACAATTGTTCGGCTCCGGTGGAAACCGCGGACACGCTTCCCATCCAGGTGTGGGTTAGGATAACATATCGATGTGGGGGCGCCGGCCCACAAAATTACAAAACCCAAATGTAGGCTCGGCGGCTAAGGTCAGTAGGGGTGGCGAAACCCCCCTGCCTCTCGGTCAACCTTGGGGCACGCTTCGTAAGAAAAAGAGGAACGGGACAGCTGGAATTGATGTTGAGTGTGGGACATTCATATGGCCGCGATAAGGCTCCCCCAAAGAGATGTTGTGTTATACACCAAACACTTCGTTTCTTATCCTCTCTTCGCATGGGGGGCTAACCCAAGGATTTGTCCAAAGATCATCCCTACGCCAACCTACCATTTCAAAAATACCTCTGAAAACCTCATCCACGGTGTGCTCCCACACACAAGCCGATTTTGCTCTCGTGGTTTCTACTTACATAGACCCTTCGTCTAAGGTGGAAATAGGCGCAACCACCAATGTGGGAACGTGATAGGAGACTATTCAAGATCATGAAATATGTTAGGGGGTTTAGTATTTCGCGAGATGGGACGGAAAAATTAACTGTGACCAGTATTGGTGTAACCGTTGCGCGCCAAAGCATCCCTTAAATACCATGCCGGAGGGGAATGGGTCTTTTTCCATGCTAAGACGGGAGGGTAACTGATAGTGATAATACTATAGTACGTATCGGCAGGATTATCCATCTATCCTCCAGCGAGCTTCTGGAAATCCCTACATAAAACATCACCATGGTTGCCCCACAGCTAGCTATATTATAATCCACACACTTAATTGCCGACTGTTGTCCGCCTTTTTTCTACTCTTTCTTCTTGCACTTTTCTTTTCAAAGTCATTGGATAAACTTGGAATGGAGAATGAATTGCTATAATTTCCATTCCTTATCTTCAGAATTGTCCATCAGAGATGCGCAGTAGAAGTAGTCGGAGCCTCGCCTTTGAAGCTGTCTAATTTAGATTCCAGAATCAGGACGTATTATGACTGACGGATATGATTTATTTCACCCGATGGAGTAGTGTTGAGTTCCATAGTCACAAAGCTGTCGCCATCCTCTGTATGGGCGTAGAGGCTGTTAGTTAAAGCGAGGGTTGCGTGGTAAAATTTCTCTACCATCCTGTCTCTTCTTTTGACGATGCACAGTAGAGCTATTATCGGAGTGAGACAACCTGCCTGAGAAGTATCACCGCAATTCTGCGTCATAAACAACATATACCTGGTTGGGAGGACATGAACAAACACCCCTTGAATTACATTGCATGAGAAACTTTCCACATACCAAGGATGGATCTGGATACGAATGATTGTGAATGGGGAGATAGTTTTGACACCCCTTATCTAACCAAGCTATGTATACAGTATGATGATTTCTCTAATGTTTCCTGAAGAAGTTTTTGATGGGGCACCCAAGACACATCCCTTATCCAAGTCCATAACAACTCCAAAGGGTGGGGTGCTTGAGGCAACAAATAATGCTCATCACCGCAGTGGCAGGAGGATGTTGGGGTGATGGGTTGTTGATCCTTGAGAGTTTTCTCTTCTCTCGTGAGCTCGCTGGTCAATTAGGCACTTTTTGGAAATGGACAGGTAATGAAAAAACAAAGCAAGTATTAAAAAACAAGGTGTAAAGCTTCTCTCGTCATCAGGAGATTGAGAGCTCTCCCATAAAATTTTACCTACTTGGGACCCACAAAACAACATGTTTTTTTAGCTAAATTTAACCTATTTGGGTCAAGGTACCACCAAACAGTGGGGATTAGAATAAAGCGTCAAAATGATGTTTAAGGTGCATAAACAAGGGCGCTCTGAATGTAAGTGTCAGTGGAAACATACGAGTGCTCAATGGGTTCAATTTTCTCCCACAATTTGGTATCTGAAGTAGAAAGAACTCAATGGTATTTACAACTACAGGCTAATTGATCGTGGGACTCCGCACCTAGATATTAAAATGGGAAGGAAAATGGTATCTAACAGAGCCAATGGATGGAGCAGCCTATACGACGAGTTTATCTCTGGGTACTTTTTCGAAGGTTTTTGAGGGTTTGCGCCCGACAGAGGCACTGCCTCTGCCAACGCCCGATTATGCCTTCCCGTCTTACTTACCATAGCACTCAACCCTCATAGAAGGGGACATTCGAGGGGGGCTCCTCTTGTAGTTTTGCTTTGGACATTGAAGAGACAAGTGGCGGGGGCGGCCCCTGTTCCCTCTTTAATTGTGGCATCTGTCAAAGTGATGGAAATTGATTTCACATTTGCTGATCTTTGAACAGCCAGATGAGGCGACAATCTCCGTGAGAGGGTGGATCGCATGCGGACCATCGCCCTGGATTAAACATATATTAAGTTTAGATATCCCGGTATGAACTGACTCCGTCTGTGTCGGCGAAAATGATGGATATGTTCTGGGTTATGACAAGGCAGTGTATGTATCTCTGGTGGACATCTACATTGCTCTAAAGGACACGACAAACTAGAGGCCGCATTGAGATCCTGAAGAAAAAGGAGGCACGTTGCAACCATAATGATGACTTTCTGCCACAAAGTGACATGCTGAGCTAGTTGGTTTGGCGTTCTCTTATCTTCGCCGAGTTTGTCAGGTCCTGCTGTTTAGTCTTGTAATATCTTGGTATTTCTGAAGGACCAATGAGACATGTATCCGTGTGAATTCGGGCAATATAGGCCGAATGGGCACGATATTCACCAATAATGGACTTCTCATTACACGTTTAATCATTCTTGGGTGACAAAGGTGGACAGTAAAATAACTATTTTTCACAAAAGATCTTTGTCTGCCAACTTTTTGGGTTGATTGCACTCCAAATCGTAGCTTTAATTGAGTTTTTTGGGGACTTATCGGCATTCATATATTAGGAGGGTAAAATTCGTATAGTTCTTGCAAATTTTCTATGTGAGGAGAACCTAAAAAGGTATAGCTGGGAGACCATAATACTAACATATATTTTTAGAACCCCGGGAATAAACAGCTTACTTGTTAACAGTTCACCACCGAGGAAAGACGCTTTTTTTTTGTGTTTGCTGGCTTCTGTGCTTGGGTTTCCAATCCGTCCGCGTCACCAATGGCAAAAAGCCCATTGGTAAGAGTAAATAAAATACCACAAACATGGTTTTTGAATAGCCTCGAAACTTACAAAAAATTCATATCTGAGAAATGAAAAATGATTTTTTGAACATTTAAACGACCTATAACCCACATACTTGATCTTGCTTCTGCGCGGAGCAATTTGTAGTATCCAACTAGTTATGAAGGGAAGGTTTATAAGATAAATATATCATGTTTTAAAGCGTAAACAACATCAAACACATATATTTGAAACTTCTTGCATTCTCGGTAAAATATGGAAGAGAAAAAACCCATTTTATTGAGCATTTTATGAATATTTCTTCGAGGTCTCAAGTCTTATAAGTATTACAAATCAGCCTCATTTTCACTGTAGACTGTTTGGCTATCTCTATTGGTGTGAAGGTTATGAGAATTGGAGCCAGATGTTGTAGTATACAAAGAATAGAGATTGAGTTGCCTATGGTATTAATTGGAACCAAATTTATTGTGGATATAATACCATTACATTTTTTTTTGGGGATAGTTTCGGTCGAACAGTTACAAAACATCCCCATAATCTGCCGCTCATCCTTACAAATTGGTAAATTCTTCGGTGACGCTTATTTGAACGCTCTTACGGTACCACAGCTAAGGACACCCTCTAGACTCCAAGAACTGCGCCCGCTCGCTTGCTTTGTCCCCATAAGGATAGGTAGATGTTTGGATCCACCTTTCTCCCTCTACCTGGTTCTGTGGGCAGCGCCGCGCGGCCCAAAGCCTGGGCTCTTTGTTACGTACGCGCGCGGTCAAGTGTGGGGGGGTCCCCCACCTTAAAAGATTTACATTTCCGCTCTCTTCCCTGATGCGATCATCATGCATAGAATAAGCCCTTTTCCCATCACTTTCATCATCCCCCTTTCGGCGATATATCGCTTACGTCTTGTGTCTGCGATCAGTATCATGCCATCGATATTTGGTTTGTTCGACCAACTCTTCGGTTGTTAGCAATTACTCTTAGTGCATATTCATTCCTGAAGAAAATCCCAGTCCGTCTTCGCGTATGCATCTGTACAGTTTTCGTCCTTTGCTATCACAGTGGTCGTTAACAACAATCTTACTATGCTCATTGAGCCCTTCTCAAAAATAACAATTGGAGCCGGTAGGATAACCAGTCATGTTGTAAGACATACCAAGAGAGTCTGGCGATGCGCTCCCACCTCTCCAGTTTTTTTTATTCTGGCTTGGGGACCAACCTAATGGTCCATTCCAACTACTCCCCCCACCTGGCAGAACGGAGGTTAATTTTCCCTCCCTTGGACTCTTTGGAAATCTGAAGTGTTCTGAAAAGTTGTTCCCAGTTTTCTTCATTCTGGCTTCCCTTTCCCCGGGTCCCGGTTGTTCCGAACAATGCGTTTTTGTTTTGATTTTTACATTTGAAGATCATCCCCTGATAATTTGCAGGGGGCATAGTTTTAGGGACATAGGGGGAACAAATGGGAAACGGGACAAAATTTCCCCATTCCGATTTTTTGGTGAAAGAAAAATCCCCCGGCGGCGATCCTTTGGCATAACGAAATATAATATTTTTAAATTCTCTTAAAGTGAATCTGAGGAAAAAAGAATGGGGGGAGATTTTTTTGGGGGGAAAAGGGTCCAAACCATTGAAGGGATTTGGGCCGGGCAAAAAACTATAGCATAGTTTATTGATAATTTTGAAAAGTGTGGGATTTGGGGATTTTTAATGAAAACCAAAAGTTTGGTGGAAATGGAGGTTTTGGGGGAGGGGTGGTACCAAGAAAAAACAAAGCCAATTGGATTTGGTTTCAGGTTCCCCCAGGAATTGCAAGGATCTTTTGGCCCCCTAATCGGTGTTTCAAACAAAATGTAACTGGTTCCAAGCCCCTTGGCCGGAGGTATGGTAGTTTCTACCACTTGAGTTGGGCCGTTTGTCCTAGTTTTAAACATGTTTTAGACTCCGTTCCCGTTTTAACTGCACCGCCCAGGGTCCCATACGGTCTTTTCTTTCCCCATACGTTTAATTGTTTGTCCACTTTATTTGGAAGGAGAAAAACCAAAGGGGACCCACATTGGACCCATGGAAAGTTTTGTTACTGGGGCCCCCTGCCCCCTTTTGGTCCCCACCTTAAATTTCATTAAAGCATTCTTGACTGGGTTGGCCCCCTCCTTGGAAAAGAAATGAAAAAGATTTCCTGAGGAATTTACGTGGATTTCAATAATTCTTATTGGAAGTCCGCCTATTTTGACACACTTCTTTTTTCTGGTTGGACCCCCTGATCGGCATGCACCCCTTCCGTCAGTTTACACCGGCTGTTCACTCCTTGTACCCACTTCACACAGCCGACATCTGTTGTGGGGGGTATTTCTTCGGATGTATTGGGACATTAATCAAGATGGTCAGGCCCTACCCCACTGCTGTTGGGTCCTTTGCCCCGCTCTGGACAGCTGGCCCAGGGCATCCTCCTTGCCTGGTGGGGCCATCTCGTCGCTCGCAAAATCTACTGTTGCACCATTTCCATTCTTTGCAGGTGAACGCACTGATCCACACGCAATATCATTTCGGTTGACTTCACTGCAGTCAGCTATTGTTAGTCTATTCGCGATGGCAGGTTGAAATTGCTTCAGCTTGGCTAACTTCTGAGTTCTGTGCAAAATTTGCACCATCGTCCCGTGGGCAGCTACCACTTGAGGCATCTGCTGTGTTCCCCCCATCTCTCAGGGCAAGGGTCATTACAATATGGGTCAGGTTTTCAGTGTGCATTCGAGATTTTTCCCTTTCCGGAAATGGACTGATCCGTAAATGTACCTCCGTAAAAAGGCTTGCAATGCCTATTAATGGGCCTGGCAAGCTTATTCACTAAAGGGAGCGATAGGAGGCATCTTCAGGTTTAATTGTCAATTTGTTCTTTTTGCAAGAGATCTGTTCCAACTTCTGATAAACACCCATGGTGAAACGGATGTTTGCTGAAACACATGCAAGTACCACACCACATTACTAGATGTTTCCGTGTCTTCAGCAAGTCTTCAACAATAAGTCCGGCTTGCCAACCCATTTCTCCTGCCAGCATATAAAGAAATAACTTCGTGTAATTGCAGAGCAGTGTTTACCCAACTTTCGTTTTAATAAGCGTTCGATGAACCTGCTCAGGCAAGTTCGTCCCTTTCAAGTGTGTCAGGGTAAACAAGGACTCTTGCGACCGTGGTTTCCGGACGAAATTGGGAGTAGCTCATCCAAACTCATCATTACCCAAATCTTTCATGCTATGTGTCTAGTTGAGTCCTGATCTCGTTGAAGA
>CM068961.1:103130441-103153894 GCA_035128595.1 Eptatretus atami | reverse complement strand
ACGGGCACACGTCGAATACGTTATTGGTAAGTTTTGTATACGTTAGGAATACCCTGAAAAAAACACTGCCATAAGTCGTTGTACGCTGGCTTTAATCGTTGACTTTTGTGCTTGTTCTCTCTTTTTCGAATGCTTAAAATTTTACGACGTACTCGGCGTTTGGCTCACACGTTCCGCTACGCCGGCCATAAGGTTTAGGCACGTTATGCGATCTGTTGACACACGTTAATTGTATGTTACTCATAAGTTGAAACACGTAGAGGTAACTTTCGCGTACCGAAACTTATTTCTAACCTATGAGTAACGTTTTGTAAGCACGCTACACAAACGTTGTTCACCACTTCGCAACACGCTACTTGAAAGTTCCTCATACGTCGAAACACATCAAAGTAATGGTTAGGGTACCCGTGACTTATTTATAACCTATGAATAACGTGCTTGGGAATTATTACGCTATGCAACGCTGGACTATCGTTGGGCATAGGTTGTGGACGCCCTAAAACACGATAAACAATCGTTGGTATAACTTATGTATAAGTTCTCGAAGCGTTCTGTGTTCATTACTAGTACATTATGCATTTGTCAAAGTCGTTTTTAATACTTTAAAAAGTAAAACAAAGAAATATTTCATCGTGGGAATGAGGAAAAAAATTAGCCGAAAAGAACATCGAACAATGGTGCACAAGTAGTCTCCTATTCGTGGACGATAAGAGGATCCATCATCACCCACACCCTCCCCATCACGCTCACCTACTACTACTGACATGGACTACTACTACTACCAATACTACTACTACAACTACTACTACTACTACTGACATAGACATACTACTACTACTACTACTTACTACTACTACTACTGACATAGACATACTACTACTACTACTGACATAGACATACCACTACTACTACTGATGTAGACATTCTACTACTACCAATGCTACTACTACAACTACTACTACTATTACTACTGTCACGCACACCAACTACTGCTAATAGTATTACTACTACTGATACTACTGGCATTGACATCTACTCAACATGAGTCTGGAACAATGATGGGTTCCTCTTGTGAAGCCCATTTGTATATACCAATTCCCCTAAACGCTGCCAATACGTCAGTACACGGTAGATGTAAGTTATAAAACACTTTCAGTAAGTTCTGTGGTTGTCCGGAAGACGTCAATTTAATCGTCTACATACGACAATGTGTCGTTATACATACGTTACAAAATAGGTTCATAGCATGTTATTCAATGGTTAGATGCACGTTTTACTTAGGTTCAAAACATGCTACACAATAGGTTAAACGCACGTTACTCTTACGTTCATAGCACGTAGACCATTGGTTCAAGGCCAGTTATACATAGTTCAATGCACGTTACTCATACTTCCAAGCACGTTAAACATAGGCTAAGCTGACGTTACTCATTTGTTCAAAGCACGTTACTCAACGGTTATAAATGGGTTTCAAGTATGGTTTTCATTAACTTGACGTGCTTCGACTTATGACTAACCTACAAGTAACGTGTGTTCGCCGTGTTTAAACGATCGCGGAACGTGCAAGAACAGATGCCAACGCATGCGAAACGTGGAGCCTTACGTCGAGTACGTCTTAAAATTTTCAGCATGCTTGAAATTTCACGACGTATCGAACGGACTAGTAATATGCCAGCGTACTTCAATGATCGAGCATAATCTTAACGTATACTCAACTTTCCTATAGCGTATTTGACGTGTGCCTAGCGTTGTAAACCCATTTTTCATGAATGGCATACGCTGGCAAAATCGTCAAGGGTGACTGCAATGTTGACAATTCAAAATCTCGGGCAGTTTTGATTTCAATCGGCGTCCGGCAAGTTCTCAACAGGCTACGCCACGAGTTCGCCGGCGATACGTATAGCGCGCAAAGGGTAAGTTAAACTATCGTTTGTCTTAGGTTTTGAACGCCGATCACAAGGTAAGCATTCGTTGGTAAAAGTTATGTATAACACAACGAAACGTTCTGTGCCCGTTACTAATATGTTATGCAAACGACCAACACGTTTTGAATACGCCAAAACTCAAAAAAAACCATCAAAATTTCAGCGTACGTCAACGTTTTAGATCAATTTTATACGTTCCCATTGCTGGCTTAAACGTCAAGGTGTGACAGGGCCCTAACACTCGTCGCCATTTTAACCGGCCGCGCGACGGTCTTTTTCGAAACGCGGGACGTCCGCACCGGAATCCCTCCACCAAGGCGCGAGGCCGCTCGTAAAGTGCCGAACGGCCTCGCACACGACGTCCCGTGAAACCGGCGCGGTTTTCAAAATAGCTACAAGCGGGCCCTTCGGCTCGCTGCTCCCGTCTCCCGTCTGGACTCGTCCGCGTTTCAACTCCTCACACGCCATACGCACGTTTCAACACACTCCGACTCGTAACCACACACACCGGGACAATCACGCTGGGATTCGCGCTACCACAAGGGTCCCGGGGTTTCTATACCCCCCAAGCTGCGCGTGCACCCAACAGCACTCATCCCTCGACCTCGTTCGGCACGATCGGACCCACCTCGTCGCGATCTGCTTCAAGGGGAATAGCGTCTCCCTCCGTTCCTGGAGGAGGCTATCCTGTGCTCGCACCGGGTCACAAAACATTCCCCAAGCTCACCCCCATTGTCCCCTACGACTCCCACATGTGTGTGCTCGTCAATTTCATTTAATTCGTTCCCCTCTATTGATTTTCTCCGTCTCCTCACCTCGTTTATTATTTCCGTTTCTTCCTGGCTCTTCGTCTCTGTTTCCTGTTCTATTCCCCGTGGCTCTGGTGTTTCTTCGTTTGTCTCCTGCGTCTCCGTGAGTTTTTCCGTCGTCTCCGTGAGTTTTTCCGTCGTCTCCTCGCGTTCATTAGTTTCTCCCCTTGTCTCCGTTAATTTTTCCGTCGTCGTCACCTCTACCTCCTTTAATTTCTCCGTCACCTCTTTTATTCTTCCGTTCCCCTCGTTTCTCGCCCTACACGTTTCCATCTGCCCAATTACCGTGATGGCGTCTCTCGTTCCGACCTCACCCGTATCCATCGCGGGGACCGACACAATCCACACCCCCCCTCGGCTCGTTCGTTCCATCACGTGGCGCCGCCATCTTGTAATCCATCGTCGGTCTATCCTCTCTCCATGCCTGCATGTGTGCATCCATTTTTTGCATGAGCTCCATAACGTGCTGCACTGTCACCTGCCCTGGCCGCTCCCACTGACTACATTTAGTGGTGCGGTTGTAATAACTAGTACGTGCCGTAAAAATAAATAAATAAATAAATAAAAAATAAATAAATATTCCAACCGCGAGCAAACAAACAACAACACACAGGCCGTTTCTCGCTCTCGCGTGCCCGTACGTGCGTGGCGCGGAAGTTCGCATATCACAGTTACGATGATTCGCAATTTAGGTTTTAATGGCCAATTATTAAAATTAGCGCCAACGTATTTTACCTTTTCGCAATGTCGTCGCAAGGAAAAACAAAAAAGAAAGAGAGAGAGAAAAAAAAATTTACTTCCTGGTTCGGAGCATACCAGCTCACTCTGATGTTACCGAAATTTATGCACCGTCTAATATGAAAACGATCATAACTTGGGCATTGTGTTTATCTATAAATGCGCTAAGAAATCGAGAAATTATTAGAATACACGAAGTCATCACTATCCGGAAGCCCGTACGTTGTAACCCGTAATGGGGAACGCGGCTGAGCTTCCCTTCCCCCATCGGCCACGCCTACGCAACAACGTGTCTTGTCATTGGTTTGGTAAATAAATGGCCATAACTTGGGAAGCACTTGTCCGATTAATATCAAGCCTTGAAAAGGCACATCCTCAGGTCCCCAGCAATATACCTGGCAAGTTTCAATGAGATCGGACCAGTGGTTGTCGAGAAACAGCGGTCACAGACACACACAGACACACAGACACACAGATGCTGGAATTATAGATAGATAAACAGAACCAGATGAACGGCATCGCCACTTTTCCAACCCTGGGTAAGTTTGTGTCTTCCTCACAGGTGTTACCCTGAGCCACGATTCCTTTAACATTATCTCACACTCTCTAAACCCACCTGCCTTAGTTCATCTTGGCTGGCCATGTCACGTGTTGGGAATTAAAATTTTAAAATGCGCGTAATTTGGGGAAACGGGGGGGGGGTTCGCTCCCTACACCCTGATCTGAATCCATCAATTTTGCTACAGAGACGGAGGGTTTGTATCTATCTAATTAAATAAGGCCGTTAATTACTTCAAAAGGGGTGTTTTAATTAACTCAAACACCCATTTTTAACTCTTGCACTTCCTTGGAGTTCCCTTAGTATGCATGCAAAGTTTCAGGCTGCTGGGTTTCATGGTTTTGGATTATGGAAGTGACCACTGACACACATTGACATTTATTAGAAAAGAAGATGAGAAGTAAATGACCTTTATGGTGGTCCAATTAACTGCTCCATTAAAGTTTAATCCAAACAAGTCTGGAGACGCGATGGTTCACGAGCAATGTACACGATTTGCCTTTTTTATTTTTTGACCTTCGAGGGGCGCCACGGGAAAACTGGCGGGAATCGGGAAAAACGTAAATGATGAAAGTTGTAGTACTCAAAGAGCACTACTTGCATACCAACTTTCATTCGAAACAGTTGAAAACCCTAGGAGCTCGATGCCCAATTATTGATTTTTTTGACATTTTCTAAGTTCGTGACCTTGTGACCTTGACCTTGGAACGAAAATGAAAAATCGAGCTCCGTGGGGCTATGCAGGTGCCATTGGGCTAACCAAATACCAAAACCCCTGCCAGATTCGACAAACCCCCTCGAGAAAGATGTAACTTGAAAACGGCTACCCCTAAAAACACAGTTTTTTTGGGCGTGCTCCGCCCATAATGGGCGCAGACGCCCATTCTCCGGAAAACACAACTAGATCATGATACAAACTCGCACCCATTTTATCAAGATCGGATCAAAACCCACGGAGCTATGCTCAGGACAGACAGACAGACAGACAGACAGACACACACCCATAACGAATATAGTGGCACTTACTGACTCGTGAACCAATAGTGGTCACTTACTGACTCAGTGAACCAATACAGTACTATACCACGTTCTTTGTATGAGATATATTTTACATATATTATGTTATTTACCATCAGCAATTTAATTACCATCTACACTGGTATGTATTTTTACAGGTGTAAATGCTGGAGTATATTACTCCTTCGCAACTCTACTCAACCAAGCAGTTCTGTATTACTACCCGGTGAGTATATCATTCATTTATATTGCTACGGACGGATGTGGACTGAGGGGAAAATGGGCATACAGTGCTTATGGAAAGTCTACACCCCCTGTCAAAGTTTTCACCTGTTCCCTTATAACCTGAGTTAAATTGCATTAAATGAGACTTTTTCCACCTTTATTTACACATATAACCCACAACTTCTAAGTGAAAAACAAATTCTACAAATTTCAAGAAAATTAACTAGAATACAAAACGAGAATATCTTGGTTGGATAATACCCACCCCCGTGAGTTAATACTTGATGGAAGCACCTTTGACAGCAATTACACTGTGAGTCTGTTGGGATATGTCTCTACCAACTTTGCACACCTTTATTGGTAATATTTTTCCCATTCTCTGGACAAAACTGTTCAGGCTCAGTCAAGTACATGGGGAATGATGAGGACAGCAATCTTCAAGTCATGACACAGATTTTCGATTGGATTTCGGCTCTGACTGGACCACTCAAGGGCATTTATCTTTTTATTCCTTAGCCACCTCAGTATAGCTTTGCTGTACGCTTCAGGTCATTGTCATGCTGAAAGGTGAACTTCCATCACAATTTCAGCTTTCCTGCAGAGGCAGCAGGTTTTCCTCTTGGATTCCTCTGTATTTTGCTCCACCATCTTCACTTCTATCCTGACAAGTGCCCAGTCCCTGATGAGAAACATCCCCATAACATGATGCTGCCACCACTATGCTTCACAGTGGGGATGGTGTTCTTTGGATGATGTGCTGTGTTGGGTTTGCGCCAGACGTAACGTTTCGCATTTAGGCCAATAAGTTCCATATTGGTTGCATCAGACCACAAAACTTTTTTCCACATGGATGGCTTCACAATGTCCAGAGTGGTTGTTTTATTGCATATCTCAAATGGGACTCAAAGTGAGCTTGTTTGAGTAATGGCTCCTTCTTGACACCTACTGTACAGGCCAGGTTTGTGGAGTGCTTGGTATATTGTTGTCACATGCCATTACAATGACCAGCCTTTGCCATAAAGGCCATAGCTCTTTAGAAGTTGCCATTGGCCTCTTGGTGGCCTCTCTTTTGAGTCTCCTCCTTGCTTGTCATCCAGTTTGGAGGGGCGGCCTGATCTAGACAGGACTTGGTGGTACCATACGCCTTCCACTTAATAATGATTGTCTTGACTGTGCTCCAAGGGATATTCAAGGCCTTTGAAATATTTTTTATACCCATTCCTGATCTGTGCTTTCCACAACTTTATCCTGGAGATCTTTTGAAAGATCCTTGGTGCTCATCGTTGAGTCTTTGCTGTGAAATGAACCACCCAGCTGAGGAACCGAACAGGAACAGCTGATTTTATTCTGAATAATCAGAATCACTACAATTTAACACAGGTGGAGGCCAATTAACTTGGTGTGTGATTTTGAAGGTGATTGGTTATACCTGGAGCTAATTCACAATTGCTATTTTTAAGTGGGTGGACACTTATCCAACCAAGATATTCTCGTTTGTATTTTTAATTACTTTTCTGAAATTTGTAGAATTTGTTTTTCACTTGGAAGTTGTGAGGTACAATGTGTAAATGAAGGTGGAAAAAGTCTGATTTAATTCCAAGCTTTTAGGCAACAAAAGGTGAACATTTTAAAGGGGATGTTACACTTTCTATAGTCACTGTAGATTAAAATAATTATTTCAAGTGCATGTGTGAATATGCATGATGTACTTACTGTCATTAAATAAAGTTGTCGAGCCACATCTTTATAAAGATCTAATCGCTCCGCATAAGTGTCTTTTTTTTCTTCTTCTGTTTTTATTACATGCTCTACGCTCGTGGAAGAGCTAGGCACAGAACAGATTCGGACACAACATAACAAAGGAACAGCAAGAGAAAGGAGAAAGCCAAAAGCAGGCAAAGGGAGAAGGTAGATGGATAAACAAGAGATGCAGGTAACGATGGGTTAGGGAGAACGCAAGGGGTGGACAAGATGGATACATACGTATGCAAAATTTTGGAGGGGTTGTGGTGTAATGGTGAAGAAAAGATCATGGCTTTGGATAGGGGATGACCTGAGAAGGTGGTGAACAGGTGTCTTGCAGACATGGAGGGAAGCATGAAACCGAAGAGAATGTGGAAGGTGGTTCCACAGGCAGAAAAGAGTGGAATAAATGAATGGAGGTGAACAGTGTTCTGGATTTAGGCAGTTTCACCAGGAGGAATTCATGAGGCGAAGAAAACAGAGAGACTACCAAACTGTTGGTATGGATAAGGTGATCGGCCTATAGACTCGCTTCATCGCGAGAGATTCCAATGATCTTGAAAGCCTTGATTTCCATGCATCAACCTGAGCAAGGTGTGAGGCAGGAGCCAACCCAGAGAGGAGAGTCGTACTCCATCAAGCTGCAAATGAAAGCCTTGTCAGTTGATAGGAGCTCAGGTGTGCCAAGGAAGAACTTTGCTCGATGGAGGATGCCCAGTCGATGTCTGGCTTTTGAGGTCAACTTTGAAATGTGGCTTGCCCATGAGAAGATCATGGCTAAGTGTGAAATGCAAGAGATTAAGTGTCTGAACCTCTTTGAGATGGTTGTTCAGAAAGTAGATGGAGGTTTGTGGAACGGTCCTTTCAGGGAGAGAGGAGAGAGGGAGAGAGAGGGAAGAGAGAGAAGAGAGGAGAGAGAGGGAGAGAGAGAGAGAGAGAGATCTCTCAATATAAAAGACATATTCCAAGTGTTGACCAGTTTTGATTTTGTCAAGGTCTGAGGAGAGGGAAAAGGCTGCTGCCTATCTGTTTTTCAGAAGGATAAGGGATGTCACAGCAGAGAGTTGAGTCATCAGCAAATAGATAAAGAGGATTTCCAGAGAGTCAGTGAGATCGCTAAAGAATATTAGAAATAGGATGGGGCCTAAAACACTGCATTGGGTACTCCATCCTTGAAAGGGAAAGGAGAAGAAAGGGTTCCATTGAGAGCCACATGTTGCTATGAGAGTGGATGAAATCAGTAATCCATTTGTGGAGTTGGCCTTGGATTCCATAGGCAGACAGGTTTGGAGAGCAAAGGAGAATGCCAGACTATCAAAAGCTCGAGATATGTCCAGAGAGATGGCCCTGATGTCATGTTTGATATTGAGCTCCATCCATTGTTGGGAGAGTAGAACCAGCATGTCCAAGGTAGAATGACCTGGTATGAGTCTGAATTGATGATCTGAGATGAGGCTATTGGAGAAAAGGAATTATTTTATTTCAACTGCGATGATGAATTCCATGACCTTGCTGATGATTGGAACAAGCTAATTGGTCTGTCCTTGAGCAGATACATTTTTGCACCTTTTTATTTCATGCTGTGATGTTGGCTGATTCCCAGCAGATGGAAGATGACCTGGGTAAATAGCATGGTGAAAAGGACAGAGAGAGGAAGTCAAGAGCAGCAGTGCAGGTTTTTAGGACACATGAGCTGATGCTGTCGGTCCAGTTGCAGAGTCAGTCGACAGGGTTGCCAGAAACTTTTCCACCTTCCCAGGTGCAAAAACACAGAATTCCGGAACAGTTAGATATGACTGGGAAGAGAGAGAAAAGAGAGAAGAGAGAAAGAGAAAGAAGTTAGGAGTACAATATTTTGAAGCAAACACAGAATTGAGGCATTCGGCCTTCTCACGAGCAGAGTCTGCTCTGGTGCCATTTGAAGTGAGCAAAGGGGATGAAGGGGAGTATACAATGGTTGCCACTAGGTTTTAGAGGAGGCAGACAAGTTTTGAAAGTTCATTCTGAAATTGGACAGATGTGTTTTTCTGGCTCTGACAGTTGACACACACTTGTTGCAGGCTTTGTGGAATGATCTTCGGTTGGATTTGCCTTCCAAGTGGAAAATTCAATTTGTTTAAAGCAACTGCCTCACCACAGGATTCAGAATATCAAGAGTGGGAGGATGGGTAATATAAATGAAGACGAGATATATGAATCTTTGCATGAGAGAGAGAGCAGTTTCTGTGGAAGAATTCCCAGGCTGAATTATATCAGGGACGGTAGATGTGGGAGATCAGTCCTTGAAATGTGATCGCTGCTTGCAGTCCCTGCCAGTTTGCATGAGTGAACTGGCAGACTCACCGCACTATTTGAGAATGGCCAGAGAGATGTTGACCTTCACAAGCACATGATCAGATGAGCCAATTGTGGCAGAGCACAAGCAAGACACATTGGTGGGGAAGTTGGTCATCACCAAATTCAGAAAGGAAGATTTTCCATTGAGAGAAATCCGGGGGGGAAAATTCACGGATTGAGTCGCGTCCCATGAAGTCCCTTGCAGAAGTGCCATGGCTGGTGAGTGAGGTGCCATTTAGCATTGTGATAATTTAAGTCACCACATATGAGGAAGAGAAAGTTGAGATGAGTGATGAAAAAGTTGGTTCATGTCGTCTGAGGAGAGGATGTGGAATATGAGTCGTCACTGTTGGGAGGACGGTACAACATATAGACAGACATGAGGTGGGAGTAAGGGGAAGTCGCAGCCAGGGCACTCCTGGGTTTGGAGGGTGAAAAGTAGTACACAGACAAGTGAAAAATGAGTTTTGTGTTTACAGTGCAATTTAAGTCTGTAACTAAGCCCTGCCTTCCCAGATCCCTGCAGTCGTGAACCTCCCCAATGAATTGTCCTTACATGGTCTTTTTCTTCCAAGTTACAGCCAATCAGCATGCCCCTGAGCGGATGTGAATCAGCAGAAGGACAATGAGACAGACACAGACTGGTCAAAATATATGGATATGGTCCAAATATGGACACGGCGGAAAGGAAGCAGACTAAATGTATCTGGAAAATCCCGGCTTGTTTCTTGCAATCAGTGTGGGCCAGCAATCCTCGCCTGATGGCCATGTCAGCTAATAGGCATGCACACAGATCTTACCCACCCCTGCTGACTGACTGAAAGCTGAGATACTGTGCTGATTTAAGTCTTGTCCCCTGATTGTTTCCTGTGTTCTGATCTTAGTGATGTCCTCTTCTTCGTTGGTTCCCTGCCTACTCACCCCGCTTGCTTCTCTCATAGAGCTCTTCTCTTTGTGACTCTTGCCTGCTCACCTGCATGTTTGTCTTCTGGAGAACTGGGTCTTCTTTGTGGTTCCTGCCTGGACCTGCTTGGTTTGGTGGGTGCAGCGAGTGCAGCAGGAGAGACACCACAGGGTGTCGCAAGAATATGCGAACAAAACTCACCCAGCTTGCATGCACATCACACGTTGAGCAGTTTTCTCTTCTTTCTGTCTAGGTTAATCTCTTTCTGTCCTGTGTTTCTTGAATATATGGTTAAGTTATTTGTTTCATTCGGTCGAGGTAATGAGGCACGTCGAGGTTCTTTAGGATTCATTTGTAACAGTCTGTGTCGCTGTTTCCTGTAATAAATCACATTTGTTATTTAGAACCTATATTGTTGTCATTGGCAGCAGGCTCCATGATACGTAGGCAAATACGGGACTTTCAAAATGATGTAAACCACCCAGAATGCTAGGTGTGCATGCAGAATTCCCTAGAATGCTAGAAAGCAGCCATTCCATTAGGCTTGTTAACGTAGGAATGTTACCTAAAATGGCTTATCAAACTTATAAAAAGAAGCCAAAAATACTTCAAAAAGTATCTGAGAGAAAGGGGTGTGCCCAGGAGAAGAAGAAATCCATCCATCCTTTGTGACCATAATCTGTGCAGAGCCATTGGTGCTGCCAAAGCAGTCTCCTTGGCTAATTGGGCACAATCCTGGATGGGTCACCACTCCGACACAAGATACCAGCAAGCTGGCACTCATTTTGCCAATCTCAAAAGGATGACAGGCAGAGTCAACCCACCTGATATTAATTCACAGCCACATGGGATTTGAACTAGGATCCTAGGATCCCAAGCACACCACCCCAACCATTAAGCCAAACACCACGCATCAAATAAGAAATGGAGTTCCCAGTAGAAGGCACAGTGGAGTTGTCTCCCCCACCCCGTAGCCAGGAGCCTCCCAGTGGCCCAGAGCCCCCACCTGCCCATGTGCCAAGGCAGCAGTTGGCCAGCGACACATTGCTGTTGGAGATCAGCTAACAATTGGTGGCAATGATGGTCATCTTCCAGGAGATGAGTGCTGGTCAAGCTGCATTGAAGGCCAATGGGGCCAACATGAAAGACAAGCTGGAGTCTGCCATGCCAAGCAAGACAAATTGGCAGCAGCCACGGTTGAAGTGAAGACCGCACAGTAGCAGTTGGCAGCCGCGCCAGCCAAGTCTGATTCGTGAATAATATTGGCGGGCTAGAAGAACAGGGAATGAGATCAAACCAGGGGAACCAAACAAGAAATCGTAGAGAGCAGTCAGGAGAGGAAGAGGGAAGTAGAAAATAAATCGAAAGAGATAGCACAAAGATGGAAAATAAATTAAGAAGCAGATTAGAGTAGATAGCGCCAGGGAGGGAGATAGACACAGAAGAGGAGGCACTAGGATGTGTCGTGGTTGTAGCGTACAAGGTGTGCACGACCATACATGCATACAACTAGGTGTGGAAGCCACCAAAGGGTAGGTGCAATCGTTGAATGGAGCCTGCGGTTGCTGACAGATGCATCGATGTACCCATGCATTGTGTGAAAGGAAGAAACTCATCCAGGTAAAAGAGGACTGAATGGAGGCTTCTCCAGTGGGGTGTGTGTGTGTCGCGATGTGCACGGTGCAAGGCAGAGCAAGCATGCGCAGCCCTCTGACCCAAGAACAATGCCAGCACAACGGGTGTGCGCGACTAATGCCAAACCACTGGTGTACGAAACATGTAGCGAGCGAGCTCGAGTCACGCTGCTTGTGGGTGAGGGCACGGGCAAGTGTGGAAATGAAGGCACGAGTGAGTGGCAAGTGTGAGAGCACATGTGTGAGTATGGTGAATGTTGGTGATATGTTTAGTATGGATAAAGAGGAGGAAGGATGAACACTACATGAGAGCCATTAGTGAAGGCCAGTTTTGGATAAGGACCGGGGTGGCTCCCCACTGAGTTAATGGAACCGGATCCATCTTAGGGTGGCTGATGGGCAAGCAGAAGGTGCTGCATTGTGTAGCACGCGTGCATGCACTTCCTTCTGACATAGTTACAGATAGGGGCCATGTCCCTCCGGGTCTTAAGAGGACCCAGAGAATTAAAAGAAGGTGGCACAAATATGATGCTCTTGACCCCCGTAAGCCTTCGAAAAAAAGGAGGGGCCGTTCAGGTAAATTAGGGTTTACATGTCACCCAAAACTCTAGATAAAGGGATTGGGATGATGACAGGAAATTTTAAATGGTGCTACCATGAAAATTGGCGAAAATTTGGGGGCACCAAGACTGGTAGCCATCGGCCCCATTTGCCCCCCATATGAGATGCCTATCATTGCTGGGCATGGCGATCTAGGCTGCCGGGCTCCATGGGGGTCCCACAGAGGCTGCAGGAGGTAACACAGAGAACAAAATAGAGTAGACAGCAGACTTAGACACTACTTATAGAGGAACTAGGACCATGCAAAATTGAAGTTTGCAAATTATAAAGGAAAGAATTGGAAAGTGTTTCAAAGGTGATATTTCAAAATGGCATTGAAATGTATTATAATTTGAGGACATACTAGGTTACAATGCCTTTAGGGCTGGCAGGATGGCCTAGGCCTAAGAGGTACGCACACTCGCCCCTAAGCTGTCTAGATTGGTTTGAATATCAGCCCAGCTATAAACAGTCATCCTGGTGTTTCACAGGCAGCAATGTGTGTGCCATCCCTCGGATGGATGTTAAACTGACATCCCATCTGCCGCCATTAGTTGGGGACATTAAAATATCTCATGGTGTCCTTCCGCAAGAGTGGGTGAGCTATCACTTCACCATGAGCAAATTCCAAATTCTTTCCCAAACTACTTAATCAAATGTCAGGGCTCCTGGCCTGTCAGCTTGTGAAAGACTTTGGTCAAAAACCTCCCACCAGCCAACCCCACGCGAACATGGAATAATTGTGATCATTAAATAAAGAAGAAGATGGTTTAGAATGCCTTCCTCCTCCTCCCTTATTTGTTTCCAACAAGATTTGGATTAATGGGGGAATGGATGAGAAAGTGTGGATGTGAGTGGAGTTTGGAGACCAAATTTATAGGAGTGCAAATGGTGTGAAGTGGGTGTGTGATGTGAGGAGAAAAAGAAGCACACACCTCTACTAGGATCTCTCTATCGAGTGCAGCCTGTGGTGCTGGTTGCATCATTGGTTGGGACGCGGCTATGCCGCTGATGCAGTGTCCCCCTTACCACTACAACTGTGGTGCTCATTTTGCCGACCTGGGAAGGATGACAGGCTGAGTCAACCTCTGGTGTATTTTTAATTCAGCGGCCAACGGGGCTTTGAACTCAGGACCCTAGGATCCCAACCGCCCCCTAACCACTGAGCCAACACCAGGCTTTCTCTACTAGGATGAATCCCTATGTTAGAGATCGGAAGATAGGGGGATCAACTGTTTTAGGAAATGGATGCCACAATGATGCGAGTGCTGAGGGAAGCAAAGACATTAATAATTGTGTGTAAATGTGTAGTTAAAGGGCTTGGAGTGAAGCCCAAGCACAAGTTTGAAATGGGTGAGGATACACCCCAGTGACCCCCATGGACTCTTATGCTGTGGAGTGATATTGAGGAAAAGCTCTCAAGGTGTATAAAATACGTTCCAATGGCAAGAATCTCATGCAGCCTCTGATAGTCCAGACCTTGCACCGGCCTTCTGGTGTGGGGGTTTTTTTCACCTAATGGATGGTGGAGGTGAAAAAGCAAATCGATTGTGCCTTAACCCAGTTACTTCAGACAGATGAGGCTCAATAGCATTGGTAGGCAGCTCATACAGGAGAAAGAAACTGAATTAGAAATCTGGCACTGCCTGTGCGGTTCGAGGTTTTTAAAGCCAAAAAATAAGGTTAACATGGTAAAGGTAGCAATTCCTTTTTAAGGAGGGGCCTTGATTGTTAATCTGGAGCCACCATAGGCAAGGTATACGAACATTTTTTCTGACTTTTCCCAATCTGTAGCCATGGAGCAGGTGGTGGAATGCCATGCAGACAGCTGGCAATATTGCCAAATAATGGTGGCATGGCCTGATGCCAGGCAAGAGAATTCTGTTATGCGAGGACAATGGGCTCGGATCACCCATCGTAGTATAGACACTGCATGAAGAAAAACAATGGCAACCAATGACTATCGTGTGCAGCCTGTGGCTTGCTGGTTTGCATCTTTTCTGGGGGTCGGCTGTGCTGCTGATACAGTGCCCTCTATAACTAGGTCACACTGGTACTCATTATTGGCCAATCTCGGAAGGAGATGACAGGCTAGTCAACCCCACCTGTGTGATTTAATTCGGATGGCAAACATGGCTAAAACTTCGAACAGAATAAGATCTTAAGCTAAGCTACCTTAAATGTGAAGCCACATCCAGCTTGGCAAACCACTTACCTGCCAAAAAAATACAAGTCATGAATCAGAAATCTAAGCAATAAAGCTATGGAGTCAGATGCACCGAGCCCCTCCGGTTTGGAAGCACAAAATGCAGCTGTGCGAAGAGTCAAGTATTGTAATGAGTAGGACAGGCGTTACAAAGGACTGGATAAATTCTGCAAGGAAATCCCAGTTGTGATGTCGCCAGTAAACTGAAAGTCAAACTCAGACCAGATAAATCAGTCAGTTCAGCAAAAATTGGACATTGAATGTAAGGTCAATGAATCAGGGAAGGGTAGATGGAATTAAAGAGAGAGATTAAGAGCCAAAAAGTGAAATTTGGGAAAGTGAATTTTGAGCTGCCTTACCAATGCTAATGAGCCCTCATCTGTCCGAAGTAACTGGGAATGGAACAGGTCCAAAAGGAGATGGACTGGTTTGGGTAGTTTCAATCTGACAATTTACAAAGTGTTCTTTTCTGGTCAGGAAACTGTAAAATACTATGGAGTGGCAGTGACTTTCACAATAAAGAAGATGGCAGTGCTCAGTTACTGGAATACAACCCAGCAATCACAATGGTCAATATCAGTGAGGTTGAAACGCATATCCAGTGAATAACCACATCATCGTCATATAATATATGACTTCCAACTTCTGCAGCAGAGAAAAATGTGAAGGAGGTTTGATGCGAAAGTTGCAGGAAATGGTAGAACAAAGGTAGCCAAAAGGCAGATGTCTTCATTATTATTGAGGACTGGAATACAAAAATTGGGGCAATCAGGAGCACCAGGATTTGCAGGAAAGCACAGAATTGGTTATCCGGGGCGGAATGAGCCAAGGGGAGCAAATGTGGAGAATCTGTGCTGAAGAATGAGCTCGTAATTGCAAAACACAATGTTCAAACACCAAGCATAGACTGCACACATGACTTCACCTGATAACAACATAAAAATCAATAGACTACACTTCTAATCAACAGACGATGGATGAAGTGCGTGCAATCTGCCAACACTCTGCCAGGTGCAGACTTTGAGACAGATCATAAACTCCTTGATGGCTAAAATTAGTCAAACTGTGAAATGTGGGTGGAAAAAAAATCTAAAATTCAGACCACACATGACCTTGAACCTATGTAAACAATATGCAATAAAGTAGAAAGACGCTTTCGCAGAAGCTGCACTGGTTGACGAATGCCAAAAAGAATTGTGGCAAAAGGTTGAAGTCAAAGAAGAGGCCAAAAACAAGGAGAGGAGAAGGCTAAATGTCTGTACAGAAGAGGTAATGAAATATGCTGAGAGAAGACAGAGGCTGAAAACCAAAGGTGCATCAGAGAGGACATACAAGCCATACATACATGGGAGCATGAAATTTCAAAAAATTTTGCTGTGATGATATTGATTTTTAAGCAATAAACAATGAACTGAACGTGTTTTTAATTCCAATAATTGTTTGAGGTTTAAAGCTAATTTGGTGGGTACTGGCCCCGAAAATTTCCAGACAACCACCATGGTTATTGCGTCATCTGTGTTGAATCATCACAAGTTACAGATTGTCTCAGCGACGCAAAGAATAATGCGGCACCAACTTGTTCAGACTCATGCAGAAAGTGAATATGACTGAATAATTTTCTGATCAAGAATCAGATTACGACGATAGGCAAATCAATTATGTAGAAGGTTTCTGTAAGACCGACTTATGAAACCTGTGGTGGAAATTGGGATGAGATCGTTGCATGGAAAAACTTGGGGTTCAATAATCAGGACTACGTGGAAGAAAAGACTCGGAAATAACAAGCTGGTAAGTGGTAAATCATAGAGGCTAGAATGTATGGTAAAAGTGGAGTTTTGTGGGTATTTTGATGTCACACACTTCTTAGTATTCTGCAACAATGAGAAATGGCTTATAAAGCTAAAAGGGGTCACAATTGTCAAACGACCAGTGGCATGTTTATTATCATACTTGATGGGCCCCATTCCTACTATGTCTCATGTACTGTAGTGTGTGATAATGCTACCAAACAGTTAATTAACACTGATGAACATAATACTCTACAAACACTGGGCAACAGTACGCCTACTTATCCTCATTTCTGGCACTTTTCCGGCAGCTCTTCTATCCTATGTCTTCTTTTCCATTTATTAGCATGATTCTCATCTCTCATGGGGATCGCGTCGTGCTTACAATTGCTTTAATTTTTTTTTTAGTCATTGACACGATTACTTATTTCTAAGTTATAAGCGCATGTAGCCGCATGTAAACACAAAGTCTGCGAAAGCAAAAGTGTCTGAAGAAGACTGAAGCGGGTCACTGTGATATATGAACATAATCTCAATCTACCGTTTTGGGGGGGGCAGGGGCAATCGAGAGTCAAAGACACCAAAAAAAATACTTCGTTCAAGATATTATTCAAGACAAAAACAATGATTAAGTTGTTAAGTTGAAGTCATATGTATTTTATTAAACCAAGCATGTGAATTTCTGATCGACAGACCTTTTAATGATATTGGGGAGAAGGCAATCAAAATTTTAATCAGCTCTCTCGCACACAATCTAGAGCAGGATTGTATTGACCTAAAAGGGTGGGGAAAAGCAGTTTTCAGTCGCATACAGGCCAAAGAAAGGGGATGCAATGAGAATGTTTGAAATAACCAAACCATTGCCTTGATTTCACATGCGGCAAATGTTTACTAAATAATCTTCAAGCAAGAATAGATTTCCATGAAGTAGAATCCCTGTTGAGGCAAGCAGAATTTCAGAAGCAAGTTCAAGGTTCGGGAGGCCAAATCCACAAATCTGAGGTGGATCATTGCGGAAAAGCAGAGGAAATCGCAAGGAAGGTGCATCTCATTTTTATAGGATGATAAAAGCCTTCATTTGCTGTGCGCATGAATTGCATGTGGATTTTCATGCTGAATGCAGAAATGGGGATGTTGGAGCTCCTGATGTCTGATAAGCCTGAACACTAAACAAGCATGCTGTGGCAAGAAACAGAGTAATGGAGAACAGGATGGTTTGGAATTGGAAAAGGGGGTAAGACAGGAGTGCATTTCCCTCCCCTTACTTGTTCCATCTGTATAAGTGAGACACATGAAATCAAACTTGGATGACGTAGTGGCTGGAGTCAGGATTGGAGAAGATATGATCAACAACCTAAGTATGTCTGATGATATCACTTGGAGAAAGTAAAGAGGATTTGATGAAACTGTTTGCAGATGGTGAAAAAGGAAAGTGAAAAGTGCTGTCTTTATTTAAACCTAAAAAAGACCACTCTTGTCAACTGAGAAGACTGACGTTGTTCAGATTGGAGCACGACATGTGGAATAGTGCGAAAGTTTTCATACTTGCTGGTTCGAAGACTAAAGACCCCAATCTTTGATGATAGGAGGGAAACCACGGGTACATTCCCGGGTCAGATTGCGGGAGAGCTGTGTTGGAGTGGTGCTGAGTGTCGTCCCACCAGACGGCGGTCTGCCTTGGGTTAACACTGAGGCGGAGTCCCGATCGGCGTGGGTGCCTGGAATGTCCTATCCCAAGAGAGGATGACACCTGTTTCTTGCTGTTTTATCAGTCCTTGAGCTTTTTTTTTTTCAAAAAAAGCGTTTGGACTCGGTATTGCCAGCACTCTCTGAGTTCGCGAACCGGATTGCGGTTGAGATCATGGTGGATGGCTTACACTACGATTGGTACTGGTCACTCTGATGGTTACCTCCAAGCGAGTTGCTTAGCTGTGTCAATAAGCTGACTCCAAGTGAAATCTGAGGAACACCGGTCACAAGCGTATTATAAGACTAAGGAGTCTCACGTCCTTAGGTGTTCATTTCCCTGCGTTCTCTGTTTTATGCCTCTGACGAGGCCGAGTGATCTCACCGTGAAGGATGCATTCATACGCCACGCTCGGTCTGTGTTATCAATGCCCCAGACGAGATACCTTCTAGTCTTGGGAAGATTTCATGCATCGACAGGAACTGATAGGGATGGTTATGAGACGTGTGTTGGGTCCGCATGGGTCAAGGAACTATGACCAGAATAGCACTAAGTGCCTTGACTTTGCAAGAAGTCATAGGACTGTAGGGTGCGTTCATGGTTTCAGCACCCACAAGCTTATCGCTGGACTCGGTATTCCAAGCTCGGCTGGTGAGAAAAGGAGATTGACCAGTGTCCTCGTTGATTGGTCGCTGGAGGATGATCCGAAACTGCAGGTCTACCAGAGTGCCTCAGTTCCTCAATATTGAGCACGCTTGTGTAGTAACTCTAAGTTGCACTAAAATACAAGGAGAATTCGCTACATCCAAGCCTAGGCTGGAAGTTGCAACGCTCAGGGATGAGAGGGTGTAGCTGAGGATTTGCGGAACAAGCTGAGTTGGATATTTGGGGGGTTTGCGTTGCTTTGGAGGTCTGAATGAGTTGGGAAGTGTCCTTTTTTCAAGGACCACCTCGTCCTTGATGTTGCCGTGGACTGTCTTGGAACTCACCGTGGGCAAAAGAAGAATTTTGTCTCTCAAGGGACACTGGATACCCATTGGACCAAGAGTCGCAGGCCAGGCTGAATGGCAGAACGCTGAGCTTTCAGGAGCTGAGGCATAAACTGTACGTGCGCTAAGGAGTGGACGAGGCCTATGTGCGAGGGAATCTGATGAGGTGTAGAGCATCACCTGTGCGTCAAGGGATTCTCCGTCCTGCTTTCAGGATTTGTGCGCATTGCGTCATCCAAGCCCATCCCTGTGTAACTGCAGTTAGAGCAGAGTGTGGTAGGCTCTTGACAGAGGAGTCTGAAGTGAAGGCTCCGCTGGGGCAGTTACTTCTTGAGCGGTTGTACCAGGCATACCACCATTGTCGAGTTGACGTCAGGGGTGTTCCAATCCCTGTTGCTGACCCTCCAATCAACTGTGGTCACCTTCGCTTGTGGAAACACAGGTGCTGATAATCGGTGAAAATGGCGGTAAAGCTCCAGGGATCTGTAGGCATCCATGCTGAAGCTTCTCAGGCTGGTGGAAATGCTACCTCGTGTCGTTGCATGCAGTTCTGTGCCTGCATGGAAAACACAGGGCATCATCCCAACTGACTGGAAGAGGGGCCTTGTTGCTCCCTCTCTTAAAGGAAAGACGTGATCGCCCAAGAACTGCAACAACTAGCGAAGGGGGGTGACCCTAGCTCTAACAGTGCCGGGCAAAGTCTTTGGCTCAGATAATTTCTTGATAGGGTTTCGCCAACCATCTGCTTTGACACCAGCATCCCAGAGCAGTCAGGATCTTTACACCAAAAGAGGTCAATGTAGACCGTTAATCCTTGCTCTTTGGGTCCTCACCGAACGCAGACGAGAGTTTCGCCATGGGCTGCTGCAACCTATGTTGATCTCTGTAAGGCAGTTCGATTCAGTTGAATCGGGATGCCCCGCTGGAGATTTCTTGGTCTCGTGGGGGTGCCACCAAACTGAGCGATCTGATGTCTGAATTCTACTCTGGTAGTGAGAGTGCTGCTGAAGATTTGTGGCTGATACCATTTCTGACTTATTTCCAGTGTTGTTACTGAGTTTGTAGGGTGTGTACTGGCCCCGCCACACTTTCAAGCAAGTGTTGTATGGGACTGGATTTCTAGCGGAAGATGTCAGGAGAGATCAAGCTGACGGTTATGCATCGTTTGGAATGTTCAAATCTCTGCACCCTCATTTCGGCAGATGATGCTCAGTCATCCTTTGCGGAGACTTTAGATTATCCTTTTGGGGGTTCCTCGAGTGCTGAAGAGGGAGTCGGAGCCACTGGATACGGCGTTCCTAGGTCCAAAACTAAGATCCAGGTCTTCAATGACATCTCTGGATGCTGCTGTCCTGTTTGTGGCCTGTTTGCTGGTGAGATGTTGAGTCATGGAGGAGATTCAACTTACGCTTGGCAGTGATGATTCATGCTCTTCTGGCTGTGAGTTCAGAGCGTCAATAGGAACGTCTGGGTCGGGCCTGGGGAGGTCATTGGATTCACGGATAATGGGGTGTGGGCGGCGTGCCGCGGTACCTGTGCGCGGGGGACCGAAAAGTCCGGAGGGTTTCTGCGAGTCGCGTGTGCTATCCAGTCGTGCTCTGATGGAGGTGTGAACTGCTTCTGGACACAAGATCTTGCATACGGAGACTTAGATTCCTTTGGTACCCAGGTGTCTCGGAGAAGTCTTGGCGTGATCGACTGGTCAACTTTGTGTCCGAGACGAGGGGGTTCGAGAAATACCTCAACTGTATGCAGGCAAGAGTGTGTCGTTAGCCTGCCATCGTTGTGAGCCCGGGGTGGGAGCAAAGTACAGCAGCTAGGGCGGGCTGTGTGATGACATGTGCTCGTTTTCGCTGACGGCTTATCGGGAGCTGCGCTCCAGCCAGATGCTGCTGGCCAGGCGAGCGGCCGGGGCGAAGTCTCGCTGACGTAGAAAAGGAGGCCAGATGGGCACGTGACCACCCGTGGGTGGCGCATGCCTAACGCGGTCCAGAGCCACGGTTCCCCGCTGGTGCGTTCTCGGTGCGTATCCGAACAGCGTTGGAAACCAGGCATGTCTACACAGCGCGACGAATTTCCGGGTGATCGGGTATCGCGCGGGAATGTTGCCAAAGGCGGGCGGAGGAAGCAGTTTCGGGGGTCTTCGCGCCATGCGCAGAACGAACACGACTGATCGGCCAAGAACATCAGTGCTCGGCTGCGGTTCGCTTCCGAGGACTCTGGCCAGACGAGAGGAAAAAGGCCCCCTGGCCCACGTAAAGAGATAGTGACCAGGCTGCCCCAGAATACATCTTCCTCTTTGTTCATTGCTGGCTTAAACGTCAAGGTGTGACAGGGCCCTAACACTCGTCGCCATTTTAACCGGCCGCGCGACGGTCTTTTTCGAAACGCGGGACGTTCCGCACCGGAATCCCTCCACCAAGGCGCGAGGGCCGCTCGTAAAGTGCCGAACGGGCCTCGCACACGACGTCCCGTGAAACCGGCGCGGTTTTCAAAATAGCTACAAGCGGGCCCTTCGGCTCGCTGCTCCCGTCTCCCGTCTGGACTCGTCCGCGTTTCAACTCCTCACACGCCATACGCACGTTTCAACACACTCCGACTCGTAACCACACACACCGGGACAATCACGCTGGGGATTCGCGCTACCACAAGGGGTCCCGGGGTTTCTATACCCCCCAAGCTGCGCGTGCACCCGTCAACAGCACTCATCCCCTCGACCTCGTTCGGCACGATCGGACCCACCTCGTCGCGATCTGCTTCAAGGGGGAATAGCGTCTCCCTCCGTTCCTGGAGGAGGCTATCCTGCTGCTCGCACCGGGTCACAAAACATTCCCCAAGCTCACCCCCATTGTCCCCTACGACTCCCACATGTGTGTGCTCGTCAATTTCATTTAATTCGTTCCCCTCTATTGATTTCTCCGTCTCCGTCACCTCGTTTATTATTTCCGTTTCTTCCTGGCTCTTCGTCTCTGTTTCCTGTTCTATTCCCCGTGGCTCTGGTGTTTCTTCGTTTGTCTCCTGCGTCTCCGTGAGTTTTTCCGTCGTCTCCGTGAGTTTTTCCGTCGTCTCCTCGCGTTCATTAGTTTCTCCCCTTGTCTCCGTTAATTTTTCCGTCGTCGTCACCTCTACCTCCTTTAATTTCTCCGTCACCTCTTTTATTTCTTCCGTTGTCCCCTCGTGTCTCGCCCTACACGTTTCCATCTGCCCAATTACCGTGATGGCGTCTCTCGTTCCGACCTCACCCGTATCCATCGCGGGGACCGACACAATCCACACTCCCCCTCGGCTCGTTCGTTCCATCACGTGGCGCCGCCATCTTGTAATCCATCGTCGGTCTCTCCTCTCTCCATGCCTGCATGTGTGCATCCATTTTTTGCATGAGCTCCATAACGTGCTGCACTGTCACCTGCCCTGGCCGCTCCCACTGACTACATTTAGTGGTGCGGTTGTAATAACTAGTACGTGCCCGTAAAAAAATAAATAAATAAATAAATAAATAAATAAATATCTCCAACGCGAGCAACAAACAACAACCACACAGGCCGTTTCTTCGCTCTCGCGTGCCGTACGTGCGTGGCGCGGAAAGTTCGCATATCACAGTTACGATGATTCGCAATTTAGGTTTTAATGGCCAATTATTAAAATTAGCGCCAACGTATTTTACCTTTTCGCAATGTCGTCGCAAGGAAAAACAAAAAGAGAAGAGAAGAGAGAAAAAAAATTTACTTCCTGTTCGAGCATACCAGCTCACTCTGATGTTACCGAAATTTATGCACCGTCTAATATGAAAACGATCATAACTTGGGGCATTGTGTTTATCTATAAATGCATAAGAAATCGAGAAATTATTAGAATACACGAAGTCATCACTATCCGGAAGCCCGTACGTTGTAACCCGTAATGGGGAACGCGGCTGAGCTTCCCTTCCCCCATCGGCCACGCCCACGCAACAACGTGTCTTTGTATTGGTTTGGTAAATAAATGGCCATAACTTGGGAAGCACTTGCCGATTAATATCAAGCCTTGAAAAGGCAACTCCTCAGGTCCCCCTAGAAATCATACCTGGCAAGTTTCAATGAGATCGGACCAGTGGTTGTCGAGAAACAGCGGTCACAGACACACACAGACACACAGACACACAGATTGCTGGAATTATAGATAGATAAACAGAACCAGATGAACGGCATCGCCACTTTTCCCAACCCTGGGGTAAGTTTGTGTCTTCCTCACAGGTGTTACCCTGAGCCACGGATTCCTTTAACATTATCTCTACACTCTCTAAACCCACCTGCC
>CM068961.1:103114246-103130389 GCA_035128595.1 Eptatretus atami | reverse complement strand
GGGGGGGGGGGGGGTTCGCTCCCTACACCCCTGATCTGAATCCATCAATTTTGCTACAGAGACGGAGGGGTTTGTATCTATCTAATTAAATAAGGCCGTTAATTATCTTCAAAAGGGGTGTTTTAATTAACTCAAACACCCATTTTTAACTCTTGCACTTCCTTGGAGTTCCCTTAGTATGCATGCAAAGTTTCAGGCTGCTGGGTTTCATGGTTTTGGAGTTATGGAAGTGACGCACTGACACACATTGACATTTATTAGAAAAGAAGATGAGAAGTAAAATGACCTTTATGGTGGTCCAATTAACTGCTCCATTAAAGTTTAATCCAAACAAGTCTGGAGACGGCGATGGTTCACGAGCAATGTACACGATTTGCCTTTTTTTATTTTTTGACCTTCGAGGGGACGCCACGGGAAAACTGGCGGGAATCGGGAAAAACGTAAAATTGATGAAAGTTGTAGTACTCAAAGAGCACTACTTGCATACCAACTTTCATTCGAAACAGTTGAAAACCCTAGGAGCTCGATGCCCAATTTATTGATTTTTTTGACATTTTCTAAGTTCGTGACCTTGTGACCTTGACCTTGGAACGAAATGAAAAAATCGAGCTCCGTGGGCTATGCAGGTGCCATTGGGCTAACCAAATACCAAAACCCCTGCCAGATTCGACAAACCCCTCGGAGAAGATGTAACTTGAAACCGGCTACCCCTAAAAACACATGTTTTTTGGCGTGGCTCCGCCCCATAATGGCGCAGCACGCCCATTCTCCGGAAACACAAACTAGATCATGATACAAACCTCTCACCCTAATTTATCAAGATCGGATCAAAACCCACGGAGCTATGCTCAGGACAGACAGACAGACAGACAGACACACACCCCATAACGAATATAGTGGTCACTTACTGACTCGTGAACCAATAGTGGTCACTTACTGACTCGTGAACCAATACAGTACTATACCACGTTCTTGTTGGAAGATATATTTTACATATATTATTGTTATTTACCATCAGCAATTTAATTACCATCTACACTGGTATGTATTTTTACAGGTGTAAATGCTGGAGTATATTACTCCTTCGCAACTCTACTCAACCAAGCAGTTCTGTATTACTACCCGGTGAGTATATCATTCATTTATATTGCTACGGACGGATGTGGACTGAGGGGAAAATGGGCATACAGTGCTTATGGAAAGTCTACACCCCCTGTCAAAGTTTTCACCTGTTCCCTTATAACCTGAGATTAAATTGCATTAAATGAGACTTTTTCCACCTTTATTTACACATCATAACCCACAACTTCTAAGTGAAAAACAAATTCTACAAATTTCAGAAAATTAACTAGAATACAAAACGAGAATATCTTGGTTGGATAAGTACCCACCCCCGTGAGTTAATACTTGATGGAAGCACCTTTGACAGCAATTACAGCTGTGAGTCTGTTGGGATATGTCTCTACCAACTTTGCACACCTTTATTGGGTAATATTTTCCCATTCTTCTGGACAAAACTGTTCAGGCTCAGTCAAGTTACATGGGGAATGATGAGGGACAGCAATCTTCAAGTCATGACACAGATTTTCGATTGGATTTCGGCTCTGACTGGACCACTCAAGGGCATTTATCTTTTTATTCCTTAGCCACCTCAGTATAGCTTTGGCTGTACGCTTCAGGTCATTGTCATGCTGAAAGGTGAACTTCCGTCACAATTTCAGCTTTCTTGCAGAGGGCAGCAGGTTTTCCTCTTGGATTCCTCTGTATTTTGCTCCATCCATCTTCACTTCTATCCTGACAAGTGCCCCAGTCCCTGATGAGAAACATCCCCATAACATGATGCTGCCACCACTATGCTTCACAGTGGGGATGGTGTTCTTTGGATGATGTGCTGTGTTGGGTTTGCACCAGACGTAACGTTTCGCATTTAGGCCAATAAGTTCCATATTGGTTGCATCAGACCACAAAACTTTTTTCCACATGGATGGCTTCACAATGTCCGGAGTGGTTGTTTTATTGCATATCTCAAATGGGACTCAAAATGAGCTTGTTTGAGTAATGGCTTCCTTCTTGACACCCTACTGTACAGGCCAGGTTTGTGGAGTGCTTGGGATATTGTTGTCACATGCATACAATGACCAGCCTTTGCCATAAAGGCCAGTAGCTCTTTAGAAGTTGCCATTGGCCTCTTGGTGGCCTCTCTTTTGAGTCTCCTCCTTGCTTGGTCATCCAGTTTGGAGGGGCAGCCTGATCTAGACAGGGTCTTGGTGGTACCATACGCCTTCCACCTAATAATGATTGGCTTGACTGTGCTCCAAGGGATATTCAAGGCCTTTGAAATATTTTTATACCCATTCCCTGATCTGTGCCTTTCCACAACTTTATCCTGGAGATCTTTTGAAAGATCCTTGGTGCTCATCGTTGAGTCTTTGCTGTGAAATGAACCACCCAGCTGAGGAACCGAACAGGAACAGCTGATTTTATTCTGAAATAATCAGAATCACTACAATTTAACACAGGTGGAGGCCAATTAACTTGGTGTGTGATTTTGAAGGTGATTGGTTATACCTGAGCTAATTCACAATTGCTATTTTAAGTGGGGTGGACACTTATCCAACCAAGATATTCTCGTTTTGTATTTTTAATTACTTTTCTGAAATTTGTAGAATTTGTTTTTCACTTGGAAGTTGTGAGGTACAATGTGTAAATGAAGGTGGAAAAAGTCTGATTTAATTCCAAGCTTTTAGGCAACAAAAGGTGAACATTTTAAAAAGGGGATGTACACTTTCTATAGTCACTGTAGATTAAAATAGTTATTTCAAGTGCATGTGTGAATATGCATGATGTACTTACTGTCATTAAATAAAGTTGTCGAGCCACATCTTTATAAAGATCTAATCGCTCCGCATAAGTGTCTTTTTTTTTCTTCTTCTGTTTTTATTACATGCTCTACGCTCGTGGAAGAGCTAGGACACAGAACAGATTCGGACACAACATAACAAAGGGAACAGCAAGAGAAAGGAGAAAGGCCAAAAGCAGGGCAAAGGGAGAAGGTAGATGGATAAACAAGAGATGCAGGTAACGATGAGGGTTAGGGGAGAACGCAAGGGGTGGACAAGATGGATACATACGTATGCAAAATTTTGGGAGGGGTTGTGGTGTAATGGGTGAAGAAAAGATCATGGCTTTGGATAGGGGATGACCTGAGAAGGTGGTGAACAGGTGTCTTGCAGACATGGAGGGAAGCATGAAACCGAAGAGAATGTGGAAGGTGGTTCCACAGGCAGAAAAGAGTGGAATAAATGAATGGAGGTGAACAGTGGTTCTGGATTTAGGCAGTTTCACCAGGAGGAATTTCATGAGGCGGAAGAAAACAGAGAGACTACCAAACTGTTGGTGATGGATAAGTGATCGGCCTATAGACTCGGCTTCATCGCGAGAGATTCCAATTGATCTTGAAAGCCTTGATTTCTATGGCATCAAGCTGAGCAAGGTGTGAGGCAGGGGAGCCAACCCAGAGAGGAGAGAAGTACTCCATCAAGCTGAAAATGAAAGCCTTGTCAGTGGATAGGAGCTCAGGTGTGCCAAGGAAGAACCTTGCTCGATGGAGGATGCCCAGTCGATGTCTGGCTTTTGAGGTCAACTTTGAAATGTGGCTTGCCCATGAGAGATCATGGCTAAGTGTGAAATGCAAGAGATTAAGTGTCTGAACCTCTTTGAGATGGTTGTTCAGAAAGTAGATGGAGGGTTTGTGGAACGGTCCTTTCAAGGGAGAGAGGAGAGAGGGAGAGAGAGGGAGAGAGAGAGAAGAGAGGAGAGAGAGGAGAGAGAGAGAGAGAGAGAGATCTCTCAATATTAAAAGACATATTCCAAGTGTTTGACCAGTTTGTGATTTTGTCAAGGTCTGAGGAGAGGGAAAAGGCTGCTGCCTATCTGTTTTTCAGAAGATAAGGGACGTCACAGCAGAGAGTTGAGTCATCAGCAAATAGATAAAGAGGATTTCCAGAGAGTCAGTGGAGATCGCTAAAGAATATTAGAAATAGGATGGGGCCTAGAACACTGCATTGGGGTACTCCATCCTTGAAAGGGAAAGGAGAAGAAAGGGTTCCATTGAGAGCCACATGTTGGCTATGAGAGTGGATGAAATCAGTAATCCATTTGTGGAGTTGGCCTTGGATTCCATAGGCACACAGTTTGGAGAGCAAAGGAGAATGCCAGACTATCAAAAGCTCGAGATATGTCCAGAGAGATGGCCCTGATGTCATGTTTGATATTGAGGGCCTCCATCCATTGTTGGGAGAGTAGAACCAGCATGTCCAAGGTCGAATGACCTGGTATGAGTCTGAATTGATGATCTGAGATGAGGCTATTGGAGAAAAGGAATTATTTTATTTCAACTGCGATGATGAATTCCATGACCTTGCTGATGATTGGAACAAGCTAATTGGTCTGTCCTTGAGCAGATACATTTTTGCACCTTTTTATGTCATGCTGTGATGTTGGCTGATTTCCCAGCAGATGGAAGATGACCTGGGTAAATAGCATGGTGAAAAGGACAGAGAGAGGAAGTGCAAGAGCAGCAGTGCAGGTTTTTAGGACACATGAGCTGATGCTGTGCGGTCCAGTTGCAGAGTCAGTCGAGGGTTGCCAGAAACTTTTCCACCTTCCCAGGTGCAAAAACACAGAATTCCGGAACAGTTAGATACGACTGGGAAGAGAGAGAAAGAGAGAAAGAGAGAAAGAGAAAGAGAAAGAAGTTAGGAGTACAATATTTTGAAGCAAACACAGAATTGAGGCATTCGGCCTTCTCACGAGCAGAGTCTGCTCTGGTGCCATTTGAAGTGAGGAAAGGGATGGAAGGGGAGTATACAAGGTGCCACTAGGTTTTAGAGGAGGCAGACAAGTTTGAAAGTTCATTCTTGAAATTGGACAGATGTTGTTTTCTGGCTCTGACAGTTGACACACACTTGTTGCAGGCTTTGTGGAATGATCTTCGGTTGGATTTGCCTTCCAAGTGGAAAATTCAATTTGTTTTAAAGCAACTGCCTCACCACAGGATTCAGAATATCAAGAGTGGGAGGATGGGTAATATAAATGAAGACGAGATATGATGAATCTGTGCATGAGAGAGAGCAGGTTTCTGTGGAAGAATTCCCAGGCTGAATTATATCAGGGACGGTAGATGTGGGAGATCAGTCCTGAAATGTGATCGCTGCTTGCAGTCCCTGCCAGTTTGCATGAGTGAACTGGCAGACTCACCGGCACTATTCTGAGAATGGCCAGAGAGATGTTGACCTTCACAAGCACATGATCAGATGAGCCAATTGTGGCAGAGCACAAGCAAGATACATTGGTGGGGAAGTTGGTCATCACCAAATTCAGAAAGGAAGATTTTCCATTGAGAGAAATCCGGGTGGGAAAATTCACGGATTGAGTCAGTCCCATGAAGTCCCTTGCAGAAGTGCCATGGCTGGTGAGTGAGGTGCCATTTAGCATGGTGATAATTTAAGTCACCACATATGAGGAAGAGAAAGTTGAGATGAGTGATGAAAAGTTGGTCCATGTCGTCTGAGAGAGATGTGGAATATGGAGTCGTCACTGTTGGGAGGACGGTACAACATATAGACAGACATGAGGTGGGAGTAGAGGGGAAGTCGCAGCCAGGGGCACTCCTGGGGTTTGGGAGGTGTAAAAGTAGTACACAGACAGTGAGAAATTGAGTTTTTGATGTACAGTGCAATTTAAGTCTGTATCTAAGCCCTGCCTTCCCCAGATCCCTGCAGTCGTGAACCTCCCCAATGAATTGTCCTTACATGGTCTTTTTCTTCCAAGTTACAGCCAATCAGCATGGCCCCTGAGCGTGATTGTGAATCAGCAGAAGGACATGAGACAGGACACAGACTGGTCAAAATATATGGATATGGTCCAAATATGGACACGCGGAAGGGAAGCAGACTAAATGTGATCTGGAAAATCCCCGGCTTGTTTCTGCAATCAGTGTGGGCCAGCAATCCTCGCCTGATGGCCATGTCAGCTAATAGGCATGCACCACAGATCTTACCCACCCCTGCTGGACTGACTGAAAGCTGAGATACTGTGCTGATTTAAGTCTTGTCCCCTGATTGTTTCCTGTGTTCTGATCTTAGTGATGGTCCTCTTCTTCGTGGTTCCTGCCTACTCACCTGCTTGCTTATCTTCATAGAGCTCTTCTTCTTTGTGATCTCTGCCTGCTCACCTGCATGTTTGTCTTCTGGAGAACTGGGTCTTCTTTGTGGTTCCTGCCTGGACCTGCTTGGTTTGGTGGGTGCAGCGAGTGCAGCAGGAGAGACACCACAGGGTGTCGCAAGAATATGCCGAACAAAGACTCACCCAGCTTGCATGCACATCACACGTTGAGCAGGTTTTCTCTTCTTTCTGTCTAGGTTAATCTCTTCCTGTCCTGTGTTTCTTGAATATATGGTTAAGTTATTTGATTCATTCGGTCGAGGTATTGAGGGCACGTCGAGGTTTTCTTTAGGATTCATTTGTAACAGTCTGTGTCGCTGTTTCCTGTAATAAATCACATTTGTTATTTAGAACCTATATGTTGTCATTGGCAGCAGGCTCCATGATACGTAGCAAATACGGGACTTTCAAAATGATGTAAACCACCCCAGAATGCTAGGTGTGCATGCGCAGAAATTCCCTAGAATGCTAGAAAGCAGCCATTCCATTAGGGCTTGTTAACGTAGGAATGTTACCTAAAATGGCTTATCAAACTTATAAAAGAAGCCAAAAATACTTCAAAAAGTATCTGAGAGAAAGGGGTGTGCCCAGGAGAAGAAGAAATCCATCCATCCTTTGTGACCATAATCTGTGCAGAGCATTGGTGCTGCCAAAGCAGTCTCCTTGGCTATTGGGCACAATCCTGGATGGGTCACCACTCCGACACAAGATACTAGCAAGCTGGCACTCATTTTGCCAATCTCAAAAGGATGACAGGCAGAGTCAACCCCACCTGGTATTAATTCACAGCCACATGGGATTTGAACTCAGGATCCTAGGATCCCAAGCACACCACCCCAACCATTAAGCCAACACCACGCATCAAATAAGAAATGGAGTTCCCAGTAGAAGGCACAGTGGAGTTGTCTCCCCCACCCCGTAGCCAGGAGCCTCCCAGTGGCCCAGAGCCCCCCACCTAGCCCAGTGCCAAGCAGCAGTTGGCCAGCGACACCATTGCTGTTGGAGATCAGCTAACAATTGGTGGCAATGATGGTCATCTTCCAGGAGATGAGTGCTGGTCAAGCTGCATTGAAGGCCAATGGGGCCAACATGAAAGACAAGCTGGAGTCTGGCCATGCCAAGCAAGACAAATTGGCAGCAGCCACGGTTGAAGTGAAGACCGCACAGTAGCAGTTGGCAGCCGGCCAGCCAAGTCTGATTCGTGAATAATATTGGCGGGCTAGAAGAACAGGGAATGAGATCAGAACCAGAGGGGGAACCAAACAAGGAAATCGTAGAGAGCAGTCAGGAGAGGAAGAGGGAAGTAGAAAAATAAATCGAAAGAGATAGCACCAATGATGGAAATATAATTAAGAAGCAGATTAGAGTAGATAGCACCAGGGAGGGAGATAGACACAGAAGAGGAGGCACGAGGATGTGTCGTGGTTGTAGCGTACAAGGTGTGCACGACCATACATGCATACAACTAGGTGTGGGAAGCACCAAAGGGTAGGTGCAATCGTTGAGTGGAGCCTGCGGTTGCTGACAGATGCATCGATGTACCCATGCATGGTGTGAAAGAGAAACTCATCCAGGTAAAAGAGGACTGAATGGAGGCTTCTTCCAGTGGTGTGTGTGTGTGTTGCGATGTGCACGGTGCAAGGCAGAGCAAGCATGCGAGCCATCTGTACCCAAGAACAATGCAGCACAACGGGTGTGCGCGACTAATGCCAAACCACTGGTGTACGAAACATGTAGCGAGCGAGGTCGAGGTCACGCTGCTTGTGGGTGAGGGCACGGGCAAGTGTGGAAATGAAGGCACGAGTGAGTGCAAGTGTGAGAGCACATGTGTGAGTATGGTGAATGTTGGTGATATGTTTAGTATGGATAAAGAGGAGGAAGGATGAACACTACATGAGGAGCCATTAGTGAAGGACCAGTTTTGGATAGGACCGGGGTGGCTCCCCACTGAGTTAATGGAACCGGATCCATCTTAGGGTGGCTGATGGGCAAGCAGAAGGTGCTGCATTGTGTAGCACGCGTGCATGCACTTCCTTCTGACATAGTTACAGATAGGGGGCCATGTTCCCTCCGGGTCTTAAGGAGGACCCAGAGAATTAAAAGAAGGTGGCACAAAGTATGCATGCTGCTTGACCCCCGTAAGCCTTCGAAAAAAGGAGGGAGCCGTCAGGTAAATTAGGGTTTACATGTCACCCAAAACTCTAGATAAAGGGATTGGGATGATGACAGGAAATTTTAAATGGTGCTACCCATGAAAATTGGCGAAAATTTGGGGGCACCAAGACTGGTAGCCATGGGCCCCATTTGCCCCCCATATGAGATGCCTATCATTGCTGGGCATGGCGATCTAGGCTGCCGGGCTCCATGGGGGTCCCACAGAGGCTGCAGGAGGTAAGGCACAGAGAACAAAATAGAGTAGACAGCAGACTTAGACACTACTTATAGAGGGCACATAGGACCATGCAAAATTGAAGTTTGCAAATTATAAAGAAAGAGAATTGGAAGTGTTTCAAAGGTGATATTTCAAATGGCATTGAATTGTATTATAATTTGAGGACATACTAGGTTACAATGCCTTTAGGGCTGGCAGGATGGCCTAGGCCCTAGAGGTACGCACACTCGCCCCTAAGCTGTCTAGATTGGGTTTGAATATCAGCCCAGCTATAAACAGTCATCCTGGTGTTTCACAGGCAGCAATGTGTGTGCCATCCCTCGGATGGATGTTAAACTGACATCCCATCTGCCGCCATTAGTTGGGGGACATTAAATAGCTCATGGTGTCCTTCCCGAAGAGTGGGTGAGCTATCACCTTCACCATGAGCAAATTCCAAATTCTTTCCCAAACTACTTAATCAAATGTCAGGGCACCTGGCCTGTCAGCTTGTGAAAGACTTTGGTCAAAAACCTCCCACCAGCCAACCCCACGAGAACATGGGAATAACTGTGATCATTAAATAAAGAAGAAGATGGTTAGAATGCCTTCCTCCTCCTCCCTTATTTTGTTCCAACAAGATTCAGGATTAATGGGGGAATGGATGAGAAAGTGTGGATGTGAGTGGAGTTTGGAGACCAAATTTATAGGAGTGCAAATGGTGTGAAGTGGGTGTGTGATGTGAGGAGAAAAAGAAGCACACACCTCTACTAGGATCTCTCTATCGAGTGCAGCCTGTGGCTGCTGGTTGCATCATTGGTTGGGACGCGGCTATGCCGCTGATGCAGTGTCCCCCTTACCACTACACTGTGGTGCTCATTTTGCCGACCTGGGAAGGATGACAGGCTGAGTCAACCTCCTGGTGTATTTTTAATTCAGCGGCCAACGGGGCTTGAACTCAGGACCCTAGGATCCCAAGCCGCCACCCTAACCACTGAGCCAACACCAGGCTTTTCTCTACTAGGATGAATCCCTATGTTAGAGATCGGAAGATAGGGGGATTCAACTGTTTTGGGAAATGGATGCCACAACGATGCGAGTGCTGAGGGAAGCAAAGACATTAATAATTGTGTGCAAATGTGTAGTTAAGGGCTTGGAGTGAAGCCCAAGCACAAGTTTGAAATGGGTGAGGATACACCCCAGGTGACCCCCATGGACTCTTATGCTGTGGAGTGATATTGAGGAAAAGCTCTCAAGGTGTATAAAATACTCCAATGGCACAGAATCTCAAGCAGCCTCTGATAGTCCAGCCTTGCACCGGCCTTCTGGTGGTGGGGGTTTTTTTTCACTAATGGATGTGGAGGTGAAAAGCAAATCATTGGTGCCTTAAACCCAGTTACTTCAGACAGATGAGGCTCATTAGCATTGGTAGGCAGCTCATACAGGAGAAAGAAACTAAATAGAAATCTGGCACTGCCTGTGCGGTTCAGGTTTTTAAGCCAAAAGCTAAGGGTTTAACATGGTAAAGGTAGAAATCCTTTTAAAAGGAGGTGGCCTTTGCATTTGTTAATCTGTGAGCCACCCATAGGCAAGGTATACTGAACCATTTCTGACTCCCAATCGTGTAGCCATGGGAGCAGGTGGTGGATGGCCATGCAGACAGCTGGCACATATTGCAAATAATGGTGGCATGGCCTTGATGCTAGGCAGAGAATTCTGTTATGGAGGACAATGGCTCGGATCACTCATCTAGTATAGACACTGCATGGAAGAAGACAATGGCAAACCAATGACTATCGTGTGCAGCCTGTGGCTGCTGGTTGCATCATTTTCTGGGGGTGCGGCTGTCCTGCTGATACAGTGCCCTCTATAACTAGTACACTGGTACTCATTTGGCCAATCTCGGAAGGATGACAGGCTGAGTCAACCCCACCTGGTGTGTTAATTCGATGGCGAACAGGGGCTAAAACTCAAGACAATAAGATCTTAAGCTAGCTACCTTAACCGTGAAGCCAACACCAGGCTTGGCAAACCACTTACCTGCCAAAAAAACAATCATGATCAGAAATCTAAGAAATAAAGCTATGGAGTCAGATGACGAGCCCCCTCGGTTTGAAAGCACCAAAATGGCTACTGTGGAAGAGTCAAGTATTGTAATGAGTAGGACAGGCCGTTACAACAGGACTGGATAAATTCTGCAAGGAAATCCAGTTGGTGATGTCGCCAGAACTGAAAGTCAAACTCAGACCAGATATCAGTCATTCACAAAATCTGGACATTGAATGTAAGGTCAATGAATCAGGGAAGGGTAGATGGAATAAAGAGAGAGATTAAGAGGGCAAAAAGTGAAATTTTGGGGAAAAGTGAATTTTGAGCTGCCTACCAATGCTAATGAGCCTCATCTGTCCGAAGTAACTGGGAGATGGAACAGGTGCCAAAAGGAGATGGACTGGTTTGGGGTAGTTTCAATCTGACAATTACAAAGTGTTCTTTTCTGGTCAGGAAACCTGTAAAATACATGGAGTGGCAGTGATTTACAATAAGAAGATGGCAGTGTCAGTACTGGAATACAACCCAGTCAATCACATGGTAATATCAGTGAGGTTGAAACGATATCCAGTGAATACCACCATCATTCATATATATATATATATGCTCCAACTTCTGCAGCAGAAGAAAATGTGAAGGAGTTTGATGGAAAGTTGCAGGAAATGGTAGAACAGGTGCCAAAAGGAGATGCTTTCATTATTATGTGAGACTGGAATACAAAAATTGGGGAAGCAGGAGCACCAGGGATTGCAGGAAAGCACAGAATTGGTATCCGGAATGAGCCAGGGGAGCAAATGCTGGAGATCTGTGTGAAGAATGAGCTCGTAATTGCAAACACATGGTTCAAACAACCCAAGCATAGACTGCACACATTGACTTCACCTGATAGACAACATACAAATCAGATAGACTACATTCTAATCAACAGACGATGGAGAAGTGCTGTGCAATCTGCCAACACTCTGCCAGGTGCAGACTTTGAGACAGATCATAAACTCCTTATGGCAAAATTAGTCAAACTGTGAAATGTGGGGGAAAAAAATCTAAAATTCAGACCAGACATGACCTTGAAAGCCTATGTAAACAATATGCAATAAAGGTAGAAAGACGTTTCGCAGAGCTGGACTTGGTTGACAGAATGCCAAAAGAATTGTGGCAAAAGGTTGAAGTCAAAGAAGAGGCCAAAAACAAGGAGAAGGAAGAAGGCTAAATGTCTGTCAGAAGAGGTAATAAATATTGCTGAGAGAAGAAGAGGTGAAAACCAAAGGTGCATCAAGAGAGGACATACAAGCATACATACATGGGGAGCATGAAATTTCCAAAAACAATTTTTGCTGTGATGATATTGATTTTTAAGCAATAAACAATGAACTGAACGTGGTTTTTAATTCCAATAATTGTTTGAGGTGTTAAAGCTAATTTGGTGGGTACTGCCCCGAAAAATTCCAGACAACCACCATGGTTATTGCGTCATCTGTGTGACATCATCACAAGTACGATTGTCTCAGCACGCAAAGAATAATGGCGGCACAACTTGTTTCAGACTCATCAGAAAGTGAATATGACGAATAATTTTCTGATCAAGAATCAGATTACGACGATAGTCAAAATCATTATGTAGAAGGTTCTGTAAGACCGTACATTTATGAACCTGTGGTGGAAATTGGGGATGACATCGTTCATGAAATACTTGGGGTTCACAATAATCAGGACTACGTTGAAGAAAGACTCGGAAATAACAGCTGGTAAGTGGTAAATCATAGAGCTAGAATGTGGTAAAAGTGGAGTTTTGTGGTATTTTGATGTCACACTTCTCTGTAATTCTTGCAACAATGAGAAATGTGCTTATAAAGCAAAAGGGTCTACAATTGTCAACACCAGTGGCATGGTTTATTATCATACTGGATGGGCCCATCCTTACTATGTCCATGTACTGTAGTGTGTGAGTAATGTACAACAGGTTAATTAACACTGACTGAACATAACTCTACAACTACTGGGGCAACAGTACGCTACTTATCCTCAGTTTCTGGCACTTTTCGGCAGCTCTTCTATCCTATTTCTTCTTTTCCATTATATTACAATGATCTCTCATCTTCATGGGGATCGCGTCGGCTTACAATTGCTTTAATTTTTTTTTTAGTCATTGACACGATTACTTTATTTCTAAGTATAAAGCGCATGTAGGCCGCATGTAAACACAAGTCTGGAAGCAAAAGTGTTCTGAAGAAGACGAAGCGGGTCACGTGATATATGACATAATCTCATCACCGTTTTGGGGGGGCAGGGGCAATCGAGAGTACAAAGACACCAAAAAAAAATCTTCGTTTCAAGATATTTATTCAAGACAAAAACAATGATTAAGTGTTAAGTGAAGTCATATGTATTTATTAAACCAAGCATGAATTTCTGATTCGACAGACCTTTAAGATATTTGGGGAGAAGGCGATAAAAATTTTTACAGCTCTCTCCACACAGATCTAGAGCAGGATTGTATGACCTAAAAGGTGGAAGCAATCAGTCCACATACCATTGCCAAAGAAAGGGGATGCAAGAGAATGTTGAAATAACCAAACCATTGCCTTGATTTCACATGCGAGCAAATGTTACTAAATATCATTCAACACAGAATAGATTTCATGAAGTGAGAAATGCCTGTTGAGCAAGCAGATTTCAGAAGAAGTTCAAGGTTCGGGAGGTCAAATCGCAAATCTGAGGTGAATCATGGGAAAAGCAAGGAAATCGCAAAGGAAGGTGCATCTCGTTTTTATAGATGATAGTAAAGCCTTCAATTGTGTTGCGCATGAATTGATGTGGATCATGCTCAGAGAAATGGGGATGTTGGAGCTCCTGATGTCTGATAAGCCTGAACACTAAACAAGATGCTGTGGCAAGAACAGAGTATGGAGAGACAGGATGGTTTGGAATTGGAAAAGGGGTAAGACAGGAGTGCATTCCCTCCCCTTACTTGTTCCATCTGTAAAGTGAGTACACATGAAATCAAACTTGGATGACGTAGTGGCTGGAGTCAGGATTGGAGGAAGATATATCAACAACCTAAGGTATGCTGATGATATCACTTGGAGGAAAGTAAAGAGGATTTGATGAAACTGTTGCAGATGGTGAAAAAGGAAAGTGAAAAGCTGGTCTTTATTTAAACCTAAAAAAGACAACTCTTGTCAACTGAGAAGACTGACGTGTTCAGATTGGGAGACGATCATGTGGAAATAGTGGAAAAGTTGCATCTTGCTGGGTTCGAAGACTAAAGTGAGTGGAAAATATGTCGGAGAAATTAATAGACGGTTAGTGTTGGGACAACAGCAATGTGAGGATTGAAATATCCAGAAAGACAAAGATGTGACAATACAAACCAAGAGGAGGCTGGTGAATGCTTTGGTATTTCCAGTTGCAATGTATGGATGTGAGTCATGGACAGTGAAAGAAAAGAAAGGAAAAAGATTGACAATTTTGAAAGGTGATGTTGGAGTCAGGTCAGGCCAGATTAGATCTATGACTTGCCACAGGTATCATGTAAACCTGTACCAACCTGTTCCATTGTCGGCGACTAAACCGTCTCCCCCACCAGGAGTTTTGGTGAGGAGGGTGTTTGGATATGGACACCCAGCAGGATTAAAAACAAAACCTGTCAAAGGGCGGAGGAGCTCCTTGTGAGCCAACGGCCATCCATATCTAGTGCCCGACTGTGTCTGCGACGTCCTCCTGCAGTTGGGTTACTTCTTATTCAGAGGTTGGTGGCAGGATTTGCACTCCGGCCACCGTAAAACCCTTCATTCCGCAAAAACACAAAAAACGCAAAGAAATCTGAAAACCCACTCCGTGGGAGTACCTCCCGTGCATCTCCCTTCACAGGGCAGCTCACTGGATGACGGGATTGGGGCAAAGCCTTCGGGACCCCCAATCTTGATGATAGGAGGGAAACCACGGGGTAACATTCCCGGGTCAGATTGCGGGAGAGTGTGTTGGATGGTGCTGAGGTGTCATCCACCAGACGGCGGTCTCCTTGGGTTAACCTGAGGCGGTCCCTTCAGGTGGGTGCCTGGAATGTCCTATCCCCAAGAGAGGATGATCACCTGGCTCTGTTATCATCTGAGCTCAAGCGTTTGGACATCGGTATTGCAGCACTCTCTGAGGTTCGGAGACCGGATTGCCGCGAGATCATGGTGGATGGCTACACCTACGATTGGTCTGGTCACTCTGATGGTTACCATTCCCAAGGAGTTACTGTAGCTGTGTCCATTAAGCTGACTCCAATGATAATTGAGGACACACCGGTCAACAAGCGTATTATAAGACTAAGGAGTCGTCACTCCTTAGGTGTCATTTCCCTGGTCTCTGTTTTCTCCGACTGAGGCGAGTGATCTCACCGTGAAGGATGCATTCTACGCCACGTCGAGTCTGTGGTTGATCAATGCCCCAGACGAGATACACTTCTAGTCTTGGGAGATTTCAATGCATCGACAGGAACTGATAGGGATGGTTATGAGACGTGTGTTGGTCCCCATGGGTCAGGAACTATGAACCAGAATAGCACTAAGTTCCTTGACTTTGCAAGAAGTCATGGACTTAGGGTGGCCGGTTCATGGTTTCAGCACCCACAAGCTTATCGCTGGACTGGTATTCCAACGCTGGCGGTGAGGAAAAGGAGATTGACCATGTCCTCGTTGATGGTCGCTGGAGGATGATCCAGAACTGCAGGGTCTACCAGAGTGCTCAGTTCCTCAATATTGACCACCGGCTTGTTGTAGTAACTCTTAAGTTGCACCTTAAATCCAGGAGAATGCTACCATCCAAGCCTAGGCTGGAAGTTGGCAAGCTCAGGGATGAGAGGGTAGCTGAGGAGTTTGCGAACAAGCTGAGTGGATATTTGGGGGTCTGCGTGCTTTGGGAGGTCCTGAACAGTTGTGGGTGTCTTCAAGACCACCGTCCTTGATGTTGCCGGTGGATGTCTTGGAACTCACCGTAGGGCAAAGAAGAATTTTGTCTCTCAAGGGACACTGGATACCATTGACCAGAGTCGCAGGGCCAGGCTGAATGGCAGAGCTGAGCTGTTCAGGGAGCTGAGGCATAAAACTGTACGTGCGCTAAGGGTGGACAAGGAGGCCTATGTGCGAGGAATCTGTGAGGGGTAGAGCATCACCTGTGGTCAAGGGATTCTCGTCCTGCTTTCAGGGAATTTGCGCATTGCGTTCATCCAAGCCCATCCCTCGGTGTACTGCAGTTAGAGCAGAGTGTGGTAGGCTTGACAGAGGAGTCTGAAGTGAAGGCCCGCTGGGCCAGTTACTTAGAGCGGTTGTACCAGGCTGATCCACCAGTTGTCGAGTTGGACGTCAGGGGTGTTCCAATCCCTGTTGCTGACCCTCCAATCAACTGTGGTCCACCTTCGCTTGTGGAAACACAGGATGCTGTAATCCGGTTGAAATGGGGTAAAGCTCCAGGGATCTGTGGCATCCATGCTGAACTTCTCAAGGCTGGTGGAA
>CM068961.1:103021085-103036746 GCA_035128595.1 Eptatretus atami | reverse complement strand
CCTGCCATGACGTCACGGGCAAGGTGCAAGGTGCGCCAGGCTGTGAATTTCCTTACGCGCAGGGGTTGCGAGTTGCCTACGCTGGTGCTGCGCATTAAAAAAAAAAAGGAAAAGCAAAGCCTCGCTTCGTGGTGAACAGGATTTCCTGGGCGAGGGGTGGAGACCTCCCTGCCTGGGCACAGGATGAACACTAGTTTAGGGGGAAGGGTTAGTGTAGTTAGACCGGCTCCTATGGGCAGGGGTAAGTTCCTCTAGGGCTAGCCCGTGGAATGGATTAGTTTAGAGGGATTCAGTAGAGATTTAGGATGGAATATGGAATGGGATTATGTAGGACATAGACAGACTTTTGAGTGTGTAGAGGGGACGTAGCTGAGTTACGTTAGTTGTTAAAAGGATACTGGTGTGCAGTGTAAGGGACGACGAGGGGAGCACGATGGTAGTAGGGATATGTGAGCAGATTGCAGATCAGCTGGTGATGGTGGAGGGGAACATGTTGAGAGTGATGCCACGGTCTGTGTGTATGGAGTGATTGTGGAATGCATGGTGCGATGAGTGATGGGGGAGGAGTGATTCCTCACCAAGGGACCCCGGGTCAGTGTAGAGTGAGTTTAGCTGGTACTCAACTGAACAAAATGGAGGTCGTTTTTGTTGTGTGGAAATGATAGGCTCGAAACTGTTTTGGAGGGGTGCAGGAGCCCTGTGAGGGCTGGGAGCGTGGCTGCGAAAGGTGAGTATCGCTTATTGGGTACCCCGGCACCGGGCAGTTTTTACCTGGTAGCCAAGGGCCCATGGGGGCCGGGATAGCAGCTGAGTGGGCACGGGCGACTGCGCCGCATGATGCGGGGGCCCGGTGAGCGCCATTAGCCGCGTGGGCAGTTGCATTGAGGCAGGCACCCAGGGAAGGGCCCGGGGCGCCAGCCTGCACGTTGAGCGTTCAGCGGGGGGAAGGGACAGTTCCGTGTGGAGGCACCTCCCCTGGTGTTTAGGTGAGCTGGTATAGCTCGGAGGCAGTATAGTGCCCGGTGCCATTGTTAGGAATCGGCAGAGGGTAGTTCCTGCCAAGGAGCCACGCGTCAGCCACGAAACCGTGTGAGGGACGGGCGGAAAATTGGGGGGCATGGCCGAAATTTGAAGGACACCAAACACAAGGCGACGGGAATCTGGTTGTTAGAACTGATAGTTTAAGCGAGAGGCGCTTTTTGAAAGCCCGGGTAGTTAAGAGTTAATGGTTAGGGTAGTTAGGAAGTGTACCCTCCGCACCATCCATCCCTTCGCTCTTCGTAGTGGGCCGCTTGACCACTTTGGGTTAGATCGCTGAACTCCAGGGAGGCATCCTGAGGCTTGAGTTGGCCTCGACGCAGGACGGCTAGCCTCCCTCATTCCCTCCGGGAAGGGAACGTTAGGGGTTTTGGAGTAGGCTAGGTGACAAGATAGGTTAGCCGACAAGGACAGTAAAAGGGGTTAGGGGACGACTTTATAGTGGGAGGTATAGAAATGAAAATAAAAACAAAAAAAAAAATAATGTGGGGCTAATTGGTTTTTTTACAAATTAAGGGATGGGTAGGTACAGAGACAGGCAAAGGCGATAGGTTGGGAGGGAGACAGGTAGTTAGGTCCGAGCCCGCCTTCTGAGTGGCCAGCCACCACCGCACTCCCTCCATCAAACTGCACTGGCTACGGCAAGAGGCCGGCCAACTTCATCTGCTGGCTGTTGTTTTGCTGCGAGGCCTGTACCGGCCGGATCGTCTGCGCTGTGTTTTTGCTACAGCCGGCCTGTCATGCCATTGCCTTGCCTGCCTGCCTTTGCCATGCCATGCCTACTGCCCTCGTCATCTCTTTGCCCCCATTCTGTTTTTGATTTGCCCCCCCCCCCCTTGTCATTACCATGTGCGCCGGATCGTCGTGATTTGCAAGGACTGTCCTGTTGGCAGCTACACACGGGCCTGCAGTGGCAGCCGCGTCACCGGGTTTCTTTTTGACTTTTTCTGCTGCAGAGTCCATTTTATCCTGGGCATGTTTAGTGTAAATGTATAAGGTGTTAAGATTGTATTGATATGAGTTGTGCCCCCGGCATGTATGTGTTAGCGCCGGCATTTTATTTAAGTCGTCCGATGAGTGTGTTGTTAGTTAGTTACTCAGCCCCAGGTAATTTATTTGGGACAGAATACACTGAATGTCGCACTCAGGGATCCGAAGGTAAAACTATTTAGGGGAGAACTACACATGATGCACACGAGAATTTGACGACTCGGCGGAGTCTGTAAAAAGGGGAGGGGTAGTGTTACAGTTGTTGGAAATTCGCATTACACCATAAAGGGTCCTCAGGTGAGATATATCGGTAAGTTCATGTGTAGTTAGCCCAAACCCGTTGTATAGGAGGGAATATATGTGATCCTTCGGGCTGCGACGCTTCAGTTAGCCGTTTTCTTTTGCTGTAGTTATTTGGTGCAAGAACAACAACAAACATCGCCACAACCACATCTCACGATCACGCCATTCACTACACGACGCCAACAATCACGCCATTCACACCACGACGCCACCCTTCCACAACTACGCACCACATCTTCGCCACTCGCCATTCAACGAGCGGTCCGATCTCCGCGGGACGGATGAAACGGAGCGGAGTGGCAACAGCAACTCCCGCTTATAATATCTCCCGCCAAGATCTCCCGCCCAAAACGCCGCGCTTTGGCATGGGGAGGTACGATTTGAGCCAGGGCGTCAAAGGTGAAAAAAGGTGGGGCCTGATTCTGGGGGAATGATTCCCTGGCCCGAGCCAAAACTGACTTTCCCAGTCCCCCGCACGGCGCAGGGAGGGGGAACGCGAGGGCACGCCCCTTGGGAAGCTTCCAGAAGGAAGGTGGAGACAGAAATTGGGCGGGGCAAAGGGCGGAGCCGGCCCCTACAAAAGGCGTGGGTGTGGAGAGTTGAGTCTCGAGGCTCTTGGTTCGTTCAAGCGGATTGACAAAAGGCGTGGGCGTGAAGGTCGACGAGAACGTCGTCCTCTCCTGTTCCCTTGTCCCTGAAGGGAATTGTGGAGAGTTGTGGTGATCGTTCCTGGTCGGAGGTTCTGTTCGTTCGTCCGAGCTGTCGGGCGCACACGTGCAGGCGCCGCGGCACGAGCCAGTGGACCACGCGGAGGGACTCGGAGTTACGGTCGCCAAAGGACTCGACGCGCTCAGGGAAGTCGCGACTTCCATTTTTTTGGTTTTGTATGATGGTGGGCGCCGTGTCCTGTAAAGTAGAATAGTGTAAGTGACTGTGCTGTGAATAATTGGCTTATTCGGTTTTAACTCTTTCCCTGCTTTCTTTTGCTGTAAATACGTGCTCCCTTGTCTGAGAGTGCAATAAAAGTACTTGCTTTGTTGAACTGTTTCCCGTTTCGCTTCGTCTTTTCCTTTAATTGAATCTTCATCTTGCATCACGTAGGATTGGTAGTGCTTAAAACACCGGTAACTAATCTGAACCGTCAAGGTCGACGATACTCCGCGTCGGTTATCCTGTAGTACGGAACGAGCCGCTTAAGTCGGTTCGTGTCGGGTCGACCTGTGGCGTGGTACAACTCATCGGTACGCTATCCGCGTGGTACTTAGGTAAATCGACCATTCGGCGATCGGACCCTATTCGCGGGGTAGTAATGCAGACTGAGTTGTGTTGAGGTAAACCCCCACCGTGATGGCTCCTGGCGGTAGTTCCCGAGGTCACGGACTGAATTGTCCGTTCCGGTGGCAGGCGGCTGCTATTAGAGTTACGCGGTCGCTCGCACGCCGGCGGGGCCAAAATTCGTAACAATTAATAAAATATTAATAATATATATATATATATATATATACACGTATCTGTAACGTAACACTGTATGCGAGCTGTAATTTCCCCTTTAGGGAAGCTCTTCCTCTTTCGGGGGAAAAGGGGTCTGTTGTCTTTGAGAGATGCTTCTGCATATGCACTTTTTCTCTCTGATTAGTCTTTCTAATGATTGGACAATTTAATTCTAACTCATTACCTCCGCCACTGAAGGTGGACAGAAGCTATGTTTTCACCCCTGTCTGTCTGCCTGTGAGCCGATATCTCAAAAAGTTGTGGAGGGATTGTGATGAAACTTGGTGGACACTTGCGTGTGTGAAAGGACAAATTGATTCGAATTTTGGTGAAGATACAATCTGGATAGAGATACGAGAATGTTTTTTAATGTTTTTTTGTGACAAGACAAGTCGATTAGATTTTGGTTCAGGTCCTGATCCAGATCTGGCATAGCAGTGGGATACAAAATGTAAACTGTTCAGCCTGGCAGAGGTATGTGCTCTACCGAGTTGTTGATGTGTTTATGTAAGTGAAGCATCTTGATTCACTTTTACGTATTATGCAGGGCCCACAATACATAATCTATTTGTAAGCTCGGTATTTAAACTGAATTGACTTGCTGATGAAACCTGAAGGCATAAATATTTATTTGAAATTGGAGGTTAAATGGCTGCTTGTGCACGTCCCATTAATAATTGTGTGTGTAAACTTCAAGCACATCTCTCTATCTAATCTCTCCATCAATCTTCTCACAGCTTAATTAAAGAGAATCTCAAAAGACAGAAGGCAAATATTGTGGTAAGTGCCCCTGTTGTTCGTTTTCCTGCAAATTTGTTTGCTTGAATTCCTGCACTAGTAATTTTAATGAGGTCATATACTTTTTATACACATGAGGGGGAAAGGCTAAATCAGCCATTTTTACCTTTAGGAGATGACGGAGGTTATACTTTTGCCCTTGTCTGTCTTCATCTTGTCTGTGACAGGATATCTCAAAAACTTGTGAATGGACAGAGAAAAATTGTGGACAGATTGGGTATGTGACAAGGACGAATTGATTCGATTTGGTGAAGATCCGGATGCTAATAAATTTTGCAAGTGATTTTACAATTGAGAGATAGGGCTAAAAATGAAATATTGACAATATCTCAAAAGTTTGTACAGATTCGGATGAACTTGGTGGACACGTTGGGTGTGTGACAAGGACAAAATTAATTAGATTTTAGTGAAGATTCTGATCAATCTGGAAACGAGAATTTAAAGTTAAAAAAAAAAAGAAGTGATTCTTCGCCATTGAAAGATAGGCCCAAAAACTACATGTATAAAACATTTTTAAAAAGCTGTGGACGAGTTATGACAAAACTAGGTGAATGAGTTGGTACTCATACACCTAACAACAAGCCATTCAAATTTGGTTCAGGTCCAGATCCAGATCTGGCCAAGCAATGGTATACAAAGCGTAAACTGTTCAGCCTGGCAGAAGTATGCGTTCTACCGAGTGCTGTTCTAGTTTAAACAGTATTATATGGAGGATGTGCATGCTGTGTACATGAAGTAGTCCTTGGAGTTTGACTAAAATAATTCTCACTTTTTTCCACCTTGCATCTGCGATATGACATGAATCCAAGGCCTTCAGTGTGTCACCGCTTTTGAAACCCATTTATGTATGCATGTTTAATGCTTGTAAACAAATATACATTGAAGTGGCAAATAAAATGAACTTTCTTCACATGTTGAGCAGCATTGTATATTGGAAATGGTGTAAAATGGCTCAGTGGCTAATTTTTCAAAACGGATTTCGATATTCTTGTGTATTTTTTGTTAAATGTTACATTTGTAGTCAGATAAGTGAGTAAGCCTTGTTGCATCATTGCCTTCACCGGTGTGACTTCGATAACAATGACGGAACATCGACAGGTGTCATTGCATCTGAAGAAATGCTGTGCCCACTGAAATAATGCAAACAGCAGTCAATGCTGCATATGAATGAATGTATTTGCGGTCAGGTTTACTGATTAAAACTCTTCATTAATGTTAATATCAGGGTCAAAGCAAAGCTTGCCATCCATCAAATAAAGCAAAGGAGCAGTTGGAACGAATGGCAGAGAACAAAATGGAGAAGGAGTGGACCCAACGAGGGTTTTATTCCCTTGATTTTATTATTCCTTTGAGTTAGCTAGTCTGAGTTTGTTTCCTGACAACGAATAACTGTCATCCAACATGAATGCAGGGGACTCATCTGCCTTGGTAGCTCTTGGATGTTAAAGATCACTCAATGTCTTTTCACGAAGAGTGGGCCATTGTGTGCCAGCACACTAACCAAATTGCAAATTACTACTATTGTTGGAAAGGCAAGAGCAAACCACTCACACAGTGTATTTCTTTGTTCCGAAAGCTACTTCAGCATTCCTGACATTCTGAATGGTAATGGATTAATGCAATCCCAAACTTTGCACTTTTGTAAAGATGGCCATATGCAGTAATCAGTAAACAAATCTCGATCGACAACACTTACTTGATTTTTTTGTTCGCTTCATTTTTATTTTTGTCTCGCTTGATTTTCCTGATGTCTCGCTTGATTTTTGATTGCAATTGATTCAATCATAAGCTCTGATTCTGTTTAAGGTGCATGATGGCTATACTGCATTTGATGATGCCAATGAAGAGCATGTGAGTTATCTGTTACTCCTTTACTCTCAAGGTATGTTTGATTTGATCTGTGCATAATGATGGATTATCTTAATTTTATAATAATTGACATAACGACCCCCTCCTCTTTCCTCCTTCCTTCACCATACTGTAAACTTTTAACAATGCTGACGTGAAGACAAAACGAGGAAAGCACTTTCTATTTGCTTTGTTATTACCGAGTAGATTCCTCAAGTGCAGACAGAGTGATTTTGGTGGTGAAAGCAGTTCAATAATGTTGTGAAATGAGATGCCAGACAGTTGTTACTTTGTGGATTACTGGGGGGGGGGGGGGTTGCCACAAAATTGGTCGATTATAAAGTGGAATAATAGATTCCTCTCACCCCATCCAGCCCTTCCCTTCTTCCCACTTCATCAGGCCATAACAGTAGCAACTGGAATTGCGTGGAGAGTGGAGTTGGTATCACATGCGTTAGCGAACGCGCTCTAGAACGCTCGGCTTGTTCTTCTTCTTCTTCTTGTGAAGACAAAACTTTTATATTAGGACTCGGCTCTTTTATATACACGATCCGGACTCCTTAAATACTAAACACTTGTACACATCTCGCATTGAGGGTGCCTTTTGAGAGTGTCTATCATGAACTTTTAAATATATTCGGACATTTGCTTTAAAGTTTCGAAAAGTTCACGTTACTATTAAAGATTATTCCATTTAATGTATTGTAATTCGTAAATACATTATTATTTCGTAAATACACTATATTTCGTAAATACGTAAATACACTATGATGGGTCTCGCTATTGGCTTAATCAAGGCACGTGACGAAATATCGGAAGTTGTTGTTGTTGTTTTTTTTGTTGTTTTGTTTTTTAGCCGCAAGACCTTTAGGACGCTGCTCTTGGACACATTTGTTCTTGTTATATTTATTATTATTATTACTGCAAGTTGTCCATGCCCAAACAGAGGATTCTAAATGGGGTAAGGATGGAGACAGCAAAAGTAAATGGCGTCTTCTGTCATCGAGCCCACCAGCTGGGATTCACATTTATTGCCACATCTGATGCAATTTAAACACTGTAATGGCACGAGGTGCTCCATTTGAAACTGTTGGTCGATATATTAGCTTTTGATGCCTAGGGTCCGTAATAAAATTTGTATTGATGTCAAAGCTTGTGACCAATTGCAAATTAATATTGGTTTACGAGCAAAGAACTTGTCCTTTCAGAAGAGTTTTTATCCCCATGTTTTTCGAAAAAAAATGAGGGAATATTGTAATCAGCTCCGTCTGTCCGTCTGTTTGTTCATCTGTCACACTATCTCAATTTCATCGGCTTGGGCAGAAATTAGGCTCCGTCGATGTCGATATTTCTCGATATCGATATACCGGGTGGGGTCATACCGGTATATCGATATTTTTTTTTTAAAATAAATAAATTTACAGTACACAGGTTCCAAAAATATGCAATGGTCCAATGGTCCATAACATATTCATATTACGACATACACATCATTGACACACGGTAATTTTTCAAAGTATTCCCACACGGGGCGTTCTTTCCCCCCCCCCTCCCCCCCTCCCACCCCCCCCCCCCCCCCCCCCCCATGATGAGAAAGGTTATTTTACCTTCCAACTTCAACTTTGTGTAAAAAATGATTTTGTTTTTAAAGCGAGATCAGTGTTGGTAATCGGCACAGGTTGGAATCATCGCCATACCGGTATGACTATCACGGAACGAATGTACCGGTATGACCATCACGGAACGACGTACCGGTATCACGTTCATACCAGTATCGTTTCCAACTAGTTTCCATAATGGTATCGTTTCCATACGTATCGTTTCCATAAGGTATCGTTTCCATAGGTATCGTTTCATACCGTATCGTTCCATTACGTATCGTTTCCATACCGGTATCCGTTTCCATACCGGTATCGTTTCCATACCGTATCGTTTCCATAACGGTATCGTTTCCCATTAACGGTATCGCTTCCATAACGGTATCGCTTCCATACCGGTATCGCTGCCATACCGGTATCGCTTCCATACGGGTATCGCCTCCATAACGTATCACTTCCACACCGGTACCGCTTCCATAACGGTATCGTTTCCATAACGGTATCGTTTCCCATAATGGGTATCGCCTCCATAAACCGGTATCGCGGTTTCCATACGGTATCGTTTCCATACCGCGTATCGCTTCCATACGATATCGCTTCCATAACGGTATCGTTTCCATACCGGTATCACAGAACACGACTTTAGCACAGGATTTCTAAAGCACACTCGATTCATATAACAATAAATCCACCAATTTCCCAATTGGTAATTGCTTTAAAACCAGCCATGAGGGCAAAGAAAATCGCAATTACTTGTACTGGTGCTCGGATGCTAAGGGTTAAAAGTTAAAACATACTGTATTTACTTCATGGTACATCTTGACGTCATACATTCCACTGTTCCAGGTGTAGCCGAGTCCATCAGAGATTTTTATATCATGTAGTCCATGTACCGTATTAAAGACTGTCAACACCTTTTCGATACGTTCATTGTTGTATCACAGCTCGGTATGTCTGCCTAATGATCGGGTTTTATTGGGGAGTTTTGCAGGAAATAACTAAAGAAAAGAATAATTTATTTAATTCCATGTTGATTTGCACACGCTGAGGGATACATTGTATGTTATAGCCTACAAGTAATGAATCAATGGGGTAATTAATTTGGGTCATTGTACTGAGGCAACTGGGTTAATCGGTAATACTCTTCATGACGTGTTTGGTGGTAGTGTGGTGGTGGTTGGGGTTGGGGGGGGGGAGGGGGAGATGGTTTCGGATATGGAATGAACATTGGGGTTTGAAGGCGATGGTGTGAAGTGGGAAGTTGGGAGGTGGAAAGATGACGAGAGGGGTTTGAGATGGAAAAATGAACGTATGGATTCAGGTGAGGAAAGTTTCCCATGGGAATTATGGGTTTGGATGGAAAAAATGGCAGTATCATGAGGACGGAGGAATTAGTAAGTTAATTTTTGGAAGTTAAAGGGTGAGGAACGGCGATGAATGGGTAGCTGGAGTCAAAGAAGGGTTGAAAGATGAATTAATAGACAGAGGACAGAGGGATTAAAGAGGGAATGAAAGATGGATTGTTCGACTAAAAGACAAAAGTTGGAGAGTTAAGACTCGGGGGACTGGGGACATTACTCAGGGAATGAAACAGGCTAAACTCAACGCCATTTCCCTCCCCCCATCCCTCTAAACAACGGGCAGGAACTGGAAGTCTATATTACATGCAGATTGAAGATGTATCTTATTCTGGGAATGGGAACGAGTTCATAGTTCACATCAGTATCGCTATCGCTGATCACTGACTCAGCACAGGATTTCTAAAGCACACCTGATTCATATAAAATAATAACCAATTGGCAATTGCTTTAAAACCAGCCACGATGGAAAAGAAAAGCGTAATCGCTTGTACGGGTGCTCGAATACTGAGGGTTAAAAGTTAAAACATACTGTATTTACTTCATGGTATGTTTTGACATCATGAAGTACGTTGCACTGTTCCTTCTCCATGTTTAGTCGAGACGCCGAGTGCATCAAAGGTTTTTAAATCATGTACAGTATTTAAAGATTGTAACCTTTTTTCAATTTGTTGGTGTATACCGGGTTTTTTTTTTCATATCGATATTTTTCAGTACACGTATACCAGTATATTCAGAATTCCAATACCGCTATCGATTTTGAATTTATATCAATACAACCAGTATATCGATATATCACCAGACCCGAGCAGAAATTCACCAAATTTGGTGGTTATGATCACCACATGGCAAGAAGGTGCAAGAGCAGTGTCATTTTTGGCCCTGTCCCCTGGGGCAGGGTCAAATGCCAAAAAATGCAATTATGGGCACATTATAAAATGAAACTTTGTGTATACAATCAACATTGGGAGACGCATGTAATATGTCACGATTTTTTGGATTTAACCCCCGGTTCATGCCCCAGGGGTTGGGGACTTGGGGTCAAAACGTCATAGGGGCTTGGGATCATAGGGGTCAAAACGGGGGAAAAAAAAATTTAACTCAAAATTTGAGATTGGATCATTCCTGGTGGAATGTTTTACAATCTTTCAACTTTGCTTTAGGTGGGAAGCATGGGGATTTGCGAAGGCATGCCATCAACTTCGCTTTAGTATTAATTATTATTATTAATACAAAAAAGGTATTGAGTGTCAAACTTTTTCGATTTATTGTGTACACACACAATAAATCTAATATATTATGCTCTTCTATAAATATATAATATATTATGCTAATATAGTACACATCCAATGTATTATGCTCTTTTTAACCACTGACTCACTGACTGATATTAAAGATCAGTACCTTCCGGGTGACCTCGAAAGCTGAAATTTTGCGTGCAGAAGGACATTTCCTGGGACACCAGGAGGAAAAAAAAATCAGAATCGGCGGACAACATCCACAAATGAAAATTATATATAAATGGAAAAAAATAAATGGAAAAAAATAAATGAAAAAAATGCAGGTGAACGACCCGAGACAATGGGGAAGCACGGCAATTTTGTGTGCCGACGGACATCGAAGCCTATACACCAGGAAAAATCACAGAACCACCAGAAAGTATCCGTAAATGAACATATAAATAAATGAAAAAAAGAAAAAGAAAAATCAAATGCAGGTGAGCAACCTGAGACAATGGGGAAGCACGGTTCGTATGCTTACACAATGTGTAAGCACACCCTGCTAGTATACTTATATAATCAATCAGTTACTTGTAGCATGGCTCAATGATTCGCTTTTCCTTCAAAGCAATTAGGACTTCAAAATTATTTTTATTTTTGTTGTGATTTTTTTTTCTTCAATTTATAATTGATGAAAAATAATATGGAATAGGCAAAGCCTAGAAGCGAACGTAGAATTCTTCTTGCATTCGCTTCTGACTTTACATAAAACTTGTTCACAACTGTATACTTGCCAACTATACCGTGTACATGTAAGCGCCGCACAGCTGATGATTTTGACGAACAATTTCCAGTTACTTCGGCCTGGATTCGGGATCAGCGATCAAATAATGTAAATACGATTAAAAAAATATTTTTGATGATGCGGGAGATATCTTTATTAAAATTAACTTTGGGAAAAAAATTGAATAAATAAATAAATAACGATCACTTCTGGTCAAGAATAAAATAAATTAAAAGTTCCGGAAAGAGTTTCAAAATCACTCCAGGTAATGTTAAATACAAATAAACACTTCCTGTCATGAAAAAAATCACTTTCGGAAGTATAAAATGAACTTTGGGGAAAAAAATAATTGAATAAATAAATAAACACTTCCGGTCATGATCTCCCGGCATGCATCATTCCCCATGACAAAAACCGGAAACAAAAAAAAACCAGAAGCAAAAAAAAACAGAAGCAAAATGGTCATAGCCAACGACACGGATACACGGATTCACAATTGCAGGGTATTATGTTTGTTTTTGTTGTTTCCTATTCTCTCATGTGCACGCGTTAAGTAATATTCACAAGATAGAAATAAAACCCAATCGTGTTTTATACACCGCACAGCGTTTAACAACAACCGGAAGCAAAAGGTCATAGCTAACGACACGGATTCCAAATAGCCAGGGGTATTGTGTTGCTTGTTGTTTCCTATTCTCTCACGTGCACGCGTTAAGTATGAAGCTCACTGCGTTCGCTATTAAATAATGTTTTCTCTGGAACTGTTTAATCAATTGATGTGAAACTTCAAAATTATGATCTAGTGGTGATGGGGAGTATATATTTTAATTTTCAACTTGATCGGACACATGGTCTAGCAAGCAGAATTATTTAATTTTTTGATCTGGGTTCTTTTTGATTTTTTTACTTTTTATTTATTGATTTTGCTTTTTTAATAAGGCTCACTTGGCTGTTCCTGGATGGGTTTGAGGGTAGAGGAATAGAAGCTGAAATCTGAATCCTATCCAGGTTCCTCCTGATGACTTTATATTTGCTTTTGGCTTGTTCAGGCTCCTTCTGATGACTCCAATGCAGGACTGTACCGATTTGGTCTTGCATTTGATATGAATTGAATGTATTTTAATCCCATTCTAAATTGAATTGAATAATACTAAAAAAAAAAACATCATGGGTCAGAGTCAGGTGTCCAATCAAAGCGGGACATCTTGGTACCCGGTCATCACTGCCAGCAGTTATTAAGTGGCAGTTCTAATTATGTCTCAATAATTATGTAACACACCAGTACACAAACACCACACAAAATACACCACACAAAACTACACAAACGCCACACAAAACAAGTCTTGGCAATAATCTGCAATCTCTGATTGTTCTTTTTCTTGTTTACAATGGGTTATTGCCTGTTAAAATGACACTAATGCAGTTAAAGTTGAATTGTTTCCATTACACTGTCATAATTTGTTAAACTGCATGCCAGGCCATGTGATCTCAACCAGACGTCACATGATCTGACCCAGACATCGCATGATCTGATCCAGACATCACGTGATCTGTAAAGATCGTGATCCTCTACAAAGGATGTCCCATAAGGAATGCCAATATTAAGAATATGAGTGCATCTTTAAAATACAGACTATAAGAACGTGTTTCTATAAAATACATACGATTTCGATGTGATTCCACACAATAAAACCGAAAAGGTATTTTGTTTAAAAATAGAAACAATGACATCAACAGCAATGATGGATTCCAATTATTTGCTTGTAATTGGAACAAAGCTAATTGGTTTGTAGTTGAGAGGATCTGTCTCTGCCCCATTTTCTGTTTGCTGACTTCCAGGGAGAGGGGGTTGGGGGGGGGGGGCAAGGAGAATGACAGGCTCTGAGGAGAGCAGACAGAGAAGAAGCAAAATAAGCAGAGCAGGATTTGAGAACATCGCCATTGATGTCATCTGGGCCCGTTGCCAAAGCAGGGTTGAGGTGGGCAGAACCTTTTCGACCTTGGGTGAGAACACAATGTCTGGTTGACAGTGCATATAAGGAGGTAAAATGGGGAAAGAACGGTATTGGTTGGGTTCATGAGATTTGGAGGAAAACAGAGTTGAGACATTCTGCCTTATCTCGGGCATTAGTGCAGAGTTGCCATTAGAGTTGTAAGAGAGGATGGAGAGCGAACATACACTGGAGATTAACTTGACAAGACACTACCATTATTTTGAGAAAGTAGACTGGTTGGAGACTTCAGCCTTGATATTTGCAAGATGATGTTTTCTGGCTTGTCTCAGGATGGACAACATAGAGAAATTCAATAATATTTGGATGAATAAAAAGTCATAATTTGTGAAGATTTTGGTCGGTACCTGAACTTTTAACTTGCATTGACAGCGAGTCATGCATTGCTTTCTCATGTTGTAATTTTTTTTTGGTCATATTGATTGTCTAACGAGAGTAGAGGAGGTAAAAATATTCCTCAAACACAAAGTCAGCGGCATGCCGATGTATCATGACAAAATCATAAAATACAACGACAAAATTTAGATATATTTTAGGCCTACAAATCAAGGCTGACACAGAACCCTTTAGAATAGACTATACTTGAGAATCCATGGCACTTTGTGGAGCTCATACCAAGTTCTCAGACACCTCAAATGTCTCACCATCTCTTGCACCACATCTTGGAACATAGAAATCAACATTTTCTTTTTAGCAGCGTCTCGCGTAGTGAACGCTGCTCTAAGAACGCTCGGCGTTGTTGTTCTTCTTCTTGTGAAGACAAAACCTTTATATTAGGACTTGGCTCTTTTATATACACGATCCGGATCTCCTTAAATACTAAAACAACATCCTCGCATTGAGGGTGCCTTTTGAGAGTGTCTATCATGAACTTTTAAATATATTCGGATATTTGCTTTAAAGTTTCGAAAAGTTCACGTTACTAATTAAAGATTATTCCATTCAATGTATTGTAATTTCGTAAATACACTATATTTCGTAAATACACTACGATGGGTCTCGCTATTGGCTTAATCAAGGCACGTGACGAAATATCGGAAGTTGTTGTTTTTTGGGTTTTTTTTTTTTTTTAGCCGACAAAACCTTTAGGACGCTGCTCTTGGACACATTTGTCCTTGTTAATTTATAAAGCCATTGTATCACATGCCAAGTTATCATGTTTTCTTGAAAACTGTCAAAAGTTCATGTCTTGTGTACAAATCAAATACATTATGATTTGCAGATCCAAGAGATGCAAGAAGGGGACACAAAGACAGAAGACAACATGGCTTTTTGAATCCACAGGGAGAGGACCAGTCTTTCATTTTATGAGAGGATATCAGATGCATGCAGACTGTTCTTTTAAAATATTTATTTTACCTTTGAATAAGTTTATGGAGAGCACAATTTATTTTGATGTCACTTTTAAACAAAGTTTACTTGAAGGCAATACGGGTAGAATATTGTGAAGGTTGTGGGCCCGACAGAGGAGATTGTGCACCTCTCAGGCAGGTAAAAGCACCCATGCATAGAAGTGGAGCAGTTATATCTTAGTATTCTATTTAACAATTAAGGAGATCGGATACATGGGATAAACATGTGTTGCGTGTGTGGGTCAGCATAAGGTTCTGTTTCTTCCATCCTCCCCATATTATAATGTCTCGTTTCACACACACTCTCAATTCCTTCACATTCATTACAACACACGCATCCTTAATCTTATGACGGTTCACATTTGGCAATCCCACCGCATCAGCCTTCCGGCCAGCGCGGCGGTATGCCAACCACAACTAACCATGAGATTCGAGGAGACCATTATTTGTGTTTGAATATTTCCGCCATTTCTCACTTTGATTTTATCCCTTGTCACTCCTTCCGATATTTCCCGCTCTTTCGCTTCATTGCCTATGTGTTTAACCCATAGAACCCGAACAGCTGTTTTACCAGCTGCTATTCAAACCTCCAGGCACCAGAGTGGCAGTTCACTGGTCGCTATTCAAACCTCCACATACCTGAGTGGCCGGATTTTTCTCCAGGGAGCCCAGGGTGGGAGAGCCGGAAGTCCAAGGAGCTCAGGTTCAAAGGGTTAATAATTTTTTTTTTGTATGCAATGTTGAGGCTCGTATGAGAGCTAACACATAGAACATACAACAAGGGGAGCAGGAGACAAGAGGGGTGGGAGAGGGAAGGACAAAACAGTGGGGGAACTGAGACATGAGGAGATCTGTGGAAGGGAGAGGGA
>CM068961.1:102977346-102988225 GCA_035128595.1 Eptatretus atami | reverse complement strand
AAACAGAGGACGGAAGTCATCAATATACTTAAGAAATCTTTAGATTTCGTAAGTAACAAACAGACAGACAGAAAGGGGTGAAAACATGACCTCCTTCACCTTCGGTGGTGGAGGTAATTAGCATGGACGGACATTTGAGTGTGTAGATGTGAAGCATCATTTACTTTCTCCATGCTTTTAGTGCAAAAATCACTGGTCATGGCACAACATGCTAGTGGAGATGGGGCAAAGTAATCAGGCAGATCATGAGTTTAACATTAACAAGCTATTTCTGTCCCTTAATTCCTTAGCTGTGGTTCTATATTATGAGTAATTTTACTGTACAGGAGAATATGATGTCATATTGGGATTCGCTAGATATCCGTTATTGTCGGGTTTTCCGTGTGTGTGTGTGTGTGTGTGTGGTGGTGTGTCTGCAACACGAGGCTCCACAGCACAAACAGCAAACCGATTTCGATGAAACTTGGCGAACAAGTGCCATATGGGCTGGAGTGTACGCATTTGAGTTTCGTTGCTAAGCAACCAACCGTTGCTATGCAGCGGCCGAAAAACGCGTTTTAAGAACCCAAACGGTAACTGACGTAGCGGCTTCTCTGATAGGTAGAGCGACCGGACCAACTCCTGCTATTCCTTGCATCCCCATCTAGTTATCGCGACAGCATAACGTTCCTCTATCTCTCGTAGTTTCCGAATGGCAGCCCTCCGAATGCGGAAAGGTGGTGAACCAGGGAATATGTTAAGTGACCTTGACCTCGGAACACGTCGACGGCGGAACGTTCAAATTCGGTGTATGGATAGAGTTTAATATACTACAAAATTGAACCACAGCATTTTTCCAGATTCTATCACAAAGGGTGTCGGGCTGAAATACGCAAAATTCGAAAAAATACTTTTTCTCGACCTACGTTCACTATTTTCAATACTTGTCCTACAGTTTGAATGTGGAGAAACGAGACTTCGGAATTAAACACTTCGAGATATTTAGAAAATTTTACTCGAGCCGATTTTTGATTTGGTTTTATTTTCAAATGGTAGTCCTGTGAGGAGTGCCAGTTGGCAAAATACGCAATAGGAAAATCTTGCCAGGCAGAGGAACAATTGTATGTGAACCAATACGTCTTGGCAATGAATCTTCGTCAGTGGATCGTCAATGAAAAGCATCGTATCCAGCGCTTCGATCCTAGCGGATCCCTCATCGCCTACCGGCTTGTCTGTGTATCACTGTGTACAGATCAACCACAGTGCATCATTTGCCTTTATTTATTTCTGTGTGTTTATCTGCATCCATAAATATAATTTTGCCTGAAGTGGATGTTTTACCTGCAACTAGGAGGCGAGCCATAATGCCTCAGCTCAGGTATGCTGTTTTGTACACCCACACCTCAGCCATAAGTGGCCACAAACAAGAACGAAAGTCCATATTGTGATGTAATATATTCTGAAAGTGGCATGATGTGGGTTACTTAAGCCTTGTAAGATTCAGGCACCATTAAAGGATTATTGTGGGGTAATGTAGCCAAACCATAATGATTAATGATTACATCAAATGATAATGTATATGTCCGAGAACCATAAAAATACTCTGGGTTACAAACAACCGACGTAGTTACATTGTTTTTTGTTCATCACAGAAAAAAAAGATAATGAATTGCCACGAATGGACTTTTGCCATGGAACCCAATGGATGCCAATTGTATTAACAAACAGCAGCATAATCATTCATGGTAGTTTATATACTAATCCTGGGTGTGACATCATTATCCACAAAGTTTCATTGTTATGATGTGCATTAGAATTGCATACAAGGCTAAAGCAAATCAAATTATGTAATCAGATGGATTTGATGATACTTGAATCCATATCATATCACTCTTTGTTGTGCTTGCTTGGTGCAGCAGTAGTTGCATCACTCGGAGGCAGATGGATCAATCCAACCAGCATTGCAATCAAAGATGCGCCTGTCGAGACATTACACTGAAATGTATTCACAACAAACGCCAAAGCACATGATACGTCATATTTATGTGTCCAGATCACACCACAGTGTTCATTTCCCTTATAAGTGTCAGTTAGCCTGAGGTGGATGTTTTACCTGCAACTATGAGTGGAGCCATAATGCCTTGACTCAGGTATGCAGTTTTGTACACCCACACCTCAGCCACAAAGTGCCCAAAAGCAAGAATGAAAGTCCACATTGTGATGTAATAAATTCTGAAATTGACATCATGTCAGTAAATGCAAGTTTATCTGCACAATTTAGATAATGTAGCAGACTCGTATGCCTAAGTCTCCATATTAGAAAATCCCTTTCCAGTATTACTTATATTAACATATTGTATTCAGACTACAAACACCAAAAATAGCACCGCAAAGTGGGCAAACTTTTTTGAAATTCCCGCCGAACAAAAAACGACTCCTGTGAACAATTGACGACGCTTCCGAACCCCCGCGCATGTTTGGCGAACTTTTGGAGCCTAAAATACAAATGTTGGACTTTGCCATTTTTTCAACATTCGCATCCTTCGCCAACCGCTCGCGTGTCCCGTGAAAACCCACCTTTAGGAGCAAATCTACAGTGTTTTTGCTGTAGGAAATACACCTCGCATTTTCCTGAGCCTCGGCTGGTGGAGGGAACAACAGTTTGGACACATGTTTCATCTTCAGTGGAACTTGTCAACACAAAACCGGCACCACCCTCAACTGAGGCTGGAATCTGAATTACGGCCCAATCATATGTCAAGCTATATAACATTAGTGCTTGCATCATGTGCTAAATGTGGAAATGACTGCAATGGCCTGTAGTGGCAAAATGTTGTAACGCCACCAATATAAAAGCTTGACATTTAATTTGGCAAACAGGTTAAATTGACAATGGAGTAGTGGGGCAACAATTGGGCACAGCCAGAAAAGGGGAAAGAGAGAGAGAGAGAGAGAGAGAGAGAGAGAGAGAGAGAGAGAGAGAGAGAGAGAGAGAGAACAGAATGCACAAAAATCAGTAAGTCAGAGGGTTGAGTGAGGAAAGGTTAATGAAGGTAATAAAGATCATGGGTCAGGATTGGGATGACAAAAGATGGTGGTAGACGACAGCTTGAAGTCCTGGAGGGAAGAGTGAGACAGAACGGCCTCTGGAAGGTGGTTTCATAGACAGGTGAAGTGAGGAATAAGTGTTGAGGTGTTCAGTCAGCTTGGATTTTGGAAGTTTAACCAGGAGAGGGCTACTGGAAGAACACGTACATCCTAGGGTTGCTGGGGAGGGTTTGAGGACTGAGAGAGTGGAGGGAGCAATGTTGGAGAATAGATGGTAGAAAATGGAGACTGCACTGACCTGCCTGCGATGTTAAAGCAATACACCATGTTCTTCGGCCTCATCACGGGAGAATACAATAACTTTGAGAGCTTTAGATTTCTAAAGCTTTCATGAAGGACAAAAAACAACAGGCACGAATAACTAATTTAACGTGTTAGATATAGTGGTGTAAAAGACGGTGGGTGCATTAATGGTGGTAAACTTCCAAAAAAAAGTCTGTTTTCGTTTTTCTACAGCCTTTGAAACATTTATTTTATTTCAATGGACAAAATATTTCGCCATTTTACGCCATCTAGACGAATCAAATTTGCCACTCATGCTCTAAGCATTGCGTAATATCGAGATTCAGACAAAATCGTGGCTCATAAAAAATATAGATAGTGTTCGCAAACACAAAGCAAGAGGTGAAAAGATCCTTCCCATGTCCTTTTTCTCAAGAATGCAAGAGGTAAGGTGTTCTATGTGCTCTCAAGTTTACTTCACCTTGTTATATTTTTTTAACAAGACATTGCTGTGCCATTATATTAACAAGTTTAAAAAGAGTAACTTTTAATGGTAAGTAACCATCTTCATCAATGATCACATTATACCAAATGTAAATTCCTCATTTCACCATTTTCGTTGAGCCCTATTGTGGCAGAGTGTGGATTTGACAGAGGAAAGGGCAAGGATAAGGCAAAGGTGTGTGAGGATGGTGGTAAGAAAGGTTCCTGTTAACTTGTACCACTCTGGTGGAATGACATATAAAGCTGAACCTCCTTACGATCTGTTGGTTATGTTCACTGCACAAGCCATGCGGACAGCACCCGAAAGCAAAGTCCACAGTCCAAACGTCCTGGCTTGCAGCCCGTTCGCTGGATGGGGATCAGTGAGACAAGGAAACAATAAGGTTATCCAAAGAAAACACCCATGTCCACATGAGGCTTACTGTAACAATGCAGTATCCCTAGTATGTCTTTTTGTTAAATGTTTGACGTGTACTTTACAACACCTACGTAGTTACGTTTTGTTTAGGTTTTGCGTGGACATCAGACTCACACGTCTGTATTCAGTTTTACACAGTGACCTGAGACTGCTGTGGCAACATTAACTTTGTAGAAATTTTGTAAGCAGGTTCCTATCGACATCATTCATACATCATTTAAGTCCGAGTTGGATTTTTCATTTATTGCCATCCAATGAATCTAGTTCAACATCTGCAATTTCACCTGATAGTCTTAGTCATGTGAATTTGTAACGCAACGCTTTTGGGCAATCTATTTATTATGTACACAAATAGCCACACTTTTATACCCCCTCCTCCCCTCCCCCATGCTCCCTACATGAGTCTTCCCTTTCCTACCTTGTTATTCATCTCCTCCCAAACTTCCTTCCCTTCTCTCCCAATTACACTACCTTACGTTATTTCTCCCTATCATACTCCCATCTCTGAATTGAACCCCCCCGAACCATGTGCATACTTAATAAACAGATTGTTCCTCAACGTGTTCCCCAACATATCCAGGACAAGTATTTTGCTTTCTTTATCTCAGACAAACATACGACTATTACTACTCCAATTATTCCCACCTTATTAAAGAGTCGAAAGGGGATGTTTTTCACCAAAGTCTTTGACTAACTGGCTGGCTAGACCTGATGATTACTTCTGTGACTCCATGGGACTGACTCAATCTGTGAACTTTCCAAACCATATTTCTCCAAATGGCAAATCCTCCCTTCTGGACTTGGTGATGACTAACTTTCCCACAAATGTCTCCTGTTCTTCCTCTGCTCCAATTGGTTCATCTGATCATATGCTTGTCTGTCTCTGGAGTCTGTCTCTGGTGTATGCTCCCCTTCCATCACTTCCCTCGCTTCAAATGGCACCACAGCTGACTTCACTCGTGAGAAAGACGAATCCCTCAATTCTGTGTTTGCTTCCAAATCTTATATCGAAAAACCCCTCACTCTCAGTACCCATCCTTCCCTGTTGTACCCAACTGCTGCCGGACTCTGTGTCTTTTGCACCTGGAAAGGTGCAGAAGGTTATTTCAACCCTCGACTCTGACTCCACTACTGGAACGGATGGCATCTGCTCACATGTCCTAAAAACCTGCTCTGCTGCTCTTGCACATCTTCTCTCTGCCCTTTTCACCCCGTAATTGGTGATAGATCATCTTCCATCTCCTTGGAAATCCACCAACATCACTGCATTACAAATAAAGGGGCAAACCCTGATCCCCTCAACTGCAGACCTATCAGCTTACTTCCAATCATCAGCAAGGTCATGGAATTCATCATCGCAGTTAATATGAAATCCTTCCTTTTTCACCAACCTCATCTCAGATCACCAATTTGGTTTCACTCCAGGTCACTCAACATTGGAAATGCTGCTTATTGGACTCACCCAAAAATGGATGGAAGCCCTCAATGTCAGACATGAGTTCAGGGCCATCTCTCTGGATATATCTCATGCTTTCCATACAGTCTGGCATCCTGCCTTGCTCTCCAAACTGTCTGCCTATGACATCCAAGGCTAACTCCGCACATGGAATACTGACTTCCACAACTCTCGTAGCCAATGTGTGACACTCAACGGAATGCTTTCTTCTTCTCTCCCTATCAAGGCTGGAGTGCCCCCAAGGCAGTGTTCTGGGCCCAGTCCTATTCCTGATCTTCATCAATGATCTCACTGACTCTGGAAAATCCCTTTATGTATTTGCTGATGACTCACCCTATGCTGTGACATCCCTCATCCTACAGACAGGAAGGCTGCAGCCTCTTCCTCTCTTCAGACCTTGAAAAAAAGAAAATTACAAACTGATCAAACACTTGGAATATGTCTTTCAATCCTGACAAATCTCACTGTCTATCTCCAAAAGAACTGCATGGCAACCCCCCCCTTTTCCCCCATCTACTTTCTTAAAAACTCCTCTTGAGGTTAAGTCATTCAAACTCCTGGTCTCACTATCAGCCATGATCTTTCTTGGGCAAACCACATTTCAATGTGGGCCTCCAAAGCCAACTGCAGACTGGGCATCCTCCATCATGCAAATTTCTTCCTTGGCACACCTGAACTCCTATCCACCGACAAGGCCTTCATCCACAGCTTCATGGAGTACTGCTTGCACCTCTGATCTGGCTCACATATTTTCAGCTTGATGCGGTGGAAACCAAGGCCTTCATTATCATTGGAATCTTCCGCACTGAAGCTGAGTCTGTAGGCTTATCACTTCCCTCAGTCGGTGATCTCTCAGTTCATCGTCGCCATCTATCACTTCGCCATCTACCGCCTTCTTTCTGGTCTTGCACCCTCTGCTCTTTCCATGCTTTGTCCCCTCCCCCCCACCTCCCCAGGTTTCTGCAGGGCAGTCACACGACCCACCATCAACCCTCTTCTGGTAAAACTACCCAAATCCAGGATCACTGCTCATCTCCACTCATTTGTTCCTCCTTTTCCCCACCTGTGAAATGAACTTCCACATCTTCTTAAATCACATTTTACCCTCCTGGTCTTCAAGACAGCTGTTCACCGCCATCTCAGATTGTCACCAATCCAAAACCATGATCTTTTTTACCCTGGTTAATTCAATCCAAACCCCTCCTAATTTTCCAGTTTTCCTCGTAGTTTCCTTCTCCATGCATGCATGTTTTGCATCCTGTATTCGTCTGTTACGTCCTCATCCGTTCAGTGTGCCATCTCTTCCACGAGTGACTCTGTATCCCCCAAAAAGTGACAGCAATTTGTAACTTGTTCGGGGTGCTGGCGACAACTCACCTACTCTTTGTGAAAGACTACCACCCTATCATTATATCTGAAGAATCAGAAAGGATGAGGCTCTTAATGAAGCAATTTCTTCATTTGGAAACTGTTAAGAATGTGTATCAGAGAGTCCTGCATTACCATATACATATTACGTATGAAAGTATGAAGGTGAGGGTGAATTTTGCCATTGTTTTGCAATTCTCTGATGTGCATTGCCCTTTCTTTTAATACCAAGGATGTTTTTTTTTGTTTTATATAGATTATCAACGGAGGTCTAAGGTATACTTTTCCATACTCTGCTCTGTGTTCCTCGTGTAGACCATTTCAGAGAGGAAGGTGTGATCTTGAAAACTTTTCCAACCAGCGCCCAGTGCAGTCATGCCAATGACTCCCAACCACAGTTGTAGCACAGTGAGGTAGCAACTCATGTCACGTCTGCAGGACAAATATCACATACGACTTGCAATGGCAATACAGTGCTTTATAAACTGTCGTAGCTTTCAAGTTTGTGCTATGGAATAGGAATGTACATTGTGCACCAATATATGAACGTTACAGTTGCCTGCTGTTGAAAGTAAATATGTATTGATTTATAAAAATTAAATAACTGGAGAGTTCACGCCTTACCCTGAGCTGTCTTGAGAAACAAGGACATGGTGGGGTCAACAAGCGGCAAATTTGATTGGTCGTGATGATGTAAAATGGGTTATATTTTGTCCAATAAGATTTTAAAGGTCGAAGAAAAAAATGTTTTTCCAGAAGGTTACCACCATTGATTCAGTCTTTTATGCCACCTTATTTAACCCATTACTGTTTTTAAGGACGTCGTGAAGGACACCAACAGGCACAAAGAACGAATATAAGTTTCTTGCTTGGAATGATTTTGAATTTTCTTTGACTGCCAGACAGGCCGACAGAGTAAAATAATTACTTCACTCGTCTCTTTGCATGTGTGATCAGGACAAATTAATTCAGAGCCAAACTACTGCTAAACTACAGGTTCGTTTTCCAATTCGTGTTCAAAATAGAACATTCAATTGAAATTAAGTTGTTTCCTCGATCATTAACTGACGTTTGTAGACACAGAGACATGAACCAAATGCTTAACCAGCTTTTCACTTTGCGTGCATGGGGTGCTGACTCAGCAATGCTGTCCCACTCAATGCTGCCCCGCAGCGAGCGCCACAGGGGAAAACATTTAACATTTGCAGTATTTAACATTTTGCAAAAATTAATTTGTACCTGTAGCGGATAAAAATTGCTCACCTCGTTTTATCCGTACTATGATGATGATGGAGATACCACAACCTTATGAAGATCCTTGGGGCACCATAATGGCCTTTCTATAAGCAAATCGACCCGCCAGTGCCCCTCTATCCGTGCATGACACGGCCATCTCCGCCCAACCTGTCTCTTCCCTCCTCACTCCTCTCACACATACAGTACCTCCTGTTCCCTATTATCTTTCCTTCTCTTCCATAACCCAACTAGAAGGGCACTCAGTAGAGCGCATACCTCCGCCACGTAATGCCTGATCCACGAGAACATATCGGGCCCAATACATTTTTGAAATATCATGCTATACAATACTATATCATTTTGGCCCCATCTCTCAATGGTGAAGAATCACTTTAAAAATTAAATAATTATCGTATCCAGATCTGGTTTCGGATCCTCAGCAAAATCGAATAAATTCTTCCTTGTCACACATCCAACCTGTCCACCAAGTTTCATCCGAATTCGTCCACAACTTTTTGAGATATCGTGTACACAAACAAACAAACGAAAAATCACTGATAGAGTGACAACTTGGCAAAACAGCACAAAGTAGAATGGCACACGGGAGAGCGCATACCCCTGCCAGGTGGAACAGTTCACGTTTTGTATCCCACTAATGGGCTGGATCCGAACCAAAATCCAATCCGCTTGTTCTTCTCACCTATTCAACTCATCCACCTTGCTTTGTCATAACTCGTCCACAACTTTTTGAGATATAGTGATATATTTAGTTTTTGGCACTAGCAATCAATTTTGGAAAATTGGCCTGTGTTGACCTTTTGACCTTGAAATTAATTGGCAGTTGAATTCAGCGACCTGACATGAAAATGCTCTTCAAATTTCAAGTCAATCGGACGAAAATTGAGGATTTTAGAACATTTGGCCTTTTGGCCTATTTTGAAATTTTGGCCTATGTTTACCTCAAAATTAGTAGGTGGTTGATTTCAGTGACAGTATGCAAATGCTCTTCAAATTTCAAGTTAATTGGATTAAGATTGTGGATTTTAGAAATGTGGCCTATGTTGACCTTTTGGACTATGTTGACCTTTTCACCTCTGTTAACCACAAAAATAATAGGCGGTTGAATTCAGTGACCTGACATGAAAATGCTCTTCAAATTTCAAGTCAATTGGATGAAAATTGAGGATTTTCAGAAAATGTGGCCCAAATTGGCCTATGTGGACCTTTTGGCCTACGTTTATCTCAAAATTAATAGGTGTTTGAATTAATTGACCTGATATGCAAATCCTGTTCAAATTTGAAGTCAATCGGATTAAATTTGAGGATTTTCGAAAATATGTCTCAAATTGGCCTATATTGGCCAATTTAGACCTTTTCGGTCGACCGAGTATTACGAAACTTCAATGCGGGACCGTCGCAGGGTCTGTGACATTAATCTCTGAAAATTTCAGAACAGTTGGTTGAGCGGTTTGGGCTGGAGGCGAGCGGTCAGACAGACAGACAGACAGACAAACAAGCCGGTAGGTGACATAGGTGGTCACTATATAATTGCATACTAGTCATACAGTTTTTGACGGATCGGGCTGAAAATTTTTGACAAAGAGGTTGATTATAGTGCGCATAAAAGCGCGGAAGCCGATTTTTGATTTTCGAAAAAAAATATATATATTTTTCGGATTTTTTTTCAAAAATTTCAAAGTCCCGTTGCTAGGCAACGGTGGCGTACATAGTAACGGTGCTCAAAAGCATACAACTAGATCCTGGTATGAACCTACCAGTCAAGTTTCATCAAAATCGGTTGACTCCTCTGGCCTCCAGAGCCGTCCATTACATACATACAGACATACAAACATACAGACAGACGGAAAACCTGAGAATAACGGTAGTCTAGCGACCACCCAACAAACACAAATGGAGGCGATCAACATACTTATCAAAAAAAAAAATGATTTTTGTCAAATAAACAGACAGAAAGGGGTGAAAACATAACCTCCTTCACCTTCGGTAGCCGAGGTAATTAAAGCCATCCCAACTGAGTGCATGACGGAAGAAACAGCTCCATAACCTCCCACAGATAATTATGTTCTCATTAAATTGGTTCATTCGCATCAAATACATTTCAATTCAACAATATTTTTTACTTCAGATCTTTTTTCTCAAGCAAGTAACGAAACATTTAAATTTCTTTTCTGTTTAAAATCACCTGCAAACCGGTAATGACGTCCAGCACAAAAAAAAAGAGAATTCTCTCAGGAAAAACAGCTCAAAAGAAGAAGGAAACTTGTTTGAACCTTTTTTAACGTCCTCTCAGAGACACCACGGCATTCACTGACGCGCCGTGGTGACCCCGTGACATGGCTCGGCCAATTGCGTGCCTGGAAACAACCAATGAGAGCGATCGATAAACTCCGCCCATCATTCAACGCACAATCGTCAAAGAGCACGAGTCGACAGCTATCTGGAGAAGAGGAGGCGAGTTGCAGCTGAAGAGCGGCATTTGAGAATCACGTGTTATTCAAGGGGCGTGGCTAGCGACACGTGGTTGAGGGAGGGGCGGGGTTTGAAGATCGCGAGAGGGAGGGGCGTAG
>CM068961.1:102895084-102926846 GCA_035128595.1 Eptatretus atami | reverse complement strand
TGGATGGAGGTCCTCAATGCCGGACATGAAATCAGAGCCATATCCCTTGACATATCGCATGCTTTTGACACAGTCTGATACCCTGCCCTGCTCACCAAACTCTCTTCCTATGGTATCCAAGGCTATCTCCACTCATGGTTCGCAGACTCCCTCTCCTGTCGCAGTCAACGTCTGGCCCTAAATGGAGTTCTTTCATCACCTCTTCCTGTCCAGCCTGGAGTTCCTCAAGCATGTTCTGGCCCTGTTCTTTTTCTGGTTTTCATCAATGATCTCTTTATCTCTTTTCTGATGACTCCACCCCTGCTGTACCATCTGTCATCCCTCAGACCGGCATGCAGCAGCTTCTTCGTCACTGCAGATCTGGTAAAATCACAAACTGGTCCAACACGTGAAGCATGTCTTTCAATCTGGACAAATCTCACACTCTCACTATGTCTCTCTGAAAGGACCGTTTGGAACCCCCCCCCCCCATCCACTTTCTCAAACATCCTGTAGAAGAAGACCTTTCTTTCAAGCTTCTGGGTCTCACTATCTGCCATGATTTTCCTGGGAAAGCCACATTTCAAACCTCGCCTCCAAAGCCAGTCGCCGACTGGGAATCCTCCGTCGTGCAAAGTCCTTCCTCGGCCCACCTGAGCTCCTGACCACTTACAAAGCTTTCATCCGCAGCCTGATGGAGTACTGCTCTCCCTCTGGGCTGGTGCTCCTGCCTCCCACCTTTCTCGGTTTCACGCTGTGGAAACCAAGGTATTTTGGATCATTGGCATCTCCCACGATGAGGCTGAGTCTTTGGGCCTCTCACTCTCTCACCACAGGCTGGTCGGTGGTCTTTCTGTCTTCTACCGTCTCCTCTCCAGCCTAGTCCCCCCTGATCTCTCTGCGATTTGTCCGCACCACATTTCCGCAGGGCGCTCAAGGTCCGCCAACAACCCCCTTCTGGTAAAACTACCAAAATCACAAATCACTGCTCACCTTCACTCTTTCATTCCTCTTTTTCCCCACCTTTGGAATAAACTCCCTCACTCTATTCAATCCCTTCTTCCTCCAGGCCTTCAAAACAGCTGTTCACCACACCCTCTTATCATCCCCCATCCAAATCCCGATCTTTTCTACCCCCGATAATCCACCCAAGCCCACCTCCTTCAAATTCCCTGCTTTCTTCCTGAAAGTCCTGTAATGTTCATCTTGTATTCCCATGTTCCCCACCCATCCTTCCACAGATCTCCTAATGTCTCTGTTCCCACTGTTTTGTCCTTCCCATCCCCGGCCCTCTTGTCTCAAGCCCCTTGCTGCGCGTTGTGTGTTAGCTCTCATACGAGCTTTGACAAGGTAGTACAAAAAAAAAAAAGCTAAATGCTTCTAAGTGTAGTTCATGAGCTCTTTCATAATGATGCCTGGTCCGGATCACAACTCCCATCAACCTTCATGTACCTGCCCATATCCAAGGCATTCTTCATGTATAATTGCCACATGAAGGTCAGAACTCTGGCAGAAGTTGGTATTATAGTGTGTTGACTAGCATTCATGGTTCAAGAGTGTCCAAGTCCTGGAACCATCGCACTACTTCTTGATGCCACTGGAGAATCTAGCATCCTGCTAATGCACAAACTTTGCAATAACATCTGGGAAACTACAAAGTGCTTCCTCTCCAGTATTGTTCCATCTGCTCTTGTCTTTTGACCCTCCCTATCTACTCCAGGCTCCACAATTTCTTCCAGACACCTCCAGTCTTCCCCCTGGATAAACTTTCAAAATCCAGGCTGTCTGCAAACCTCATCTCATTCCTCACTTCTCCCCTTTATGAAACCACCTCCCAGAATCTGGTCAGTCTCACTCTTACCTCTAGGATTTCAAGCCATCAGTGCACCATCATCTCTTGTCATCCCAACATCTGAACCATGATCTTTATTCCCCCAATTAACCTTTCCGAACAACTTTTAATTACTAGTTTCAATTCCCTCCTCTCCTCCCTTTCCATCAATCCTGATAGTTCGCTCCTTTAATGTTTGTCCCACCATCAGATCTACCTTGCTCCTGTAAAGGAAATAAAAAAGTAGCCATCTGAATGGAAACAATCCATCTATGTCCTGTTGCCAAAAAAAGGTGACAGTAATATAATGTGGAACCAATTAAGTAGTCACGCTGATTTCACATACTCGCAAAATCCTCAAAATTATTCAAGAACGGCTCAGACCTTTCGCTGAAAGAGAACTTCCTGTCTAACTATCTGGATTCAGAAGAGGATTTCCTATGGCACTCGACCAGAAAGCCAATCTTCGACTTTATTGAAAGCTACAGAGAATATAAAATGGAAGCTCGTTCGCTGTTTCTTAGATGACAGCAAAACCTTCAATTGTGTATCACACAGCCTCCCATGGAAGATATTTGACAAATGGAAACCCCCGTACACCTCCATCCAAGGACAGAAATGCTGTGTTGGAACTGAAATAGGAAATGTTGACTGAATTGAAGTTTATAGAAGAGCGAGACAAGGATACATCTCTCCCTTGATTTAATATCTAGTATGCTGAACACCTCGTGAGAAGAGCATTCGAGAACTGGACTGCACTATTGCAGTCAGTGGTAGAAAGAATAATATCAGATATGGGGATGACAGCTCTGCTCACTGAGACATTGAAATGAGGTTTCTCCACAAAACCAAAGACTGTGAAACAGCAGGTTTACTGATAATGTAGTCTATCAGCTGTACATGACCGAAACAAGTGAAATATGGTTTTAAATATGGCACTTGCTTTGGTACACATATTAAGAAAAGGTATGATGGGGGTAGCTTATAAATCAACAAACCAGGGGTCGATCTATATGTTGTTCAAATTTTGTTAATGATCAAAACACATTTTCTCCAAAGAAACATTCTTACAACTTTGCAAGTCACACATCAAAGTGTGCACCATATTTCCTCGAATAAACGCCGCTTTCGATTAAGTAAACCTCCAGGAATCAGGTCGGGTCAGGTATGGGAGCAATGCAACCAGATGCAAGCGCGTCGCTGCACTAACTTTCTGCCAGTACTCCAGGGCTCCGTCTGGCCATCCCCCAGGCAGATGCCTGGCCCATCCCATCTCCTTGAGATGTCGATCAACCTGCTGCAACCATGAGGCACGTGGTCGGCCCATTGGCTTCCTCCACTCACGAGACTCCCTCGCTGAGAGAATCTGGTGAGCAAGATCAGCGTCAGGAAACGAGCCACATGTCCATACAGCCGCAGCTGATGCTCACGGACTATGCAGGTAACAAATCTCATTGAGTCTCTCTCAGCAACCGCTCGTTGGACACAAAGTCGACCAGTGATAGCCAAGGATTCTCCGAAGAGACCTGGTACAAAGGAATTAAGTCTCCGTCTCAGATCCTTGGTCAGAGTTCAAGTCTCGCATCTATAGAGCAAGACGAAGCCAAGGACCTGAAGACTCGGACTTTCGTCCTCCCGCACAGGACCGGCGACGCCACACCCCATTACCAGTGAATCCATGACTCCCGACCGACCAGACGTCTATTGACCTCTGACTCACAGCAGCAGGACATGAATATCACTGCCAAGGTAAGTGAATCTCTCCACGAGCTCAACATCCTCACCACAAACAGGCACAGACAGGACAGCAACATCCAAGAGTTCATTGAAAGCCTGGATCTTAGTTTTGACCCAGGAAACCGTAATCCCAGCGCTCCGACTCTCATTCAGCACCTGAGGCCCCAAAAGGATATCTAAAGTCTCCGCAAAGATGACTGCATCATCTGCGAAAACAAGGTCAGAGATCTTGACATCCCAAACGATGCACCGCAGCTTGATCTCTCCGACATCCTCGAGAATCCAGTCCATACAAGTGCTGAAAGTGTGGGGGCCAGTACACACCCCTGACAAACTCCAGTAACAACTGAGAATAAGTCAGAGATGGTACCACCACATCTCACAGCACTCTCAGTACCAGAGTAGAGTTCAGACATCAAATCGATAAGTTTTGATGGCACCCACGAAGACCAGAATCCTCAGAGGCATCCTGATTCACTGAATCGAATGCTTTACAGAGATCAACATAGGCTGCAAGCAGCCCCTGTTGAAACTCTCGTCTGCGTTCGGTGAGGACACGAAGAGCAAGGATATGGTCAATTGTTGAGCTTTTGGTGTAAAGCCTGACTGCTCTGGACGCTGGTGCTCAGCAGATGGTGGTGAACCTATAAGAATTATCGCAGGAAAGACTTGCCCAGCACTGAGACAGCGTCACCCCGGTAGTTGTTGCAGTCTTGTCGATCACCCTTCCTTTCAGAGAGGGACAACAAGGCCCTCTTCCAATCAGTTGGATGATGCCTGTGTTCCAGGCAGAGCACAGAACTGCATGCAACGACACGAGTGCAGCATTTCACCAGTCTTGAGAAGTTCAGCTAGATGCCACAGATCCCTGGAGTTTTACCCATTTCAACCGGATCACCGCAGCCTGTGTTTCCACAAGCGAAGGTGGACACACAGTTGATTGGAGGATCAGCAACAGGATTGTAACACCCTGACATCCAACTTGACAGCTGGTGGATCAGCCGGGTACAACCGCTCAAAGTAACCGGCCAAGCGGCCTTCACTTCGGACTCCTCTGTCAGCCTTCCACCTTCTGCTCTAACTGCAGTACACGAGGGATGGGCTTGGATGAATGCAATGCGCGAATTCCCCTGTAAGCAGGATGAGAATCCCTTGACCACAGGTGATGCTCTACCCTCACAGATTCCTCACACATAGGCTTCCTTGTCACACCTTAGCGCACGTACCGTTTTACGCCTCAGCTCCCTGAACAGCTCAGGTCTGCCATTCAGACTGGCCCTGCGACTGGTCAATGGTATCCAGTGTACCTTGAAGACAAAATTATTTCTTTGTCCTACGGTGAGTTCCAAGACATCCACCGGCAACATCAAGGATGGTGGTCTTGAAGGCACCCACAACTCTTCAGGACCTCCAAAGCACCAGACCCCCAAATCTCACTCAGCTTGTTCGCAAACTCCTCAGCTACCCTCATCCTTGAGCTTGCCAACATCCCGCCTAGGCGGGATGGTACATTCTCCTGGTTTAAGTGCAACTTCAGAGTTGCTACAACAAGCCGGTGGTCAGTATTGAGGAACTGAGCATCCGGTAGACCTGCAGTTCTGGATCATCTCCAGCGACATCAACAAGGACATGGTCAATCTCATTTGCCACACCGCACTGTTGGAATACCAAGTCAAGCGATGAGCTTGTGGGCGCTGAAACCATGAACTGCCACCCTAAGTCCATGACTCTTGCAAAGTCAAGGAACTTAGTGCTATTCTGGTTCATAGTTCCTGACCATGGGACCACACACAGTCTCATAACCATCCATCATATTCCAGTCGATGCATTGAAATCCCCAAGACTAGAAGGTATCTCGTCTGTGGCACTGATCAACCACAGACTCAAGCATGGCGTAGAATGCATCCTTCACGGTGAGATCACTCGCCTCAGTCGGAGCATAAACAGAGACCAGGGAAATGACACGTAAGGAGTGATGAATCCTTCGTCTCATAATACGCTCGTTGACCGGTGTACCTCAATTATCATTGGAGTCAGCTTATGGACACAGCTACAGCAACTCCTTGGAATGGTACCCATCAGAGCGACCAGACAATAGTGGTGTAACCACCCTGTGATCTCGCCGCAATCCGGTCTCCGGACCTCAGAGAGTGCTGCATACTATGTCAAAACGCTTGAGCTCAGATGATAACAGAGACAGGTTATCATCCTCTCTTATGGATAGGACATTCCAGCCACCCACCCGAAGGGACCGCCTCAGGTTATCCCAAGGAGACCAGTGGACGACACCGCAGCACCACTCCGACACACTCTCCCGCAATCTGACCCGGGAATGTTACCCCGTGGTTTCCGTCCTATCATCAAAGATTGGGGGTCCCGAAGGCTTTGCCCCAATCCCGTCATCCGGTGAGCTGCCCTGCGTAGGGCAGCTGCACAGGAGGTACTCCCACGAAGAAGCTCCACAGGAGATACTCCCACGGAGTGGGTTTTCAGATTTCTTTGCGTTTTTGTGTTTTGCGGAATGAAGGGTTTTACGGTGGCCGGAGTGCAAATCCTGCCACCAACCTCCTAATAAGAAGTAACCCAACTGCAGGAGGATGTCAGCAGACACATTTGGACACAAGATATGGATGGCCGTTGGCTCACAAGTTGCTGCTCCGCCCTTTGACAGGTTTTGTTTTTAATCCTGCTGGGTGTCCATATCCAAACACCCTCCTCACCAAAAAACCTGGTGCGGGAGAGGTTTAGTCGCCGACAACCCGAGCATGGAACAGGTTAGTACAGGTTTACATGATACCTGTAGCAAGTCACAGATCTAATCTGGCCTGACCTGGCCAGGAATCCCCTGAATTAATAAGTGCTCTGGGGTGGTTATTCGAGGAAATACGGTATTTGGTTTCAAAATTGCACTCAGCTAACTCAGCTTTTTTAATTATCTGAGGGGGAAGACCAGTTTTTAAAGTTTTAAAGTTAAAGTCCCTAATTTCCCATCCACAACCATCGGGAGGGGTGTCGAGCATTTGAAAGATTATTTGACTCCATATCGCTGCTTGATCATTTGCCTCGATTTGCAAGGCGGTAAAGCATCAGGTTCAACCTTACTAACCTTTGTGCAACAGCGCCGATAACAAAAAAGATTGACGTTTTGCAGTCGCTTTCAATAAAAAGTGCAAACGAGATTCTTCCATTTGGTTGTGCAATTCTTCTGGTACTGCCCACATGTTTCCAGGTAATGTGAAGGCTTCCACAAAATCTTGATGCTACATCAGCAATTTCAGGGCTTTCGCCTTCCCCGTTCCAGCCAAAGCAGAAATTGAATTGCATCCAGTGACAGCATGCATCCCAATCAGAGATCTGTAGCATTCCTGGCTTGAAATTTGAGGATGCAATTTTGGCAATAGGCTTTATTTTACCTTCTCGATTTCGATTATCCTGGTCTTTGACCCCTTTCCAATTTCATGTGTGTGTCTATGCAGGTAACTGCACCCAAGAAGTAGTATGAAGATATCTATTAGCATGAATAACTCTGGGGCCATTTGCATGTTTTTCATGAAGAATCGTTGGTATTTGCCTTGACTTGTGAACACTTCAACTCGGGAACAATATCACATCCTTGTTCTGTTATTCCCCAGCAGGTGCTGCTCTCTCACGTACATTGCCTCCCCTTGAAATTGCTTGTGAACTCTGGCTTTTTCCATTGAGTAACAAGAAACTTCACAATTCTGTCTTATTTTATTTAATTGCCGTTAACTTTTTCCAAGACTTTATCGGATATGTTGGGAGAATGTTCTTGTATTTTACACCCTTAGAACTTTCACCTGGTATCTTGGCTCGCTCAAAATTATTTATGGACACATCCGGATAAATGTCAAAAACTACGTGAACACTTCTGCAAATCTGACTTGAGCATATCTGAAACTGTTTCAGCTAATATGTGAAATGTTGATCCACTAGAAGGTTGAAACGTCTGAAGCATCACCATTCCATCAAATATTCTTGTTGCATGCCTTGGATAGTGATCTTCTGGAAGAGTTCCTTTTTTCAATAGCTGTAGGAGCTTGCTTTGTCTTCCTTGGCATGCCGTATGTGTCAGGAAAGTCCCACAGAAGTGGACCTACCAGAAAATAGAACACTTGCTTCAGGTAATTTTTTTCTTAACTACACCAAGAGCCATTTGCACGAATAAGGTATGGTCCATTCTCTAAGGGATAAGTGAATCCTGTCAGACCTTTGACAGCTTTCTTTAACTGCTTGAACGTTTTGAGTCTGCATGCAGCAGAAAACCAAACAAAATTGAACCGTACATCTCTTTTACGCAAAACTTACCACGGCCATATTTTCACTTCCACTTCTGCTCCAAATCGCCCAAAATAGCAACACATTCCAACAACTTGCAATTAATCAAAATGTCATCTCAAATCTTTTATCTCACTGAAATTATGGTTTTCCCAAAATGTAAATAGTGAAATGTACAAAATCAGCTTAAATCCACTTTAAACGAGTTACCGGATTCCCCAAGAAAGCTACCAGAAATGGGAGTCCATCATAGATTTTTCAAAAATAGGGTAGTGTAAGCATCATATAGCAAATTTTTAATTTGTTTCATTGAAATGAGTGTTCACACTAAAAATACGGATCTTAGCTGATAGACTAATAGGTGAAGAAAAATCAACTTGGCATGTTGGGTAGAATAGATGGCAAAAGAGAAAAGGGGTGTCCAAGAGGCTGATGGTTAAATCAAAAAGAGGAACTGGGTGGAACCAATCTAATGAACCTTCTCAATGTTGCTCAAGATCGTAGAAGCTAGCAGAACACATTGAGATTCACTAGGTCTCAGACATGAGACTGTGGAACTTGTCACGTCCAAGGAGTGTGCGGCACCCGAACGATCTTCAAGGTCATCGTGCAGATCAGAAGGTGATTGCAAGATGGTTCCCCAGAAACCTCAGCGTTTATGGTCACTACCAATCATGAAAGCCTAGTGTTGGCTTAGTGGTTAGGGAGGCTGGCTTAGGATCTTGGGGTCCTGAGTTTGAGCCCCATTGGCTCCTGAATTAACACCAGGTGGGGTTGACAGCCTGTCATCCTTTTGAGGTCGAAATGAGTACCAGTCTACTGGTATTGGGGCACAGCATCAGCAGCACAGCTGCGCTTACAAGAAATGATAGCTACCTGGCAGCCAAGATGCCAAACGTAAGAACAGAACCAATGATGAGCTTTTGTAGATGTGTAAATACCATTCCAGCAGAGTTTTGTACTCTTCTGCCAACCTGTTCATAACCTCAGGACTGCATTACCACAGTCTGCCAGGAAACACTGTGGCTTCTAGCAGTTGTATCATCCACCTTATAGTCCAGACATGGCCCCCAGATGACTTATTCTGACAGTCTCATCTTGAGGGACATTATTTTCAGCCAAGGAATGAGGCCTGACTGACTAGCAACAGTCAAAAGTCATCTTTTTCTGACATAGACACCGGAAGTCCTATCTACCTCCAAGGCCTCCATCCACAGCTTGAAGGAGTACTGCTCTCCCCTCTCGGCTGGCTCCCCTGCCTCACATCTTGCTCACCTTGATGCCATGGAAATCAAGGCCTTCAAGATCATTGAAATCTCCCTTGATGAAGCTGAGTCTATGGGCCTATCACTTCGCTATCACAGATAGGTTGGTGGTCTCTCTGTCTTCTACCGCTTCCTTTATGGTCTTGCACCCTCTGTTCTTTCCATGCTTTGTCCTTCTCCCTGGTTTCTGCAGGGCTTACATGATCCACCGTCAACCCCCTTCTGGAAAAACTAACTAAATCTAGGATCACTGCTCACCTCCACTCATTTGTTCCTTTATTTTCTTGCCGGTGGAACAAACTTCCACATTCTCTTCAATATCATTCTTCCCTCCAGGTTTTCAAGACAGCTATTCACCACCATCTCAGATTGTACCCAATCCAAAACCATGATCTTTTCCACCCTCGTTAAGTCTCCCCCTACCGCTTGCTCCTTTCAAATTTCCAGTTTTCTCTCCTGAGATTTCCCTTCTGTATCCATTTTGTCCACCCCATGCATCCTCTGCTGCCCCCCATTCCTCCACACACCCATTGTTTGTCTGCCTCCCTTTATCTTGGCATTTGGTTCTGCTGTTGGTGTTTTCCCCCCTCACTCTACTGTTCATTTTGTCCTGGTGCGTCCTGATCCGATCAGTGAACTAATACCAGCTCTTCCATGAGCCTTAACTCTGGATTTAAAAAAGTAGCAGTGAAAAAAAAAAAAGAGATTATATAAATAATATGCCTGGTGTTGGCTTAATGCTTAGGGTGGTGGGTTTGGGATCCTCGGATCCTGAGTTCAAATCCTGCTCTGCTGTTGAATTAATACCAGGTGGAGTTGACTCTGCCTGTCATCCTTCCGAGGTCGGCAAAATGAGTGCCAGCTTGCTGGTATCCTTTGTCGGAGTGGTGACCCATCCAGGATTGTACCCAATAGCCAAGGAGACTGCTTAGGCAGCACCAACGCTCTGCACAGAGTCTGGTCCTGATGGATGGATGGATATAAATAATTAGCAATTCATCGAACAACCTTGTCTAGATCAAATGCTGACTATAACTCGCCGAATCTTCATGAAAGATGCCATGGGATCTTTAACGTCCACCAGCTCATGGTAGCAGACCAGGACACCCAACTTACCACCCCTCTGAGGATCGGTGTACTTTTGGTTGTAGCTCCCCACCTGCAAACTGCCAATTCAGCAGTTTGTCATCGGGACTTGAATCAAACCCAGATTAGCCAGCTCACAGATAAGTGCGCTACCCTTCCTGCCAAGACAAGATGTCGGATTTGGGAAACGTGCATGACTTCCTTAAGTAGCTTCCTCTCAAAAAGGTACGAAAGTGTGGTCAGAAGGTTCTTACAATGAGGTAACCTACATCGAAAAACACGGGTTTTGGCGATCTTGAGTATGTCATTGTACCATTTTGAAGGCTCGTATATGGGTGATGGGAGGTTTACTCCCATTTTGAAGTGGCCCAAAAACATAGTGCCTGAAGATAAATGTGGGAATAATATAGTTGCAAGTTCAGCATTTGCCAAGAAGGGGGAGTACATCATCACAGCTATACTTGCTATATTGAATTGTGAAACGTATGGTTATGTGAACGTGCCATAAATGGTTGGTCCTTTACACAGTGCAAACGTGTTAAAACCCTCATAGTTTACATTTACTTTGACACCTGCAAACACTCCATGTATTAAGTATAAATGAAGCACGACCCTTTAACCATAGTGTCCTTGCTCTGCAGGTGCTGCTCACACTGTCGTCGTGGGCTTCTTGGCAAGCTGAGCCTCAACCTTCCACATATGTCCAACCTCCTTTGCCTGTTGTCGACAGAAAGACAATAACTCAATTGGTTGGAGCTAGTCTTGTCATGTGCGAGTTCCATGTACCGAGGATGGTAAAAGAAAGGCATGTTTAAGTCCAAAGTAATTTTCTTTGTTATAACTAATCATGGGTTATTATTTTTTAGGTTATTTCTTCGAAATCAGCTCAGAGTGGATCCCAGTGTCCAACCGGCCGTCCGTAGGTACGTGCGTTAACATTTGACATAAACATCTCCTCACAAACTACCTGACAGAGATGAACCAAATTTGGTACAATGCATCAGGACAGCAAGGTGTCATGGCGTTGTGCTCCCCATCCAGATGCACCGTGTATGAAGAGGATGAAAGGTGGGTTTTGCCACAAATAATGGTATTTTATTTTAAAATCTTATTCCCAGAAACCAACAGCGAGATCCAGACCAAACTGGCCATGGGGCATCGTGACCATTCCCTAACCTTAAGCTGTGCTCCCCCATGGCCATATCTCCCCTGGAAAAGGTGCCACGGCCTCCTTCCTCTAATCCCACATATTCACAAAAAATATTTTCCTCACAAACTACATGACCAACATGGACCAAATTTGGTACGATACATCAGAACAGTAAGGCCTAACTCACGGGGTTGTGCTCCCCATCCGGATCTGCCTCCTATAAGAGGCTGAAAAGGGGGGTTTCGCCTCAAATTCAGGTACTTTATTTTAAAAAATTTTTTATCAGAAACCGATGGCCAGATGCAGACCAAACTGTTCATGAAACATAAGAACCATGCCCTTAACTTAAGTTGTGCTCCCCATTCCCGAACCACTTCATCAAGGGGGGCCATGGCCCCTTCCCCCTAATCCCTCATTTTCACCCCCGCCTGTTGGAGAAATAACCGTCAGTCTCCTCCGGGGCTATTTATTATTGTTTTTAAAATAGTGATCTAAAGCTTATGGAGTGCTAATACATAGACCATGGTGTGATTCCAAATCGCTAGGACCAGTCTACGTGAGGACAAATGAACATGGTAAGCAGGATTTGAACATGCGATTCAAGCATCATGAGGCAAGTACTCAAATGGGAATACAAATAGGCAAACCCAAATTGATATCCAGGTATGATTGATGCATTCTAACATGAACCTGCATGCATGATTTTATTGGGAATGCACATTCTTTCGAGAGTGAAATGAACCCGAGTATGGCTCTAACATCGGGTAAGATGCGAGGTGATGTGATGCACTGGTGACATTTACCTGTTCCCACTGTTTATCCAATGCCTGGAGCTGCTCCTGCTGTGTCTGCTTAAGTTGCTCTGCTTCCCTGCCTTGAAATTGTGCTAGCTATTGGAGGATCACAATGGGAAAGAAAGGGGTTAAGGTTAAATAAGATTAACCGTTCTTATTTTTGAAAATTGGAGAACTTAGGGTATGTGACGTGAAAACGTAAGTGGGATAACATAAGGAAACTAGAACGTCTGTCCGACTGATCGACCAGATCTGAATCCGGACCTGAACCAAAATCGAATCGGCTTGTTCTTGTCACCTCACCAACTCATCCACAACTTTTTTTAAATATCGTGCTACATATCGTTTTTGGCCCCATCTCTCAATGGTGAAGAATCGCTTCACAAAATTCTCGTATTTGGATCTGGATTTGGATCTTCACCAAAATTGTATAGATTTGCCCTTGTCACACACCGAACCTGACAACCAAGTTTCACCCGAATCCGTCCATAACTTGAGATATCCTGCTCACAGACAAACAAAAAGGTGAAAACATCACCTCCGTCCACTGAACGAGAACGGTACTCGGTAGAGAGCATACAGTGCCTATATAAAGTCTACACCCCTTTTCAAAATTTTCACCTTTTGTTGCTTCATAGCCTGAAATTAAATTGCATTAAATCAGACTTTTTCCACCTTTATTTACACATTGTAATCCACAACTTCCAAGTGAAAAACAAATTTCAGAAAAGTTAATTAAAAATACAAAACTAGAATACCTTGGTTAGATAAGTGTCCACCTCCCTGAGTTAATATTTGGTGGAAGCACAATTAACAGCAATTACAGCTGTGAGTCTGTTGGGATCGGTCTCTACCAACTTTGCACACCTTGATTAGGCAATATTTGCCCATTCTTCTGTACAAAATTGCTCAAGCTCAATCAGGTATGTGGGGAGTGTTGATGGACAGCAATCTTCAAGTCAGGCCACAGATTTTCAATTGGATTTAGGTCTGGGCTCTGACTGGGCAACTGCAGGACATTTATATTTTTGTTCCTTAGCTACTCCAGTGTAGGTTTGGCTGTGTGCTTCGGGTCATTGTCATGCTGAAAGGTGAACTTCCGTCCCAATTTCAGCTTTCTTGCAGAGGGCAGCAGGTTTTCCTCTTGGATTTTTCTGTATTTTGCTCCATCCATTTTCCCTTCTGTTCCAAGTGCCCCAGCCCCTGCTGATGAGAAACATCCCCAAAACAAGATGCTGCCACCACCATGCATCACAGTAGGGATGGTGTTCTTTGGGTGATGTGCTGTGTTGGGTTTGCATCAAACGTAACGTTGCATTTCGGCTAAAAAGTTCCATCTTGGTTTCATCAGACCACAAAACTTTTTGCCACATGGCTTCAGAATCTCCGGAGTGATTTTTTTTGCATATCTCAAATGGGACTCAAGGTGGGTTTTTTTGAGTACTGGCTTCCTTCTTGCCATCCTACCGTACAGGCCAGATTTGTGGAGTGCTTGGGATATTGTTGTCACATGCACACGGTGACCAGTCTTTGCCTTAAAGGCTTGTAGCTCTTTCAAAGTTGCCATTGACCTCTTGGTGGCCTCCCTGATCAGTCTCCTTGCTTGGTCATCCAGTTTGGAGGGACGGACTGATCTAGGCATCGTCTTGGCAGTACCATATGCCTTCCACTTCGTATTGATTGTCTTGACTGTGCTTCAAAGCTTGAAATATTTTTTTATACCCACCCCCTGATCTGTGCCTTTCCACAACTTTATCCCAGAGGCCTTTTGAAAGCTCCTTCATACTCATGGTTGAGTCTTTGCTGTGAAATGCACTACCCAGCAGAGGAAACCAAGAGAAACAGCTGATTTTATTCTGAAATAATCAGAATCACTTCAACTTAACACAGATGGAGGCCAATTAACTTGGTGTGTGATTTTGAAAGTGATTGGTTACACCTGAACTAATTTGCAATTGCTATTACAAGGGGGGAGGGGTGGCCACTTATCCAACCAAGACATTCTAGTTTTGTATTTTTAATTACTTTTCTGAAATTTGTACAATTTGTTTTTCACTTGGAAGTTGTAGGTTTTTTTATAAGGCAACAAAAAGTGAAAATTTTGAAAGGGGGTGCATACTTTCTATAGGCACTGTACCTCTGCCAGGCTGAACAGTTTACGTGTTGTATCACACTGATAGACCAGACCTGCATCTGGACCTTGACCAAAATTTAATTGTCTTGTTGTCACCTACCCAATTCATCCACCTAGTTTTGTCACTAGTCCATCCATAACGTTTTGAGATCTAATACTATATATCATTTTTATCCCCATCTCTCAATTGGTGAAGAATCTTTTCTTTTTTTTTCAAAAATTCTCGTATCTGGATTGGGATCTTCACCAAAATCGAATTAATTCGTCCTTATCACACACCCAACCTGTCCACCAAGTTTTGGTCGAATCCGTCCATAACATTTTGATATATCCTGCTCACAGAAAAACAGGTGAAAATTCATAACCTCCGTCCAACTTTGGTGGCAGAAATAAAAAAAATTTACACGTAAAAGGAAATAATTATTTACACAAGTTGGTTCGGGTCGAAATGAGAGAAGTGCAGCTTGTGATCTGACCCACAGATGGCTGCTAGTGGTTCATTCATTTTGTATAAACCCTGTGGTGCTGGTTGCATCATTGTCGGGAGTGTGGCTCTGCCGCTGTTTCAGTGCCCCCTGTAGATTAGGGCAGGAATTTGTTCATGGTGCCAGCGATAAATTGCCTACTCTTCACAAAGGACACCGTGGGATCTTTAACATCCACCAACAAATGCAGGCAGACGGGACTCCCAATTTAACGTCCATCCAAAGAACGGCACACACATGGATGCCTCGCCTGCAATACACGAGGATGACATTTTATAGCTGGGCCAAGATTAAAACCAAGGCTCGACTGCTCAGAGGCTAGTATGCATACCTCTAGGGCCTAGGCCATCCCAGCAGCCCAGCTGCTTGTGGTGTAATTTTTAAAGAATGACCCAGAGCATATAATCCTCTTCACATTCAAAGGACGATGGATTTTATACTGCCACGTCCCATCCAGCTATCTTTTGAGTACCAAATTCTCATTTAACTTAAGCAAATGAATGCAAATCCTCAGTTGAAATTGGACACTTCCCTTCTCCCTGCCCTCTCCTCTCTATCTCCAACTCACCCTTCGCCGTTCTTCCAGAAACCTCTTTGTGTCATTGCTGTTAAGCTCACGTACTCTCCTGCCAGGGTAGGTATACGAGGCAGTACATGTATCAAACAGCAAGTATGTCAAGCTCCTGCCTTGATCATCATCGGCCAGAAAACGGTTTCATTTTCCTGTACTTTGTATTCGGGTACAGTATACAAAAGCAATTGTATATTTTCGATTTTGAAAAAGAAAAACTCTTAGAACATGTCTCGAATTCCCCCTCTCTTGTACCCTCCCTCTCTACCCCCCCCCCTTAAATACGTCTACTTGTACTCTTACAGACAAAGCTGCAATTTTATTAAAAAGTACTTGAGCTACTGCTTCTGATATTGATTAGCAATTCATTTATTCGGTTGTTGCATTCATAAATCGACCAAATGTGATCTACATCATAGGTGATGGGAATTTCTATCCCATCGCCATTTTGGAGGACAAATATAATGGAGATTAAACATATTTGCAGAGCATGGTAGTGATAATACATGTGCTTTACCGAGCCCGTTAGAATTTAAAATATGATAATGTTTTGTGCAATATTATGGGAGCAGCAACTGTTTAACATTAAAACCTTATGAGCCTAAAGCTGTAATCGACAACCAAGGTGAACAGATCTTGATTTTGCCTGTGCCACGAGAATCCTGATCCATATGAAACGAGAATTGCTTTGCAATACATGTTCCCGAGCGATGTGATATTTTAAATAACCCGATGTATATACATGAAGCAAAAAAACATGCATGTGGCTTATGTGCATATATAATACATCATGGTTATATCCCTGGGATCATTCCAATTGCACTGGGCCATGGATTAACACCCAGGGCTAAAGCCTGAGGCCTGCCGATCTGTACTGCTTCATGTATTGGCGGCACATTATTTTAATTGGGGTAGAGGCAGGCCAGCTGTCCAGCTAATGGGTGTAAAGCAGTGGGGTGGAGTCAGGGCAGCTGAGCACTGACCCACATAAAACATGTGATATTGTCTAAGTCTAAAAAGGGAATAACTCTGTAAAAAGTGGCAAAACACCATGAAACTCAAACTTGCTCTGTAACTTATCATAATAAAGTCATGTACCAAGTTTCAGTTGAATAAGTTGAAGGGTATGGGAAAATAGTCGGAAAAACCACAGGTGGGGCGGACAGACGGACGGAGAGCAAACCGATAGTCCCCTTTGGTGAAACCGGTAGGGAAATAATAACCATAACCAGAGTATTAGGAAGTGGTACCCTATCAGAATTGAGTACTGGAGGCATGTATAATGATTCACCCTCGCACAAACGCAATAAAATATTTAAATATTTAATTTGTAGAAAAAGCAAAAATCCTGCCACATAAGCAGTCTCCTTTGCTATTGGACACAATCCTGGATGGGTCACCACTCTGATACGGGATAACAGCAAGCTGGCACTCATTTTGCTGACCTCAGAAGGATGACAGGCAGAGTCAACCTCACCTGGTATTTAAGTTCAACAGCCGAGTGGGATTTGAACTCAGGACCTAGGACCCAAGCCCACACTCTAACCATTAAGCAACACCAGGCATATCCAATATAGTAACACTCATTAACTCACGTGGGTCGACCAAGGCTTCAACTCACCCCCCCCCCCAATCCCCTCCCAAACAGATTTTCGGTTATTTAATAATACTGTATATACAGTAGATCTAAGACTCATAGTGGAGCTTGTACATGTACATCATGCATTAAACACAATGATGGAGATCAATGTGCGTTTAGATAAATTACAAGGAAATTAGTAAACAGTGGACAAACATACTGTATATGGTTCCCATCATGTTCAGCCTTTTTGGCTGCTGGTTGCATCATTGGTTAGGGGCACGGCAATGCCGCTGATGTATTGCCCCTACTACCAGTACACTGGTGCTCATTTTGCTGACCTCAGAAGGATGACAGGCTGGGTCAACCCCCTGGTGTTAGTTCAGCAGTCAACGGGGCTCAAACTCAGGGCCCTAGGATCCTAAGCATTCACAGATTGAGTCAGTCCCATGGAGTCACAGAAGTCCTTTGCTGAAGCACCATGGCTGGTGAGTGAGGTACCAACACCCAGCCAAGTTGCATGATAACGGTTGAAATCGCCACATATAAGGGAGAGAGAGAGAGAGAGAGAGAGAGAGAGAGAGAGAGAGAGAGAGAGAGAGAGAGAGAGAGAGAGAGAGAGAGAGAGAGAGAGTTAGGATGAGTGGTTAAAAGTTTTGCGGGGCTCAAACTCAGGACCCGAAGATCCCAAGCCACCACCCGAGCCGCTAAAGCAACGCCAGGCTTACTGGATATGGTATACCTGCACGTGATTTGAACCTGCAGGTTGAGTCATAAGTCCCAGGACACGGTTTTTGCTGCTTATACAAGCTTTGTTTATATCCCATCTACCAGGGTGAGCCATAAGCCCCAGGAGTAATAACATACATTACAGTAATAATAGGAGTGATAATAAAATATCACAGTAATACAACAATTACAATACCTCCTGAGGCATCGAGTGCATCCGTATGACGTCCGCCGTTGTCACGGCACAAGATAACTTTTCTCCACGTGCGGTGTGAAAACCAATGCAAAATGTGTTATGGTGCCAAATGCTTCCTGAATGCATTGTTTCAGTTCAACAGATGCCATGCGATGTTCTGCAACCTTAGCTTTTACGTACCCCACAGACAATTGTCATAAGTGGTCAGGTCTGTACTGTGCAGTGGCCACAGAAGTTTTAGCGTAGACCTGCCAATCCAACAGTTGGGAAAAATTTGATTGATGTAATTTCATACCAAACATGCATGATGCGCAGGTGCCCCATCCTGCTGGAAATAAATCTCATGGGCTAGTCTATGTCGTTCAACAAATCTTGTATAAGCAGCTAAAACCGTGTTCTCAGACTTATGACTCACCCTGTAGATTCCAACACACCAACATTGTAAACCAGGAATTCAGTTGCAAACACCAATAAGCAAGCCCACGATGGGATAAGGTGTAAGGGATGAGACTAACACCCTCAAAAAACAATAAAACATGACAAACGGCAACAAAATCGGCAGAAACATCCCACTATGAACTCGACACTGAAACCACAGGAAAAAAAACAAAACCTTTCACTACAACTTGTTCCCATCTGAGCACACACCTAGTGATGGATAAAATCCCATGTACTGTTCTGTGTGTATTTGTCCATTGTCTCCTAATGTCCTTGTAATTAATGTGAAAGGGCACTGATTTCTACTAATGTCCTTGTCGTGCACGTACTGTGTGGACATGCTCTTCCACGATGCGTCGATGCTTGTAAATTTCAGAAAATGAGGATTCATTTTTACCTTTAGATTTACTCACGTTGTTGTATTTTATAAGTACATCTTGCTTTCACAGGACAAAAGTTGTCACGCCAATTTATATCGGTGGACGGAATCCATTTTGGTTATTTTCGATTTTCTTTGAGCAAGTACATTTCACGAGAGATATCTCCCATGAGGCGGTACGTACAAGGGTCATGGAATTGTTTTGAAACAATTATTGTATCAAGGATTGAAGTGGTTGGCCCGAAATTGTCAGTGAGACTAAAGTAGCTTGTCAAAAGTGAGGAAAGGTGATGAGATTTTTCACTTTGGAAAAGGAAGAAGCAGAAGATTCCCGAACTTTGCTTTAAGGGGAAGCCAAACGCTCAGACCACATTGACACTAATCTATCCCTTGATACCCTACAAAATGGATTTGATGTGTCTTTTTCCGATTTCTGAATTAGAAAGTAGGTTCTGCTCTGTTCTTGGTTCCCATCATGTTCAGCCTTTTTGGCTGCTGGTTGCATCATTTCTTGGAGCCCGGCTGTGCCACTGATGCTGTGCCCCTCTACCAGTACACTGGTACTCATTTTGTCGACCTCGGAAGGATGACAGGCTGAGTCAACCCCACCTGGTGTTAATTAAGCGGAAACGGGGCTCGACTCAGGATCCAAAGATCCCAAGCCAGCCACCCTAACCACTAAGCCAACAGCAGGCTTATTTGATTGTCTGTCTGTCTGCACAGAATGTGCTAACGTCGGCCACAAATGCCACCTCGTGGTAGCCAGATGTACATGTTCATCTAAAAACAGCAAACCAGATGTACAAGGACACTTCAAGAAAGCATACACAATTAGAATGTGAGTACGTCGATAAAGTATTGTTGTAGATTTTCACCCGTTCGGCTGCGGACGACCGCCTTTAGCTAATTTGCAGCCGCACGTGCCCACCGGATGAGCAATCCAGTCGTAGCTTCTGGATCAACGCCGAAACCCAGCTCGGGTGTTGTTAACCACACCATAAACCAGCCAACTCTTCTGTCCACGCGCTACAGGGTCAATCGCCGAATTGTTGATATACCTAACTATTCGCGTGGACAGAAATGCCGGGGATCTACACCTCAATGGGACCTGCACGAAAACGAGCCGCTTAAGCAGCTCGTTCCATATGCAATTGCCGAGCGATTATATATCGCCAAGCCCCGTCGGACCAGATGTACGTTTTATCGGCTATAAACACCAGCTAACATTCCGAAGCTCCATGGCAGTCAATGTGAGGAAGGACGCAACGAGCAGGTGACATTTAACAATGGGGACTTTATTTCCATACAGGCAATGCAATGAATGGGGGATGGGGAAAAGACACGAGCAAAAAACCTACAGCCGAGTTCTATTATTAAATGTAAAGCAAAATAACACAGGCACTTAACAGTTTCCTACTTGTTAGACGGGCCCACAGACACTCGTACGCACACACACACACACCAAGAATGGTGGCTGATGCCTTTAATACGGACTTCAACTCGGAGGGACAGATGAGCTGAAACCCAGAACCTATCTCGAACCTCTCCACCTCGTGTGGTCTTCAAGCTGCTCGGACCCGGGCTCCAGCGAGAGCGAGCTGGATCCAATCGCCGTGAGCCGAGATCCTTCCGAGCTCCAGCGAATCCTCTCGCGCTTCTGAACACGTGCTGGTGAGACGAGCGCCGATCCTTCCCGTCGATCGTCGCTCCCGAAGAACCACCTCCAAGATGAGGCCAAGGAGTCGCACCAAGCTGGGAACCAAGCAGAGAACAAAGACTAAAGAGCTCCACGAACTAAGAAGAGCCAGCCGAACCAGGCCACGAAGCAGAGCAACAGGCTCGAACCAGCTTGACACCCTTGAACCAGGCCGACACTTCTCGACCACCAGGCCGAAGAAGAACCACGACAACCGACCAGCTCCTCCGATGAACAACCAGCCGACAAGCTCGAGCAGCAACCAGCTCAACTGTCTTCCGAATGAAACAAAGCCTCTCACAACACGAACCAAGACCAAGAAGCAACCACCAGCAGCTCGAGCCGAGCCAAGCAGAACCCGAAGGCCTGCTGAAAAGCCAAGCCGAAGCAAAAAGCTCTCCAAAAAGCCTCCTCCCTAACCCGAAGCCAAGCAGAAGCAAGAAGCTTACTGAACCAACTCGAGCCAAGCAGAGTGTCCCTTTTTTTACCTATCGGCCCCTTCCCCGCTCCCAGCGTGACTCATGCCGCGTGCTCCATCCCCCACTCAACCACGGGTGGGAGGGAGTTGTTTACGTTCCGTGATTCAGGAGGGAGGGCTCTTCTTCCTCTTCGCAGAAGAGGGGAGGGGCGTCTTCTCTTGTGTTGTGATCGCTCCCTACTATTAAATTAAATCACAGCGCATTTAATCGATTTCTGCCCATTAAACAATGGAAGGTGAGCTATCTAGGAACATGCACTTATCGACATAACTGAGCTAAAGAACCTGAATGTTGAGTGCGATCGAATTCCAAATTCGTAACAGTATGTACAATTATAATGGAGTACGTCGATAAAGTATGTACATTTAGAATGCGAGTACATCTATAAAAACGTACTGTACAGCACTATGAAACCACACAAACACCACACAAAACATTGGCCTGGCCAGCATGAGTCTGCAATCTTTGCTCATTCTAGTTATTTAGTTGCATTACTTTGTGATGTGAATCTGTTTTCATCGTTTTGCTGCTATTAGTCTCATCTGTTTCCAAAGGGATGGGAGAGGTTATTGTAATCCCTGTGTGTCAGTGTTTCTGCATGCAGTTCTTCTTTAATATAGATCTTACATTCTCAGATCTACTGTAATCTATATTACGATATATCTCGGCGATGTAAAGTTCTGATGTGGAGGATATATATATAGGCAATGTTTGAAGAGAACGATCATTTATTCAGACATCCGAATCATCACGGCTCCGTGCTCCCACAACATCCTGATGCGCCCCCTATAAGGTGGGTTGAATTGGGGTGGGGGAGGGTTGTTTAGTTATTTGTTGTTGTTGTTTAGTTCACATCAGGACAGTAAGGTCACCCTGCCTGTTGGGGAAATAACCGTGTCTCCCACAGGCTACTTATTAGTCCCCTACCAGTATCACCGGAAAGGACTCCAGGTTTGCTTTCCATCTCCAAACTTGGTACATGGCTTTATTATGATAAGTTAGAGAACATGAAATTCAATTTACATGAATTTATTTACACTAGTACGTGCCCGTAAAAAAAAAAAAATTAATAAATATTCAAACCGCGAGCAACAAACAACAACCACACAGGCCGTTTCTTCGCTCTCTGCGTGCCCGTACGTGCGTGGCCCGGAAGTTCGCATATTATTCGCAGTTACGATTATTCGCAATTTAGTTTTAATGCCCAAATATTCAATTAGTGCCAACGTATTTTACCTTTTCGCAATGTCGTGGCAAGGAAAACAAAAAGAGAAGAGAGAGAGAGAAAAAAATTTACTTCCTGGTTCGGAGCATACCAGCACTCTGATGTTACCGAAATTTATACACCGTCTAATATGAAACGATCATAACTTGGGGCATTGTGTTTATCTATAAATGCGCATAACAAATCGAGAAATTATTACAATACACGAAGTCATCACTATCCGGAAGTCCGTACGTTGTAACCGTAATGGGGAGCGCGCTGAGCTTCCCTTCCCCATCGGCCACGCCCATGCAACAACGTGTCTTGTCATTGGTTTGGTAAATAAATTGCCATAACTTGGGAAGCACTTGTCCGATTAATATCAAACCTTGAAAAGGCACATCCTCAGGGCCCCAGCAATATACCTGGCAAGTTTCGATTAGATCGGACCAGGCGGTTGTCGAGAAACAGCGGTCACAGACACACACACACACACACACACACACACACACACAACTCACACACAGACACAGACACAGACACAGACACACACACACACAGATTGCTGGAATTATAGATAGATGAAAGTTCGAGTTTCAGGGCATTTCGTCAATTTTTCACAGAGTTGTGCCCTTTTTGGACTTGGAAAAATATCACATCGGTTGGGGACATGTATTGCAAAGCAATTCTCATTGTAATTGCTTTCACTTTTCTTGACAGAGTACAGTACATTCTTCTTCACACATTGGTATATTTATTGACTAAGTAACAGATGGTTAGTAAAGGCTTACTACATTATGGTAGTGAACACAGCCATCCTCACCTCTCCCTTTCTGCCTTGTTCTTGATCGTCTTGTCATTATTGATGACTTTGCAGTGTTCCATGGAAACCTTTGCCTGGCTGGCCCGCACGTGTTTGCTTTGCCTAAAACGTCACAATCATTTTATTTCTACATCAACTTTATTTATTTTTAAAACGACATTCTTCAGCTGTAAATCATTGTTTAAAATCCCCCTTGTTCATTGTCTCCTCATGTGACCTGCATCACGGATGATGATGCATCCTGCATGTGACCTGCATCATTTCCCAAGTTGGTTACACCATGATGCTGTGCAACCAGGTTCCTCAAAAATTATCAATAATCATTGCAAATAGTTTTTAAGGAATTTGGCTTAAAGAAGTACTGCATGTTGGGTACATCTTACTAACAAGTAACCAATAGGTTTATCCACACACCTGAATAAAAAACACTTCCTCCTTTAAACTCCTGTATTGTGTTTTTTTTACATTTTATTTATGGAGGGTTCCACCTGCTGTTTGAAGGCAATGGTATCAATGCTATATTTTAGCAGACTACTGACTGCACAGTGAAAAGAAAAATTGTTGTGTTTTAAAAAAAAAAACGAATAATCTTGTGCAGTTGGATCATAACAAGCTTAATTGTTATGATGTGTAAGCTTCCAAATACATTCATTCACATGACTTGTGGCTCAGGGGAAATTGGCCCCTCATTTTCCCACATAAAATCTGAGGATGACTCGGGGAACACTTCGTTCATATGCAGCACAAGGCTGCAGGTTAGCATCATGTCTGAGAGCATGGCTGTGCCACTGATGTAATGCCATCTGCTGGTTGGGGCAGGAATTTGGAATTTGTCATGGTGCCAACAATAGCTCGCCTGCTCTTCGTGAAGGACATCATGGGATCTTTAACGTCCACCAATGAATGCTGGCAGACGGGATGCCCATTTGACATCCATCCGATGGACGGCGCACACATCGATGAATCACTCTGCCTGTGAAATACCGGGGTGACAGTTTATAGCTGGGTTGGGATTCAAACTCAGGCTAGATAGCTTAGAGGCAAGTGTGCGTCCCACTAGGCCATTCTATAAGTCCTGTGGGAACACTAAACACACCTGGGCATTTATGAATCCATTCAAACTTGCAGTAGACCAAGTAACCAAGATCAAAATCCAAAATGGTATGTGATGAACAAAGTGCAATTTGAGAACCCAAACATTCCAGGAAGCAACCAATACCAAAACCCAGTGTAAAGTGTATGTATAGGATCTTTAGGATGATTTAATTTTATGTTCACCTTTGTCGATGCTTATTTCATCAAGCATGTAGGACAACCTGCTGACTGCCCAACTTCATTACCCACCAAGCCCTGCTCACCGGTCATGGTACGATTTTAGATGCGATGCCTGCAAGCCATGGGATACTTGGAGCATCCGCCAGAGCAAGTCGTGCTGTTGGGCACTATGTCGATCATACGCTGCCAGTCTCGCCGTTAGTCGATGACCTTCAAGCTCTGACCATTCGCTTGTCTGTCTCACCACCATCTCATGAACCTGTTGGATTATGTAGGGGAATGTTTAGCCCATTGTTACAGTGAATTATTGGGCATCGGTGGGTAACCTTTTGAGAAAGTGTGATATGTCAACTCAATAATCAATGTGCTTGCCTCTGTGTTGGGTTTTTTTATCACTTATGATGCCACGAAAAGAAACAGCCTTTTGATGCACAGGAAAACCACTAAGAGGAAATCGAGTCAGTTTATCATTCTTCAGTGAAGTGAATGTAAAAAGTCTGTTTCAAACAAGAGTACAACATGGTAATACAAATGTGACAGGGTCAAAATAGCCCAGAGGGTGTTTGGAAGACTATGCCACGCCCTCCAAAGATGGGTTGAGAGACCACGCCCCTGATCACAAAGCCAGTTACATGACCAAGACACCCAATAGAAATAGGCTAAAGAAAATTGGAGGTTAAAACGAAAGCATAGATTTTGGATCGCAATATACCGAGCTCCAAAAATAGCCCCATGGGAGATAGACGGTTATTTCCCCAACAGCCGGGGTGAAAATGAGGAATTGGGGGAAGGGGCCGTGGCCCCCCTTCCTGAAGTGGTATGGTCGGAGAGCATAACTTAAGTTAACGGAATGGTCCTTATGTTTCATGAAGAGTTTGGTCTACATCTGGCTGTCGGTTTCTGAGAAGATTTTAAAATAAATTATCTGAATTTGAGGTGACCCCCCCCCCTTTTTCAGTCTCTTGAAGGGGGTGGTTCCAGATTGGAAGCAGAACCCCATGAGACCTTACTGTTCTGATGGATCGTACCAAATTTTGTCCATATCGGTCATGTAGTTTGTGAGGAAAATGTTTTAGTGAATATGAGGGATTAGGGGAGAGGGGCCCTGGCCCCCTTTCTGGGGAGATACGGTCATGGGAAGCACAACTTAAAGTTAAGGCATGGTCACAATTCCGCATGGCCAGTTTGGTCTGGATCCGGGTGTCGGTTTCTGAGAACAAGATTTTTGAATGAAATCCCAATATTTGGGGCAAAACTCCCCTTATACTCCCTTTAAATGGGCAGATCTGGATGGGGAAGCACAACCCCATGAAGGCTTGCTGTCCTGATGCATCATACCAAATTTGGTCCATATTGGTCAAGTAATTTGTGAAGAAAAGATGTTTTAAGTCAAATGTTAACGGACTACGTACGTACGGTCACCTGGACCCACTTTATGAGGTTATTTCGGAGGAAACCTAAAAATGGATGCCTTTATTATAAAATCCCACATTAAACCAGAATTGAGAAACAATACAACTATGGAAACCAAGCCTTTGCTGGAGGTAACCTTATCTAAGCACATTACTTAATTCCACAAGTTTGGTGGAAAGCTCATAAATATCTCATGGCAGAATACATAAGTATAGTTCACAGTAGGAGAAATGGAAAGAGAAGAAGAAGACTATCTGTGAAAGGTTGAAGACCTCGAGCAGCGTTTGTAGCAGAGTGGCATGTTCAGATGGGAGCTGTTTGGAGTGGAGATTGACAAAATAGTAATTCCCTCAATGACTACATCCCAAGGAGTTTCAACACTTGATGTGATACTTTAGAAGCTTGCCTTTGAATACGTGACTCTCAAAATGGCGTAATTCACCCCAGATTTCTGGGTGCTTGTGCAGAAACCCGAGTATAACAAAGTCCGTCGGGGCAGCCTGAACATGTCTCATATGTGCCAGATAAGGATTGTAGCATGAAACTACTCACAAAGCTTTAAAAGAAGCCAAGGTTGTGTCAGCTAAAAGAAACCAAGGTTGTGTCGGCTAAAAGAAACCAAGGTTGTGGCGGCTGTGAGTGCCGTTATACATGTATATCTTTTGTTTGGTTCTGGGGCCACAAGATAAATTATACTAGAGTTTGTACCCCATGGGGTCTTCCACCCCATGGGATCTAGGTGCCACACGCGTTCTCTCTTTTCTTGTGTACAGTTCATTTGAACGTCTATTTCTCCATTATTCGTAAACAGAATTCAATGAAAATTGACAGGCATATACTAGATACACATGCGCAGCCATTAACTAGCCCAAAGTGCGAATTCGGCCCTTCTGGCCGAGGAACAGCCCATCTTGGCCCATTTTCTTAAAATTGTTATTTCTCGGTTATTAGTGAAAGGAGCGGAACCAAACTTGACAGGCATATTCTAGAGACCATTCCCCAGGCATTAACTAAGCCCAAAGTGCGATTCCAGCCCTTTCGGTCCATTTTCTTAAAATTGCTATTTCTCGGTTATTCCGTGAAAGAAACCGGACAAATTTGACAGGTATCTTCTTGAGACCATTCCCAAGGCATTAACTGAGCCCAAAGTGCGATTCCGGCCCTGCGGGTCAGGAAACAGCCCTTTCGGCCCATTTTATTAAATTTTTATTAAAAACAAAAAATTAAATGCGCTGGGCGATGCCCAACGCAAAATGAAGTCGCAAATGATGATATGAAACTAGCCTCACTCTTGTGAGGTGTTCTAGTTTCTTTTTCTGATGTGATGAAAATCTTACCAATTTCAAAACAATCTGTCGTCCCGCTATCGCTCACCTAGAGTTGTATGAATGAACTCCTATGGGGTATGTTCGAAATTCGAACTTGTTACATACTGTATCGTATTGGTGAAAAGAGCAGTGTGTGTGTGTGTGTGTGTGTGTGTGTGTGTGTGTGTGTGTGTGTGTGTGTGTGTGTGTGTGTGTGTGTGGTGTGTTGAGATCTCCATACGTATGTAGGTTTTAGAAGCTGGAACGGAATCCTTCCAGGTCTCGAAGTATCAACCTCCGTTTCAGTAAGGGATCATGATTCATGGACCAATTTGTGAAATTTTTTTTGTTCTCAAGTTTTGTTCTTCAGGCTATTTTGAGGATTATCACCGAGCCCCAGACAGCTTCCAACTGCAGCTTGTTTGTATTAATATTCCCAGGGATGGTTTTTAAGATCTCTATAGGTTATTTCTTATCATTCCCATTATTCAAATAATCACTGGTACAATTTCAGCTCTCTTCAGTTTCCAGGATCTTTTCACCTCATTCTTGAGGTCTTGGTATTTAGTCTTTTTCTTGATTTCTGTGTTGTTTAGGCTAAAATCGCTGGGTAGACACCTCAATTAGAATGCCTTCTTTTCTTTTTTTGTATCTCAATACTATATCCGGTCGCAATGCTTTGTTTTCTCTGTTCACGCTCGATGGGATCATCACTTCCTTGTTTTCAGTGATTGCTTTTGGTTCACGTTTCCATGAGTTTTCTGGAACTGGGATAGTGAGACTTTTGCAGATGTGCCAGTGGTCTTGTTGTGCCAGCTGCACTGATATCAGTTTTTTACATCCCGCCAGAAGGTGGCTCGTACATTGTTTCGCCCTTGCAAAACCTACACTTGTCCGATTTTCTTTATGCCATTCATGTAGTGTCCTTGGTCATGGGCATTAACATCGTTCGTTCTCCATCCCAGTTGAGCTGACACTTCTTAATAAATTCCAAAAGCCTTCTTTGTCTACTCCCAATCTGTCCAACTCTTTTTTTTCCTTCCTGCTCTTTTATCATTTCCCAGTTGTCGGTCTATAATCTGTTGGTATTGTGTTTTATATTTTATTTGTCTTTGTTTGCAATTGTTGGGGCTGTAATCGTTGTCGGTTCGGTTTCTTTAAATGCTCTGCTCAGTGCGGTGAAAAAGGTGGCACTATTGTTTTGACGTCGCTGGTTCAGAGTGCCCCAGGATGTGAAGAGAGAGAGAGAGAGAGAGAGGAGAGAGAGAGAGAGAGAGAGAGAGAGAGAGAGAAGAGAGAGAGAGAGAGAGAGAGAGAGAGATAGATAGATAGATAGATAGATATCTCCACCTACAAGTATAGAATTAATGTATTAAAAAGAAAAAAAGTAAAGTGACTCTCTTCTGCTCAACGGGCACTTTTAACCTGCTGTTGAAAGCACAAAATCTGTAATTCAAATAGTCTTAGAAATATAATATTCAGCATTTAGATGAAAGAGTGGAAATTTAGGAGTGGTTAACCATAATTATTCTTTTCCTGAATGCAAATCGGACTCACGGAAATATTAGAACATGAGAAATATCCATGGATGACAAGAGTCAGGTTGGTACAATTACCTGTTATTACAATTATCTCGTGGAGGGAGTGGTCATCACACACACACACACACACACACACACACACCAGTCGGATGAGACAAACATAGCCACTGAGCTTGGTGGAAGTGCCATCTGGAAGTGCCATCACTTCCCAGGGCACTCTCGGAACCAGCGACGTCACAACAATGGCACCACCTTTTCACCACACTCAGCAGGACATTTCCTTCGGAGAAATTTCCTCCTCCACATGGATGCCAACCTCTGGGGATTGTCCATGCTCTTAACCTTTTAAATGCTGTACGTCAAGCAAGGAAACAGCACATTTTTAAATCTTTGGTATGATTTGGCCAAGGTTTGAACTGCCGACCTCCCAGACTCGGAGCAGATGCTCAAACCATTTTGCCACAAAGTCTGGTTAAAAAAAATTAATTCAGTTGAGTAGGATCGTGATGGGTCGTGTCACTCGTGCAGTCACATATTCTGCAGTGTGATCCTTTGCAACTGTGGCCTGAGTTTGTTCAGTGTTTTTTTCTCTTCGTAGGTAACTTCTACTGCAGTCCAACTGACTTCACAAATCACCATCCCCATGCCAGCACATCAGCAGCCATTCACCCACACACACCAACTCCCTCCAACTTATAACTCAACTTCCCTCAGCTCACAACAAAACAGCACTCCAACACACTACATTTTATCCTTGGCCCTTAAGCATCTGGTAACTTCTAATCAATGAATGAGTCATCCAATTACCTCATGTATTAGTGAGGCAATCGGTATAAATTGTCCCTTTGCCACCTCATTATTCGGCTTGTGTTTTGTTCCACTGGTGTGCCGCATGCAAACCAAGCACTAAACATACTTTCTGGACTCATCCAGTTGATTGGGATACCATTGTGGATGTGGGGTGGGGGGGGGGAGGTTTCTCCCTACAGATGCCCCACTGATGTGGAGAGAAAAGTAACGGCAAGATTTGACATCGCTAACACCCAGAGTGCTCCAGGAAATTACTTTCCCCAAGGTCAACGGCTGTGTTTGTCTTGCCTTTAAAAGTCAAGTATTGTGTTGTCTGCTGCCTATGTGTGTGCATGTTGATTTGTGTGTGCCAACAGTTCCGTGAGCCTGAAGACCCTGAAAAAGAGGAAACAAAATATGAAAGAATTAACATAACAAGGAAAGCTGTACTCACCTTCTGCTTATGTTCAGAAATAACTGCTTCAATTTTGATATCCATCTCCTTTTTTAGATCCACACACCGTGTCTCCCTGTAGGGGTAGAGCAAGAAAGAGCAGACGTTGCCTTGAACACTACTTGACTGTTGCTGGTCATGTTTTTTGTGTGTGTGTGTGTGTGAATAATGAAGTTACAAAAATAATTAAAGGGCTATATTTTATTCATTATCAACTTTTCCAACATGTCCATGTATGAAAATTGCACTATTAAGAAGCAAACAGTGTCACAGAATTTTCCCTTTGTGGGTGCTGCCATATCTTATCCATGACTGGCCGGATGATGTTTACCATGTTCCTCAAAATGATCGGATGTTTAGACATTAATTTGCTTGTTATTTTTATCATTCCTCATATTTGTGGGAGTACAACGTTCCTTGGAATTGGACCATTAAATAGCATGTGAGGTACACTTTCCTATTTAGTAGTAAATAAATAAAACATCCTGCAGGTGTCGATTTTACCTCGTGAATTAAAATGGTTAGATGCATTTCAATAAAACAGACATAATTATCAAAGCTTTTCGACTTGCACTCGTCAGGATAAAACCGCAAGCAGATGAAGAAGAAGTACCAAACTCTCGTTTATAAAGTTACAATGAAATGTCCTCAACGTTGATTGGTTGAGAGAAAGAATGGACGGGATTACCTGATTGGTGGAACCATAGAGCATTATGAATAATAAGTAGGCAGAAGTGAACCATCATGAATAATGATTAGGCGGAGATGAATCACCAAAGTACCGGCAGAAACATAATGCTTATTCGCTGAGGGCTAGTTGGGGGGAGGTGGGGGTGGTGGTCTTCATGATGACTCGATGTTGACTGTGGTTGAGTTGTCACACAGTCAAGCTATCATAGTCAGAATAGATATAAAGTTCGGACAAATTATTTCTGTCCACAGAGAATGGGATTGGTTGACCTGATGAACGTGGCCTCCATCGCACGAAGGTGAGCTAAATTGTGCCCTCTACTCAGGATTTTAAAATGATATTGCTCTGCACACTGAGGTTTACTCAGTAAATGGTAACCAATTGCAGATAGTGGGGCAACTTAGCTAATATATAGCATAACAATTGTGCATTTTGTGAGGAAAGCACCAAATTTGGCACACTAGTAGCCTATCATATTATGTTCTTCTTCGCGAAGAGTTTCTTCCGGGCCTTGTCAATGTCGTTGCACGTGCTGGTTCTGTCATAGAGCAATATGACGAACCTCTCGATGGTGTGCATGACATCGTCTGGTATGCCACTTGGTGCAGAGGATAGCTTCAGCAGTGCCTCTGTAAGTTCTGGCAGAATGGTCCAGATTGTCCAAGCAGTCTTCTTACCATGTCCAGCAAAGCCAGATACAGTGTCACACCCAGTCAGAGCGTGAAACATTGGGAGTGCCTGTGCCTTCTCTGGTCCTAGGCCAGCTGCTATTTCGTGGGCTGCCAGGTACCGAAAACTCTTCCCAGTGCCAAATGCTAGCCACAGTTCATCTTCTGGTTGCAGTCCCTGGACCACTGACACAGCCAACACCACAACATCGGTGTCAACTGTCTTGATCAGTATCTTGTGGTGACCATGGTTGGCTGCATGGGATGCATGCAACAACATTCGACTGTCAGCTTCTTCGTGGCTGCATGGGGCGAGCAAGGCCAGGTCTAGCAGCGGTGGCTTGCTCAAGACTGCCTCTCCATCAGTGAATACCAGCTGCTTGCATCCTGGTCAAACCACCTGAAGATAGCTTCTGATAGGAACTTGAACAGCTCGGTCTTGTTGGTGTCCACTCGGAGGAAGTTCTGCCAGTTTCCAGGTATAACTGCTGCTCCGACCACGCCTCTACGCACTCCTTTTCCACGCTTTGGAATCTGTGTCTTAATAAGACTAATTAGTCCACTTTAATTTTTTTCTCAACCAAATCAAATTGTTATTTTCTTTGACCATTATTGGACCTTTATTAGTAAATAAATTTTCACTATCAACCTGCATTCCTCTCCAGTAAAGCAGATATGTGTCATAACAGTAACCACTGGCGCCATTTTGAAAAATGGCTGCCACAGCCATCAGCGGCTGAATTTGAGATGGCCCCATATCCAAATCTCTCATA
>CM068961.1:102871841-102882312 GCA_035128595.1 Eptatretus atami | reverse complement strand
GTAAATGATGAAAGTTGTAGTACTCGAAGAGCACTACTTGCATACCAGCTTTCATTCGAAACAGTTGAAACCCCTAGGATCTCGATGCCCAATTTATTGATTTTTTTGACATTTTCTAAGTCCGTGACCTTGTGACCTTGGGACGAAAATGAAAAATCGAGCTCTGTGGGGCTATGCAGGTGCCATTGGGATAACCAAATACTGAAACCTCTGCCAGATTCGACAAACCCCCTCGGAGAAGATGTAACTTGAAAGCAGCTACCCCCTAAAAACACATGTTTTTGGGGTGTGGCTCAGCCCATAATGAGCGCAGCATGCCCATTCTCAGGAAAACACAACTAGATCATGATATAAACCTCCCACCCAAATTTTATCAGGATCGGATCAAAACCCATGGAGCTATGCTCGGACAGACAGACAGACAGACAGACAGCAAGACAGACAGACACACACATACCCATAACGAATATAGTGGTCACTTACTGACTCGTGAACCAACAAGATGGACATTACAGGGACTTTCGGAAGGAAAGCAGGGAATTTGATGGAGGTGGTTTGGGGTGGATTAACGGGGTAGAAAGATCGAGGTTTTGGATGGGGGAAGATAAGCGGTGGTGGTGAACTGCTGTTTTGAAGGCCTGGAAGGAAGAATGGGATTGAAGAGAGTGTAGGAGTTTATTCCAAAGGCAGGAAAAAAAGAGGAATGAAAGAGTGAAGGTGAGCAGTGATTCTAGATTTTGGTAGTTTTACAAGAAGGGGGTTTGTTGGCGGATCTTGAGCGCCCTGCAGAAATAGGGTGGCGGGCATATCGCATACAGAGCAGGGGAAACAAGACCGGAGAGGAGACGGTAGAAGACAAAGACCACCGACCTGCCTGCGGTGAGAGAGTGGGAGGCCCAAAAACTCAGCCTCATCGTGGGAGATACCAATGATCCTAAATGCCTTGGTTTCCACGGCATGAAGCTGAGAAAGGTGAGAGGCAGGAGCACCAAGCCCAGAGGGGAGAGCATACTCCATCAGGCTGCGGACGAAAGCTTTGTATGCGGTCAGGAGCTCAGGTGGGCCGAGGAAGGACTTTGCACGATGGAGGATTCCCAGTCGGTGACTGGCTTTGGAGGCCAGCTTGGAGATGTGGCTTTCCCAGGAAAGATCATGGCAGATAGTGAGACCAGAAGCTTACATGAAAGGACTTCTTCCAGAGGATTGTTGAGAAAGTAGATGAGGGGCGGGGGGGGGGGCGTTTTCGAAACGATCCTCGGAGAGACTTAGTGAGAGTGTGAGATATGTCAGGATTGAGACATGTTCCACGTGTTGGACCAGTTTGTGATTTTATCCAGATCTGCAGAGAGCGAGACTGCTGCTTGCCGGTCTGATGGATGACAGATGGTACGACAGAGGGTGGAGTCATCAGCAAAGAGATAAAGAGAATTTTCCAAAGAGTTGGAGAGATCATCGATGAAAATCAGAAAAAGAACAGGGCCCAGAACGCTGCCTTGATGAACTCCAGTCTGGACAGGAAGAGGGGATGAGAGAACTCCATTTAGGGCAACACGTTGGCTGTGACAGGAGAGGAAGTCTGCAAGCCATGGGTGGAGAGGCCTTGGATACCATAGGAAGAGAGTTTGGTGAGCATGGCAGGGGTGCCAGACCGTGTCAAAAGCAAGCAAACTCTCTGGAAAGAAAAACTGGAAATTTGGAAAGAAGTGGGCTTGGGGGTGGGGGTGGTGGTTTAACTGGGGTAGAAAATATGGTTTTAGATGGGGGTGAACAGCTGTATTGAAGACCTGGAGGGAAGAATGAGATTGAAGAGAATGTGAAAGTTGGTTCCATTGGTGGGAAGAAAAAGAATAACAAATGAGTACAGGTGAGCAGTGATCCTGGATTTATGTAGTTTTACGAGAAGTGGGTTGATGGTGGAATCTTTGTGTCCTGCCGATGCAGTAGAAGATAGAAAGACCACCGATGTGTCTGCGATGGGAAAGTGATAGACTCAGCTTCATCATGGGAGATTCCAATGATTTGAAGGCTTTGGTTTTCATAACATCAAGCTGAGCAAGGTGTGAGGCAGGAGTGCCAGCCCAGAGGGGAGAGCAGTACTTCATCAAGATGCAGCTATAGCCCTTCCGGAGAGAAAGTGTGAGATTTGTCAGGATTGAAAGACATATTCCAAGTGTTTGACCATCTTGTGATTTTGTGAAGGTCTGCAAAGAGGGAAGAGGCTGCTGCCTGCCTGTCTGAAGGATAAGGGATGTCTCAGCAGAGGGTGGAGTCATCAGCAAATAGATAAAGGAGATTTTCCAGAGTCAGAGATTGTTGATGAAGATTAGAAATAGGACTGGGCCCAGAACACTGCCTTGGGGCACTCCAGTCTTAACAGGAAGAGGAGATTCTTGCATCTGTGTCAGTTTAACAGCCAGCCACTCTCTCCTGGTCAGTCCTTTCCATGAACTTTGACCTCTGCATATAATAATCAGAATAACTAATCAATTTGTGTTCAGGAACTTGGCAAACATCGTATTCAACCATGACCTGGATATGGTGGTGGCCACATAAAAATAAAATCATAAACCGTATTTGCTGCTTAATAGTGAATACTTTTCATTATAAAGATGTAAAGTGAAGAATCTAAGAATGAATAAATATATATATTTTTTTAATTTGCATTGTGTTTCCATTTAAGGTGCAGCGATGCAGAAGTGCATACCCTCGTTTTCGAACCGCTTTCTGATAGGTTTTCTGCAAGCCATGGAGCCGTTTCCCATGAACAGCGACAAGCTTGTCAGCCTGTAAGCAGTGTCTCTTCTGTACCCGCCATATTTCCTGTATGCAGTGGCCATTCATAAGCATGTAGAATGTTTGTACAGCGTGGAAAAAGTTTTCCATTACAGTCATGGCGATACAGGTTTTATTTTACCACCCCCATTGTTGTACCAAGTTATCAACAGCACACACATTGGTATATATTGAGGAGTGTATTTTGCATTTTAAGTTTTAAAAGGGCTAAAACATGAAGTTGTTGAAAATCTGTGCTGGGCTTTTGTTCAGTTTCACGTTAAATACCTTCGCTTGTTTTTTGTTTAGAGAATCGAGTTCCTTTTTATGATGCTTAAGCAGCTTCAAAAATGTCTGCAGAACAAGTGAGCACAGAATTCAGCGAGTATTCCAGCCCAAGTTTTTACAAAATCCAACAAGTTTCAATCTCTACAGATCATCCATCATTTGACCTGTACTGTACAATGTTTTGTGGTTTTAAAAAATTCAAACCATTGGCTCAAAACATGTTCCATCAACAATAAAACTTTGCACCATCAAACTATTTTTCTCATTGACAGCTCTTTTCGGATCAGGACTATCCCAGGTGCACTGGCCTGCTCACAAGTTGATGACGTGAGACACATACCTTACTTCTTCGTAGTTCTTCAATGGAGACCCGTGTCATCGGAGTAGTTTCTGCAAAAGCACAAAATTGACTTATTATTGATCAAAATGAAGCACAAAGGTATTGCGAGTTACAAAGTGCAGGAAGTATCTGTAGTACAAACCTTTTTGAGGGTTCATGTACTCCAAGGTTGCTGGATAATTCACTTCCGAGCTACTCTGTAGGCTCACCTGTGCCATCCTCCCACCTCTCACCTTGCCTGCTTTGTTCTCAGAACCAGTCCCTCCACTGGTGCTACCACCCAGCACAAGTCCACCGGACAAAGATACATCCATTATGTCACTCTGCCATGACATGGATATATCAAGAGGGATGGGACTTCACATTCAGCAATGTTTATAGCAAATAATACATCAATTATTGGAATCCAAGGAGCACTGTGCCCATGAATAACCTCATCCTCATCGCAATACAATGCCTCATGTTGGAATGGGGGAACTTGCATGGAATGCATGTCAGGTAGGTTTTAATCTTTATGGACTAAAATAAACGAGGAACTGTATGAAGGTTTTCAGATGCTACAAATGCACAAAACAGTAATATCTATGAAAAAAAAACAAACAAAAAAACTTACAGCCTCGATACCCATTGCTTTCATTTGGCTTGTTCTTTTTTCTGCCAGTGAAATATATTTCTTTGGATCAGACAAAGCATCTACGAAATCTGCCAAATAAAAGCCATGCCACATTAACAACCATTCTTGGTGCATTATAGTAGTCACATCATAGAGTGGGAGGGTATAAGATAATGGCATTGAAGGCAGTGTAACAGCACTTCCTTTTACCCAACCACCCTTTGATTCCAGATCTACAATCGTGTGTTGAATTAAATAAACAAGCCTGCAACAGTGATAATAGCTATGCTGATAAGCTGTGAGTTTGTTATAAAATAAAGCGAGCATCAGTGAAGGAATACTTTTTTTAAGTTCAAGGCTCATGGAAGAGCTGGCAATGGATGAGTAGTCAGCCCACCAACAATGACAAAAGGAAAATAGTCATACAAGCAACAGACATCAACGGTCGAATAACCTAAGAGGAATAAAACGGACAATGCAAGCTGAAAATAGAGTTGAGATCACAGATGCATGGGAAAATGGGGATGGGGAAGCTGTCCTTGTACGATTTTTGTGAATCAGATAATCAGATAGTGTAATTTGGTTCTCTGCTCCTGGATGACATGTGGATAAGTACTTCCTGGTTATTTGTGAGAGTAACAGGAGATTTTCCTCTTTGAGGAAGAGACTGACAAAAGTGTATAAAACAATTCATGCAACATTAAGTTGGAGTAAAAAGTTGGAAATACAAGGAGCATTCAAAAAAAACTTTGCAACTCAGGTACATAGAAACAAGACAAAGTTTTCCACTTTATATATGATGTAATCACTCTTCATCCATCCTGGTGTGCATCCCGGTTTAGAATAGGTACACCATATCCCTGTGTGTCGTAAGAGGCGACTAAAACATTGGCGTCAGGAAAGGCATCCGGCCTAAAAAAAAAAAACATTGCCTCAAAAAGGGAACCATGATAGAAGATTGTCATGGGACCCGCAAGGCTAACCCCCACTCCAGCAGGGAAAAATGGCCTTAAAATGTGTGTGTGTGTGTGTGTGTGTGTGTGTGTGTGTGTGTGTGTGTGTGTGTAATTACTCCTCAACCAGACTCGGTGATGTAATAGAGCATTCACACTGGGTCTGGGGGTCAGTGTTTCAAGCTCAGGCAGTCATTTCAAAGACTATATTTTTGAAAAAATAAAAAAAATGGAACATGCTGGTTCATTCCTTGGCACTCGGCATTTATAAGAAAGTGCATGGACAAACAAAGCTGCGGCAAAAGGGCAATGGCAAACCACCCAGTTTAGCATCAAGGGGTGTATTCAGTTACCAAACCAGCTATTCCTCATCAACGGTTTCAAATGGATTGTTTGCTTGAATGCTTAAGCCACTTGGCAAGCGCTCTACAAGAAGCTTGGTAACTGAACACACCCCAACCCCTAGCAAGATTGCTTAAGATTGGATAAGTAACGACCGAATGTATCGCGGTCAGACAGACAGACAAACACCAAATTGCGTATTTTAATATTATTCTGTACCCCCAAGCCCATCAGGCACATATGTCTTCAGCTCGATGTGGCAGAAGATTGTAGGCAAGGACAATGACTGATTTCCCTCATTTCGAAGTAAGATGTGCCGATAGCCAGCTTGCAGCCCATCTAGTGGTAGAATTCTCTGTCCAATCAGACGACCTCCCTCATCCATAACAGCCATGCGCAGCACTGCCAGGTCTGGTAGGATAACCTGCACACGTCATGTATGGTTGGTAACAGTTGTGGTGTCACACTACCAATGCAAATAGAACGCTCACGGGTGTCACTGTTAATGGAAGGATGTGATTGACCATTACACATATCTGTGACCATCAACTTTCTGCCATTGTACAATACACAAGGATACACACAAGGAACTTTGGTGCAGGAGGAAGCCATTTGGCCCATCACGCTTGTACTGCACCAACCCTAGTATCATCACCCATCCACATCTACCTACCAAGCACACAAGCCAAAATCCCCATACCCCTCTATCTCCAATGCATCCAGGTACCTATCTAAATCCTATTTAAACTTATCCACCCCCTCCACTGCCACTACCTTTCTGAGGAGATCATTCCAAGCATTAACCACTCTCCGACTGAAAGACCCCTGCCTCAAAACTGTCCTAACTCTCATCTTCTTTACCCTCAAGCTATCACCTCCTTTCCAATGTATAAAGTACAGTCTCCTTCAAACGTTCATCATAGCTTCGTCTATCTCACCCTGGAATTGATCAAGTAACTTGACACTGTTCCCTCTCTATGGCAGCTATGCCCTTCCACAGATGTGGTGACCAAAACTGTACACAATACTCTAGATGAGGCCTCACTAAATTCTGACGCAGTGTTAGCACAAGCTCTTTTGATGCATAACTTATCCCCCTACGAATACAACCGAAAATCCTGTTACCTTTACCTATAACTGCCTGGCACTCTCATGTTTGCCTCGCACTACCTCCACCCCCTCCCACCCTTCTCATTGATTACCACGTGCAGATCCTTGTCCTGTATAACACGCTCCAAAATTGCCCCTTGCATCATGTAATCTCTATTTTCATTATTCTTACCCATCTCCAGCACCTAACATTTATTTATGTGAAACTCCATCTGGCAATCGTTTGCCCAATCTATCAAAGTAACTAGACTTTCCTTAATCTAATCACGACCCTCACTGTTATCGACCTTACCTCCAAGCTCTGTGTCATCTGCATATTTGGAAAGACCATTCTTAGCACCATTATCCAAATCGTTAATGTAAATTATGAATAATAATGGTCCCAGTACTGATCCCTGAGGTACCCCAGTACTTACACCCTCCCAGACAGACATCCTCCCACTCACAGCCACTCTTTGCTTCCGATCCCTAATCCAGTTTTCAATCCAATTAGCTAACCAACAAGCCATTCCACCTGAGCTAACAACCTTCTATGTGGTACCTTATCAAATGCCTTCTGAAAGTCAAGATACACGACATTCATTCTCATCGACCCAATCAGAAACTACTTCAGAGAACTCCATCAAATATGTTAAACATGATCTCCCTTTGGTAAATCCATGCTGACTCCCTCGATGTTCATCAATCCTTCAACCACATTTTTCAACTGCAATAATGGTCATCGATCTATGGTGATCGATCTATACCATGAGAGAGGTGTGTGTGTGTGTGTGTGTGTGTGTGTGTGTGTGTGTGTGTGTATATGTTTTGTCATTTTTCTCAGAGATGGCCAAACAGATCTTTGTCAAACTTTCAGAGGTTCATTAGTGAGTGCTGGGAGAGTATTTTAGGCAAAAAAATTGAAAAATTTGAAAAGAAAGTTGGGTTTTTGGGGATTTTTCTTTTTAAATCACTGTATGGTGCCTAAGTCTTTGTGGCTATGTGAAAGGTAATATTAAATGATCCCTGACCCCATTCCTTAGTGGGTGTAGAGAAGTGTACAAAAACTAATAATAATCGAAAAATAATTTGATTTCTTCAAAATACCAACAGGATTAGAACAGCACCGGGCAACACCGGGTACCCCTGCGAGTCCTGGTATATTTATACTGGTATATAATATATACTGGTATATAATTTATAAACATTCTTACAAGTACCATCAAGTTTACAATACAACGGACTTGGACACAGAAGGAGGCTATTTGGCTTATCATGCCTGTCCTTTATCAATACTGCATTAATTTAATTAATTTCATAGGGTGGGTTAGGATTAGGCAGCATAAGTGTGGATTGGTGATGTGTACAATCAACAATCCATACCTAAGCTACCCACCACCACCAGTCCCAGCAATATCTATGCACCTCTATATCCCTAATGCTTCGAGGTAACTACATACAGGATGTTTGAAAAAGATTGATTCAACTTTGACTTCCTGCCATTTCTTTGTTTTTTTGACCTATACTGTTTTCCTTTTCAGGGTTTGGTGGTGTTATCGTGGTATTTGTTCCCTGGGATTTTTAGCGCCGTAGCTCAAATATGCCATTGACAGTGAAGCAGAAGACAAAAGTGGTGGCTCTGACTAAATCATATGTAGACACCTGCCGGAGGTTCTGCCAGGAATAAGACCTCAGAACACGTGATGGACCCATAAATTGTGCCATTTTCAACGTATTGTGAAACATTTTGAGCACAAGGGAACAGTGCACAACCAGAGCAAGGGCAACAGTGGCAGTCCAGCATCAGTAACCAAGAGCCAAGCCAACATCAATGCCATGCGGGATTCTGCAGTGGACATTCCCAAGACGTCCCACCGCCGGCACTCCCGGGAGCTAGGCATCAAACCAACATCAGTCTGGCGTATCCTCACTCAGGAACTGAAGCTTTCCCCATACATCATCTCTATTAGGCATAAACTGAGTCAAGATGACATGAGGAGACTTGATATGTGCAATTGCTCTCAGTGACAGGATGGAGCGGTACCCAAACTGGATCAACCTGATCTGAACGGTGCCTGATTCATCAAAGTGATGAAACCCATTTCCACTTGAACGGTGCCATCAACAACCACAACAACATTTTCTGGGGGGCAGAACCACCTGAGGAGATCAATGAGAGGAAGGGCCTAAGGTCACATGCTTCTGCACCTTCAATTCCAGATGGGGAATGCTAGGGCCTTACTGGTTTGAGAATAACAACAGCAGAATGGTGACGATCAACGGTGAGTCATACCGGGCTGTGCTCCCGAAGTTCCATAATGATCTAGCCCAAAAGGTCACCCCAAATCAGCTCAGCATGACCTGGTTTATGCAGGATGGTGCACCCCTGCATACAGCTGGTGACACCATCACTTTCCTGCGGCAGCTTTTCAGAAACCACCTCGTTGCCCTGTGTATTGCTCATGACTAGGCACCCCATAGCCCAGACTTCAACCCTCTGGACTATTGGTTCTGGGGAGCTGCCAAGAGCTCTGTCTACGCCAACCGCCCTGCCACACTGGATGATCTGAAGCAGGAGGTGTCAGACTACCTCCAGGCAGTAAAACATGAGACCTACAGGAAAGTTGGACAGAACTTTGGCGTCAGGATCAATGCCTATCTGAACAGGCATTGCCTGAGGGGCACACATCGAGAACGTCAATTACAAGGATTTTGCATAAATGCCAATTTCAGACCTTGGGCTCTCACTAACTCTCACAGTGACTTACTGCAATAGCAATCAGTGATAGAAAATACCATGTCACCAGCTTTCTAGAAATGTTTGCTTCATGTTCCTGAGGTTTATGTTTTTTTGTAAATAAACATTTAAAGTTGCATCACTCTGTTTGAAACACCCTGTAATTCACATTTTAACCTATCTCCTGCTTCTGCTGATGCTACCTTTCCAGGTGGAATATTCCATGCATGAACTACTAAGAGTGAAAGATCCCTGCACTACTACCATCCTAACTCTTATCTTCTTTGTTCGAAAGCAATGGCCCTTGGTCGTGTCACCATTCATTGAGCTGAACAACTCTCCACTTATTTTGTCTGTACCCTTCATGACCTTAAACATCTCAATCAGATTCCCTCACAATCCTCTCCTTTTTCTATATATTACTAAAACTCTCATCTTGTATGTATGTTCCCGAAATACAGCCAAAACGGTACACGATAGCGCAAAAATTTTAGAGCCACCTTACTCACCATTCGCCTGCGGTGTGCAGTATCAAGTTTCGTTCAAATCGGGCAACGAAAAAAAATATTAAAAAATCAATTCCCGATTCAGTCAAGTACTCTTCGGGAGTATTTGATCACTGCAAACAACCTCAGCAGTATAGTTCGCTGGAGCTATCTTTTGTTTTTTCTTGAAATGATTTTTTTCATCAACCGCTGTCACAACGGGAACCCAACGGGTTCACGGGTCATCTAGTAATGTATAAAGTCCTGTCTCCATCTAATCTTCACAGTTTAGTCTAGCTAGGCCTGGAATCGTTCTAATCACTCCATGCTGAACCCTCCATATGGCAGCTACGTATGTTCTTCCTCAGAAGTGGTGATCAAAACTGTACATAATATTCTAGGAGTGGCCTCACTAAATTCATGTTAGTTTGAACATCACCTCTTTAAATTTATAATTTATCCCCCTGTGAATCCAACCTAAAATGCCAAAACCCTATTACCTTTACCTATACAGTGGCCTGCAAATGTATTCACCCCCCCCTCCCTTTCCTCCAATGTTATATCATTTTGATGCTACCTGAGCTTATTTCATGATGCTTTCAAATCAAACATAATAATTACATAGCATCTTCACAAACTACTCCAAAGTGATAAAGCTGAAAAAAAATGCAGATAAAATGTGAACAAGTTCGATAAAAAGAGAAAACCAGATGATTCTCAGTTGCATAAGTATTCAACCCTCTTGCCTAATTAACCCTAAACCACTTCAGGAGCAAATTATTTGCTTGAAAGATTATAAAATAAGTGTAATAGGTTTCAACTGTATGTAATCAGAGGTTTAACTTAAAAATT
>CM068961.1:102847134-102871312 GCA_035128595.1 Eptatretus atami | reverse complement strand
TTGGTCTAAATTCAAAGCGTTACGTCTGGCGCAAGCCTAACACTGCACCTCACCCAGTCAACACCATCCCTACTGTCAAGCATGGTGATGGAAATGTAAGGCCCTCTGCCATCATATTATGGTCTGCTTTTCATCAGAAGGGACTGGCAAGCTTTTCAAGATAGAAGGCACAATGGACAGTGCAAAGTACAGGAGAATCCTTGATGAAAACCTAGTTAAGTCAGCCATGAATCTGAAACTGGGTAGGCGATTCACAATTCAGCAGGACAAGGATCCGAAACACAAAACTAAAGCCACACTGGAGTGGCTGAATAAGAAGAAAATTAATGTTGTTGAGTGGCCCTGTCAAGGTCCTGACTTGAACCGAATTCAGTTGTGATCTCTTCAGTGGTGAATAAAAAAGCTCATTTGGAAAAATTGTTTCTGCATAATTCGTAATTCATCTAAATGTGGCATTATTGGAAGGAGGTGAATACTTTTGCAGGCCACAGTAGCTACCTGGCACTGCGCTGTCTGCTTACCTCCACCCATATTGATTACCACCCACAGATCCTTCTCCTGCGTGGCATGCTCCATGTCTACCCCTTGTATCATATAATCCCTATTTTAATTATTTCTACTCATCCCCAACACCTTACATTTCTTTATGTTAATTAAACTACATCTGCCAATATTTTCCGAATCTATAAAAGTATCTAGACTATCCTGAATCTAATCACAACCCTCTTTTGTCAATCTTACCTCCAAGCTTTGTATCATCTGCAAAGTTAAAAAGCTGACTCTCAACCCCAATGTGCAAATCATTGATGTAAATTATGAACAATAACTGGCCTATAACTGATCTGTAAGGTACCCCACTACTTACAATCTCCCAGCCAGACATCCTGCCACTCAAAGCCACTCTTTGCTTCCTATAACGAATCCAGTGAGCTACTCGACCAGCCACAGCTCCACAAGCCCTCACATTAGCTAACAGCCTCATATGTGATACCTTGTGAAATGTTTTCTGAAAGTCCATATAAACTACATCTACTGCACCTCCTTCATCCATCCAATAAGAAACTTCTTCATAGAACTCCAACAAATTTGGTAAACATGATCTGCCTTTATTTAATATATCCATGCTCAATTCCTTTAATGATCTCTAATTTATCTAAATGGTTCCCTATCCATCCATTGGGACCATACTCTGCACAGAGCGTTGGTGCTGCCGAAGCAGTCTCATATCCGATTCCTAATTAACCTCTCCAACATCTTAACAGTTAAACTAACAGGTCTATAGTTCCCCAATTCCTCTCTGGATCCTTTATTAAACTAGAAGGGCACTAGTAGAGCGCATATCTCCGCCCTGTAATGCCTGATCCACGAGAACATATCGGGCCCAATACATTTTTGAAATATCAGGCAAAATATCGATTTGGCCCGATCTCTCAATGGTGAAGAATCACTTTAAAATTAAATAATTCTCATATCCAGATCTGGATTCGGATCTTCACCAAATTCGAAACAATTCGTCGTGGTCACACACCCAACCTGTCCACCAAGTTTCATCCGAATCTGTCCACAACTTTTTGAGAAATCGTGCTATATATTAGCTTAGCCCTATCTCTCAATGGTGAAGAATCACTTAAAAAATTATCAGATTAGGATCTTCACCAAAATTAAATCGATTCTTCCTCATCACACACCCAACCTGCCCATCAAATTTCATCCGGATCGTCCACAACTTTTTGAGATATCCTGCACACAGACAGACAGACAGATAAACAATCAAACAGAGAGGGGTGAAAACATAACCTCCTTCACCTTCGGTGATGGAGGTAATAACGGTTTTATATTTGATACATTCCAATCCCATGGAACCTGCGCCAGACTCAAATTGGCTGATATCTGTTAACATCATACATATCTACTCTGTTAACATTTCACTTATCGGCTTTGCCACCTCTCTCAATACTCTTGGGTGTACATCATCTGGATTGATCTTCTTTTTGTTTTCCGAGCTGTTCTCCTCTCAGCAAGGTATTGGGAATTACCCTGACTATTCTTGTATAAATGTTGAATCAAACTATTGAATAAACCTGCCATGTCACTTTCATCACTTACCACTCTCCCTGTGCTATCTCTCAATGCACTTGTTAGCCCGCTCTCAACCTCCTATGTACTGAAAAAAAAAATCCTTACATGTTTAAACTTTTTGCCCATATCCCTCTCATATTCTCTTTTGGCTTGCCAAGTAAATTTCTGAACTATTCCTATACTGATACTGATTAGAGGTTGACTCCAGTCCTGTTGTTTTTCCCGAATATTAGAAATACCTTATGCTTCTCTTTAATACTTCTTACCTCCCTGGTCTATTTCTGCCTCTAGCACTAAACCTCATTGGCATGTACTTACAATGACTTAATACAAGAAAGAAGAAAAAAAGAAAACTTCAAATGAGATTTAAAATTTTATTTATTGCAAACGTCAGGTCAAAATAAGTAAATGTGTCAAACCATGCAAGGAAATAAAATCTTGCCACTGATTAAGCTGTTAGGCAAAATGCAAAACAGGAGAGAATGAAAAATATGAAACAAATGAGAGGAAATCAACAGGTCAAAATTAGCAGGAGAAATGGGGGGAGGGGTATGTGAATAGGAAGTGGGACCAGGGGCAAATGGTGTAAAGGAAAGAATCGGTAGGGGATGAGTGGAAGATCAAAGGTGACCACAATGGAAAGTGAAAATCTTGAGACTTGGATCTATGTACTATGTCTTTGATGTGTGCAATACAGCATCCTGCCTTCCCAGCAAATATTTTTACAAGTTTTATATCTGTGATGAATTGCAAGCAGCAATAATTATAACCCACCTTACGGAATACAAAAGGTTCTTCGTTGTAAACTGGATTTAGGCCATTGTTCATGACAAGACGTGTGCGGAACTCTTTGCGAATCGTATCCGTAGGAAGGCCATACATGTCCACCTCAACACAAGTTCCCACTTTCTTGTCTGACAGAAACTGTCCGGAGATTATCTGGTAGTAGTTGGACAGACAGTAAAAGGATGAGTGGATACCATGAAAAGATATTATTTTTAGTTATAACTTTATTGCCTTGTCCTCATTCTCATTCTCCTTTTGCTTTTCTCTACATCTACTATTGTCTTGATTTAATTCACCTGGATAGAGCAGGTTGCAGCTATGACACCGTCGACAGGAGTCTCAGAAAAAGGGTCAAAAGTGCGATCGGGGCGTCGCATGAAATCTGGTTTGAGAAGGTACCTGAAAAAGAGTGGCCAGTGGTTGAAGACTGAGCTTCCTTCCGAAGAGTTTCTGCTTCCTATTACAAACATGTAGCTCAGCAATCGATCTATGATCTGGGTGGCTATACATTGTAAAATTTCAAACTATATTCTGTCGAAACACACAAGATTTCAAACTTTCAATTAACTATTTTTTAATTTGAACACAGAACGAATCAGGACATAACATAGCAAAACCAACAGCAGAAAGAGAACGGGGAAATGCAAACAGCAGGGCCGAGGGAGAAAATGAATGACAGATCCCTGATACAGGAGTAAATATAATCTCCTCGGCACACAGTCCATACTATTCTTAACACCATCTAGCTATGGATTCCATTCTATCTCCACCCCCCCCCCCTTTCATCCTTCCACATACTAGTACTTACCCGCAAGATCCATTATATTCAAACTTTCCCTGATTCAGCTGCATGGCCAGATCTACAAATACACATTACAAACATACACTAATATTACCAGCATGCACCTTTAAGACATATATTGTTAACGGCATTATGGTAATTAAAATGTTCCATTGATTAACGATATGCAAATTAATCTTTATACCATGTTGTCATTGCACTGGGTCAGTTTTTATTTATACCACGGGCATAACTCTGGGAGGGGAGGGTGGAGTGGAGAGGATATCCCCCACCCACTTTTTTCCCAGCAGATGGGGTGGATGATGCATATAACCCCCCCCCCCCCCCCCCCAATAATAAAACTTCTCAAAGCACCAAGTAGCTGTCATTAGGAAATTACATACATAAGTTTACAGAAAAAATAAACGCAACCGCATGCTGCGTACCGAAAACGTATACCGTGCACAGTCTATTTTCCAGATGTTTGAGGGTTTTTGTTTTTTTGCAGTGGCCAGTGGGCTTTTTTGTCACATTTCTTAGTAATAGTAATATTGAAGATCAGTTTACCAGGTCGGAGCCGTTCATAAATTACGGCACAGCCACACCCTCAGCCAATGATGCTACGTGCAGCCATATGCTGCATATGAATGAAGAAAAAGAAGGTGTAGGAATCACAAATTTATATTACCTATGCTGATGATGTAGCATCTGTGGTACGATGTCTCATCTATTGCTTTACCTAGTTTGTCAATTTTCAGTCACACTTGGCCTAACACTTTTCCAAAAAGCAAAAACACTTTAGTGTGTGATACAGTAAACTGAGATTTCTTTACACATCAATATTCCCCCAGGAAGTGATGTAATGAATGTGTGCAAAAGGCATACCAGGAGTCTGAAAGTTCAGAGAAACCATTTGGCAACCAGCATTCCAGAAAATCTGTGGCACGTAATTGCTGGAGTCGACACGACCACCCTTTGGGTAAATCCTGCTCATCTGACGCTTGTTGTAGCTGTTTGTAAGTCATCAATGAAAGTCATGATTGTCATCATTATAATTATGCAACTGAGAATGGCTCACTTCTGACTGCTCGGCAGACATGTCTTGGGTGCTGTAAATATTCAAACATAATATGCCGAGAGTTTGACATGTAATGGTGTTTTTTTCACAATAAAGAAAACCAGTTTCACATTGTACGACACAATTTTAAAATGTGAAATAATAATAAAATATTATTATTATTATTATCAGCCCGTTCCTCCATGCAGCAGGAGAAGGGGTTTTGCAATCACTTCTGTGTGTTTGTCTGTCTCGCCCATAACGTTTTTACCATTTGAGCTTTTGTCATCAAATTTTTAACAAACCTTGATTTTTAGGACATGGAGAACACAAATGAATAAAATGTTTTAAAAATTTGAACTGTCGTTTTTGTCAAGTTTAGTTTGAGTACAAAGCAAATGCAGGCGGACGGGCTTTGCATTTTGAGATGCTTTCTAGTTACTGGCTAGGTTGTTAATAGGAAGTATTATTAAGAAGCCTTGAAAGTATTCTGAAAGCAGTACTTATGGTGGGATTCGGAAGCTGGCGTGGGCAAGGATACTTCACAAATTCGATGGCGTGCGTCTTCAAATATCCAAGGCCAACAGACTCGGAGAAGGAGGACATGTTGTGGGATATACCGTACTCTGTGGACACAAAGATGTGAGACCATCATTGCACAAGTTTTTTCCGTATATTGATTGCAGCTCAGGTTTTGCTTCTTGATGGTTATTTATTAGTTGAACGTTTGGAGCAGCTTCTGCCCCACATATGAAATGCGCCATCATATTCCTTTCTATTCCTATGTTTGTATCCTCTAGTTCACCAGCACACACAAAATTAAAATGAAGGTCACTTGTTAGAATACCACATTTTCCTCAACATGTAACTGACGTCTGATTAATGGGTCATTTCATTGACCAATCGAACACAACAAACCACCACCTTCCTATATATCATTACTTGCTGCGTTCTATATCTCCGCATATGAGGCTCATTTACATCGCCGTTTCAGGGCAGGGTGGGGGGAAGGGGGCAGTGTGAGAGGTAAACGTGAAGGTGAGTTGGCATTCACACAACACATCCTGATTTAAGAGATTTAGGCATAAACACGTATTTTTACAAAGGGCTTCATGGTGTGACCTCATTCATGTAGGTGAATACTCTATTGGTGTGAACCATTGACCTGGATCTACTCTTGTCAATTCTGTGACGCATTTGAACACTTTTTTGTGCACATAGTCATGGCTCGTGGAAGAGCGAGTACACTGAACGGATCAGGATGTAACGGAGAAAAACAAGAAGCGAAACATGCATGCATGTGGTAGACAATATGGACACAGAGGATACATGGGGTGAACAATATGGATACAGAAGGAAACTCCAGGGAGAGAAAACTGGGAAATTGGAAGGAGGAGGGACTTGGGTGGGGTTAATGAAGGTAGTGTATGTATGGGAACAGATATAGTGTATGGATGGGAAGAAACTGCCAAACGTGTGGAGCGACTGCTCAGGTGGAACAACTTGTGAGAGACCTTGAGAGCACATTCCGTGGTAATACCTATAGAAAAGGCTCAAAGAAACAACATAGCAGCAGACTGAGAGAGGTTCCAGGGATGATGCCAACTCCTGTCCCAGCAGAATAGCAGCACGTCACTGGATTCTGTCAAGGAGAGATAGGTGACAGGCCAGAGTACTCTCCCAAATATGGCAATCATACTCCATGACAAGTCATATCATGGCCTTGTGTGGATGGAGCGTAGCAGCTTCAGGAAGGCATCACCGAGCACGAAATAAGCAGCCAAGGTGTGAGAAGGTTCTTTTAGCTGCACCAGAGATGTTGTTTTCTCATCTGAGGTTTGAGCTGATATCCATTCCAAGCAGATGGATAATAGGAAGTTCCTGCAAAGGTGAAGAATCCATAGACTGGGTTGGAAAACAAGATGATCTTGAACTATACATAGACAACAATTGGGTCTTTTTTAGTTGAAAGTAACAAGTCAGTCTTTTCCCCAGTTAATCACGCTCTCTAGGTCCTGATTTAGAGCGGTACTGGCATGGATACGGGAAGGAGGAGACGACAAGGTTCCTGGTTAGAGAATATACAGCATTCGGATTATGGACAGGGGACAACTGTCCCTCATGTACCACATATATTTGACGATTTGCAAGGAAGTCAGAAATTGTATCAAGCAATTTTCCAGAGATGCCATATGATTTTAGCTTATGGATGAGGCCTTTGTACCATACTTTATCAAAAGTCTTTGAGGTGTTGAGAGCAACGACCCTCGCTTCTCCACAATGATCCAAAGCCCAATTCATATGTTCAGTGATTTGGGATAGAATATCATCAGCAGACATTGAATTTCCAAAGCCACACTGGACATCAGTTAGGAGGTTGTGGGTTTCCAGATGAGTCATGAGTTGCCATTTGATCAGGATTTCAAACACTTTGCTTTTACTGGGTAGAAGGCTAATAAGCCAATAGTTGGAGGGATCAGATTTCTCACCAGAGCTTTTAAAAACAGGGACTACAGAAGCCTGCTTCCAGCGAGGTGGAAACACAGATTTTGACAGATACAAGCGATACAATTTTGAGAGAACAGAAGACAGTTCAGGTGAACACATCTTCAAAGCAATTTCAGGGATTTGATCTTGTCCAGTCGATTTTGAGATGTCAAGCCCTTGAACAATCTTAGCAATTTTTCTGGGTGTGATGATGATAGTGGAAAGCCTGCTGTCAAGATGGGAAGGACAAATAGACAATGGGTGTCCGTAATATTCAATTGTGGAGTTTACAGCAATGGGTGTCCATGTGGACTTGTTGCGGATTGGGGAAGAGCCGAGATGATGGTGAACAGCTGTCTTGAAGACCTGGAGGGAAGAATGAGATTGAAGAGAATGTGGAAGTTGGTCCCACAGGTGGGGGGGGGGAGAGGAAAAAATGAGTGGAGATGAGCAGTGATCCTGGATTGAGGTAGTTTCACCAGAAGGGATTGATAGTGGACCATGTGAGCCCTGCAGAAACCTGGGGGAGGGGGGGGGGGAGGCAAAGCACAGAAAGATCAGAGGGTGCAAGAAAGGAAGTGGTAGAAGGCAGAGAGACCACCCACCTATCTGCAATAGTTAAGTGATAAGCCCAAAGACTCAGCTTTAGTGTGGGAGATTCCAATGATCTTGAAGGCCTTTGTTTCCATGACGTCAAACTGAGCAAGATGGGAGGCAGGAGAGCCAGCCCATAGGGGAGAGCAGTACTCCATAAAGCTCCGGATGAAGGAATTGTAGGTGGATATGAGTTCAGGCGTGCCAAGGAAGGACTTTGTATGATGAAGGATGCCCAGTCAACAGCTGGCTTGGAGGCCAACTTTGAAATGTGGTTTGCCAAAGAAAGATCATGGCTGAGTCGAAGCAGCATGTCAAAGGTGGAGTGACCTGGTTTGAAACCAAATTGTGATCAGAAATGAGGTTGTTGGAGAAAATGAAGGATTTCATATCAACTGCGATGATGGATTCCATGACCTTGCTGATGATTAGAATTAAGCTGATAGGTCTGTAGTTGAGGAGATCAGTTTTTGCACCTTTTCATGTAGTACAATGAGGTTGGCAGATATCCAAAGCAGATGGAAGATGACCTTGGTAAAATGATAGGGTGAAAAGGGCAGAGAGGGGATGTGCAAGAGCATCAGAGCAGGTTTCCAGGACATTTTAGCTGATGCCGTCCGGTCCAGTGGCAGAGTCAGAGTCAAGGGTTGAAATAACTTTCTCCACCTTCTCAGGTGCAAAAGACACAGACTCCAGGAGCAGTTGGGTTCGACAGGGAAGGATGGGTACCGAGAGTGAGGGGTTGGGGATATAAGATCGGAAGCAAACATAGAATTGAAGCATTCAGCTACTCACAAGCAGGGTCAACTGTGGTGCCATTTAAAGAGAGGGAAGGGATAGAAGGGGAGCATACTCCAGAGATATTTTAACAAGGTGTCACCAGCTTTTAGAGGGGGGAGAAAATTTTGAAACATCATTCTTGACGTTGCACAGATGTTGTCTTCTGGCCCTACTGAGAGTGGACACACACTTGCTGTGGACTTTTTGGAATGAACTAAGATTGCCTTGGTTCAGATTTGCCTTCCCAGGAAGAGAAGGAAAGTTGTTTCAGAGCAACTGCCTAACCACAGGAATCAGTGTACCATGGGCAGGAAGAAGGGTAGGATAATTGAAGACGAGATAGGATGAATCTGTGCATGAGAAAGAGCAGGTTTCTGTGGAAAAATCTCCAGGCTGAGTTAACATCAGGGGCAGTAGATATGGGAGGACAGTCCTGAAGAGAGATGGCTGATTGCAGTCCCTGCCAATCTTCTTGATTGAGATGCCAGACTTGCTGGCATTAAGGCAGCTCTCAACATCGCCAGAAAGATGTTGACTTTCACAAGCATATGATCAGATGAATCAAATGGAGCAGAGGAAGAGCAGGAGACATTTGCGGGAAAGTTAGTCATCACCAAGTCCAGAAGGCAGGATTTGCCATTGGGGAAAATCCGGGTTGGAAAGTTTACAGACTGAATCAGTAACATGGAGTGACTGAAGTCCTTTGCTGAAGCGCCATGGCTGGCGCAAAAGGTACCACCACCCAGCCAAGTTGCATGGTGATAATTTAAATCGCCACATATGAGGAAGAGAGAGTTGGGATGAGTGGTTAGAAGTTTGTCCATATTGTCAGAGAGAGAGAGAGAGAGAGAGAGATGTAGATGGAATCAACACTGTTAGGACGACGGTACACAAACAGATGAACAAGAGGTGGGAATAGTGGGGAAGATGCAACCAGAGGTACTCCTGGGGGTTGGGAGGTGTGAGGTCAGAACAAGGGCAGTGGGAAATTGAGTTCTTCATGTAAAGTGCAACTCCGCCGCCGGGACGTGGTTCAGGCCTATCAAGTTGGAAGAGAAAATAACCCAGGAGAGACACGAAGGAGTCGGGGATGTGAGAATCACAGAATCCTGTGTGAGAAAGGATTCTGTTAAAAAGATGATGTCTGTTTTATCGGCAGCGGCCTGGATTGAGAGATCTGTTAGGTTAGCGGAGATCTCAGATGTTTGAGGTCCACACTGTTAGAGATATGGAGGAAGGAGGCATCGGGATGGTACAGGATGGGGGGGAGGAGGCTTTTGGGGGTGGGGAAGGTTTGAGTGTGTGGGGTGAGGGGGAAGGTTTGATGTGACGGGTATGGGAAGGTTGAGTGTGGATGGGGGAAGGTTTGAGTGCGAGCGGTATGGGGAAGGTTTGAGTGTGAGGGGTATGGGGGAAGGTTTGAGTGTGTGGGATGAGGGGGAAGAATTGAGAGAGTGGGGTGAGGAGGGATGCAGAAAGGTGGGACATGAAGCTTTGGAAGGGGCGGGGGATGCAGAACCAAGAGCAGAAAGAAATTCAATAGAAATGAGAATCATTATCGAGTGAAATACAAAGTTTTTTTGTTTGTTTGTTTCGATTTCTTGAAGCGAGGACAGGAAATAGAAATAGAAAATATGATAGGACAGTGTTGAGGAAATCAAAGCAAGATACCCGGGAATACACCGAGGAGACTAAGCTAAGCAAGGGCACACTTTCTGTCCGAGGAAGGCCTTGAAAAAGGCCGTTCAGACCTTGACAATATGAAATATGAAAAAACGATAAACGAATTAACATGAAATTTTGCTTTGAATCATATCCCTGCAGCTCCACCGGTAGAAAAATGAATGCATGTCCAGCTCGCTCAGTCGCTCTTGGAAATGCAGCTCACGAACAGTGGGGACCATCCTTGTGGCTCTTCACTGGACTTTCTGCATTTTGTTGATGTCTGCAACAAGACAAGGGCACCATGCTCCATTTCTGTACTGCAATTGTGGTCGTTCTCAGATTTTGAAGAGTATGGGCAGGGATTCCATGTCCAGATTTGTGAAGGTTCTTTATACGAGTGAAGGTTCTTCCATTGATATTGTAACATAATGAAGCAGTGTTCCTTTCCAGATCTTGGGTGTTGTGGGAAAATGTAATTAGAAATTTTTGTGACAAATTTTCAAAACCATTCTCATTCATGGCCGTAACTGCTTGACCACAAATGCAGCTGGAGTTCAATTGGACTGCAGCAGCTAGCGAGATAGCGTCAGCCAATTTAGTCTCCGGGTAACCCACTGGAGCCTTCTCTTTGAACGTGTGTGTCGAGCTTCCTCCATTTCAGCCTGCTTGTTACATGGCAACAAGGCTGATCTACACACTCCCCCCCTGCCCTGAAGGTGCAATGTAAACAAGCCAATGGTGTTGTATATTTCAGGGCCACATACAGGACTTATGTATGCAAAAATGGCAGAATTTTTGAAACTTTTTCCAAACCCTGGTCCTCTCCACCAATGCCCGATAAAATTCCTATTTCCTTCCATCATTTTATTCACATCTCCTCTCAAACTTCCTTTCAATTCTCCCCCTATTCCTTAATCTCCACTCTCATCTCTCGTCTTTTCTCAATATTAATTTCCTCCATTTTGCTACTGATCCCCCTGTACACACATAATACAGATATACCGACTTTGTGAATGCAAGTAGACTTGAGCATGAGTCTACATGGCTTGAGTTTAAACAAATGACTCGTGTGAGTTCTACAAGTATGATTATAAAATACATTTTGGTATCAACTCGCGAGAGAAGTAGGATAAATTGTCAGAATCATGACATGATAGCAACCAACTTACAGCCATAGAACACATAGTTCAAAGTAGATGCAGCCATAACAAAATATGTTTCCTATAACACTAGAATCAACCAATGACATTCTGATTCTGATGTGCCATACTCTGTTTCAGACCATCGATGCTCCCGAAGCAATTTCTTGGCAAGGGTTATACTGGGTGGTTTGTCATTGCCCTCCCCAGCAGTTAGGACAGGAATTTGTAATATGTTCAGGGTGCCGGCGATAGCTCACATACTCTTCACAAAAGACACCATAGGATGTTTAACATCCACCAACTAATACCGACAGATGGGGCACACAGTTTAACATCCATCCGAGAGACTGCGCACACATTGATAGATCACGCTGCCTGTGAAACACCGGGATGACTGCTTATAGCTGGATCGGGATTCAAACCCATGCTAGAAAACCCATGCTAGACAGCTTAGAGGCGAATATGTGTACCTCAAGGCTATCCTTCCCACCCCAATGCCATATTGCTACAATATAACTATCAAAGGAATATTTGATTGGTTGATCCTGTGCAATAAAAAATATATTTTGTTGTGCCAACAGTTGTCTTAAAAATGCACCAACATTTATATAATCTGTAAATTGCAAAACAACAATCAGCTTCAAGAGCTTACCCTCAGCAATGGCAAAGCCTGGAAATTTGACAGGCTGGGCATAGTTAACCATAGCAGAGAGGTATGGATGAACATTCCTCGTTCCACTAACGTACTTGTATGTTGAGATTAAAGCCTGTTCGTCTTCTGGTAATGCCAACACCTGCAATTATAATGGCAAGTGAAGAAATTTAAATTTCGGCCATCTTCGAACTGTTATATTCTGTAATTTAACGAAAATAAAGTGCAAACTTGAAAGTCCATCTACATATTTGCACACAAGCGCTACATTCTGAAAAATATTGGAATCACACACCCAAATTTTGAATGACCCTCCCAACCTGCATGTTTATCGTAGTTTCCTGCAATATAAAGTAACATTTGCTTTAAAAAGGTGTTCAACAGATATTGAAACATTTGTAATGAAGATGCCCCAAAGTAAAGTGTTGATGACAAGGTGAAGAGCTGACTACTCAATGCTACGTACAGCAGCTGAGTGTGCGATGACAGGGCTGAGACGATAATGATTTAATTGGAGCAACGATCTGATCCAACCGCTGGAAGGAGATTCAAAAGCATTATGCAGGAACACTTTGTTGGGTTTATATAAGGGGAAATGAGGCTCTTGAGCTGTTCCAGCACTCAACAGGCAGTACCCAGGTACAGTAGCTTACGACACAGGACTGACTTGTTTGCTGTTGGTGCAGTTGGCAGAGTGTAGTGCGTGCGATGATCACCATTCAAAGTTAGTCGTCAATCGCTGAAGAGTGATTATCTAATGTGCGATCAAAACCTAATCACAAGCATTTAAATAACAAAGAAACTTTTACACGTGAGGGCATGTTTAAGAGTGCGTTTAAGGCCTTGAAGTAAACATTCCATGGCTTATAATTGGCAGTTTACATGGGACATTTGCTTGAATTAACTCAAGGTGAGGCAGTAGAAGATAGGAATAGGACAGTTTGCCTTGTGCATTGAGAATCTTTAAGGATAGATGCAATCCTCTGGAAAAGGATGACTATATCAGATTTGTCCGGAGTTACAGACACTCGAAGGAATCATTTTGTTGCTTGCTGAATCGAGTGCAATATGACCTGTATCAACTACGATGAGGAGCAATGCGCTGAATCCCCTCCAACCATTGTCTGTGGTGCTGCAATTCTATGCAAGTACATCATTTCAATTGGATGTTGGAGATATGTGTGGTGTTTCACAGGATAAATCGGCCGTTTAGACATGCACAACTAATCGGCTGTTTATCTCCCTTCATAAATTGCTATTTAGATGGGTGATTAGCTCCGAGCATGCAACGATGTTTTTGTCAGCGTTTAAGGCTTAAGCATGTGTTAGCAAAACGCTCGCAAAGCGCTTTTCGAAAATTTGGCCCATAGTGTCACGCAAAGTGTGGAGAATGCTCTCATCTTTTCCACTCAAATGTGCGTTTCTAAGTCCTGCTTCCCCCCTCCCTATATTCGAGAATATTCACGATGTTTCTGTCCATATGTGGTGTTTTTATTTCAGGGAGCAGCCAATCGGCACAGCCCTCCAGCACGGTCACTGGGCTGAGCTGAAGCTGACCAGCTATGCCGAGGGGTAACAGATGATAGCACGTCTGGTGGGCCATCCAATCATGGCACATTTCATGAGTGTTCTCAGCAACAAAGCCTCACCTTGCCCCCACTAAGCCCCCCCCCCCACCCCCCACCCGATCCTGCACCATCCCAATGCTTCCTCCCCTCTATCTCTAACTGTATGGACCTCAAACATCTGAGGTCTTTGCTCTAACCTGACAGATCTCTCAATCCAGGCCACTGCTGATAAATCAGACATCATCTGTTCATAACAGAATCCTTCCTCCCACTGGGCGTCCCCGACTCCTTGGTGTCTCTCCCCGGTTACTGTCTCCTCCGATTTGATAGGCCTGAACCACGCCCTGTTGGTGGAGTTGCACTTTACATCAAGAACTCAATTTCCACTGCCTCTGTACTGACCTTACACTCCCATCCCCAGGAGTACTCTGGCATGCCGACGTCCCTGCCGCTCCCACCTCTTGTTCATCTGTGTGTTGTACCGTCCACCTAACAGTGATGACTCCATCTACATCTCTCTCTCTCTCAGACAACATGGACAAACTTTTAACCACTCATCCCAACTCTCTCTTCCTTATATATGGCGATTTCAACTGTCATTATGCAACTTGGCCTGGTGTTGGTACCTCACTCACCAGCCATGGCACTTCAGCAAAGGACTTCTGTGACTCCATGGGACTGACTCAATCTGTGAATGCTTAGGATCTTGATTAAATTCTTAGATTAAATTATAAATTTAATTAATTTAATTTAAGAGATTAAATTGATTAAATGCTTAGGATTAAATTCCTTATCCTGCACAGCTCTGTGGCCCTGAGTTTGAGCCCCGTTGACTGCTGAATTAACACCAGGTGGGGTTGACTCAGCTTGTCATCCTTCCGAGGTCGGCGAAATAAGTACCAGTGTACTGGTAGAGGGGCACAGCATCAGCGGCACTGCCACGCTAAAAGAAATGATAGCTACCTGGCAGCCAAGCTGCCATACGCAAGAAGAAGAATCTGTGAATTTTCCAACCTGGATTTCTCCAAATGGCAAATCCTCCCTTCTGGATTTGGGCATGACTAACTTTCCTTAAATGTCTCCTGATCTTCCTCTGCTCTAAATGCTTCATCTGATCGTATGCTTGTGAAAGTCAACATCTCTCTGGCTATTCTCAGAGAACCGCTTCAACGCCAACGAATCTGGAATTTCACTCAAGCAGATTGGTAGGGACTGCAAGCAGCCCTCTCTCTTCAGGACTGGTTCCATATCTACTGCCCCTGATGTTAGCTTCGCCTGGGAATTCTTCCACAGAATCCTGCACTCTCATGCATAGATTCTTTCCATCTTGTCTTCAATTATACTACCCTGATTCCCACCCATGGTACACTGAATCCTGTGGTGAGGCAGTTGCTCTGAAACAACTTGACTTCTCTTCCTGGAAGGCAAATTTGACTGAAGGCAATCTCAGTGCTTTCCAAAAAGGCTGCAACAAATGTGTGGCCACTCAGGAGAGTCAAAAAACAACATCCGTCCAACCTCAAGAAGAAACTTTCAAACTTGTCTCTTTCCTCTAACACCTGGTGGCACCTTGTTAAGACTTTCTGGTGTATGCTCCCCTTCCATTCCTACCCTCTCTTCAAATGACATCACAGTCGACTTAGCTCATGAGAAGGCCGAATGTCTCAATTCTGTGTTTGCTTCCCCATCTTGTGTCCCCAACCTTTCAATCTTAGTACCCATCCTTCCCTGTTGTACCCAACTGCTCCTGGACTCTGTATTTTGCACCTGAGAAGGTTCTTTCAACCCTCGACTCTGACTTTGCTACTGGACCAGATGGCGTCAGCTCACGTGTCCTAAAAACCTGCTCCACTAGTCTTACACATCCTCCTCTCTGTCCTTTTCACCCTGTCATTTGCGCTCGATCTACCGCCTCCTTTCTGGTCTTTCACCATCTGCTCTTTCCGTCCTTTGCCCCTCCACAGGTTTATGCAAGGCTCATGCAGTTTACCATAATCTCTCTTCTGGTAAAACAACCCAAATCCAGGATTACTGCTCACATCCACTCATTTGTTTCTCTTGTTTTTTCCCCACCTGGAGAATGAACTTCCTTCACATCCTCTTCAATCGCATTCTTCCCTCCTGGTCTTCAAAACAGCTGTTCACCACCATCTCTTATCATCCCCAATCCAAAACCCTGATCTTTTCTACCCTCTTTAACCCCACCCAAATACCTCCTAATTTTCCAGTTTTTCTTCCTTGGAGTTTCCTTCTCCATACATGAATGTTTTGCATCCTGTTTTTGTCTGCTAAGTTCTGATCCATTCAGTATACTAGCTCTTTCATGAGCCTAGACTATGTATACAAAACAAAAAAAGAAAGTGCGGTGGGACTATAAAGAGAGCAACGCAGCATGAGGTTGGTGTTCTGAGCTGTTCGTTCTTTGGTGTTCTGGACTTCATGCGGCGTCCGTGGCTTCTGCCTCTGGACCGCTCATTCTCCCTCACTCCCTGGGCTCTGTTGGCATTGGTAATGGGGGTTCTGGGAATTGCGGCATCCTGCACAGCTCCGTGGTCCCGCTGAGCACTCTGGTGTCTCTGTTTGTCTCTTTTGGTGTGTGTGTGTGTGTGTGTGTGTGTGTGCGTCTCATTGGCTGGGCACATGGAACATGGCGACATGGGCGAGGACTAGCCTGGACGGACCATTGTACAAAGTCCCCCACCACATGGTGATCATTGCTACACATGGCAGGTTCTATTCTCTCAACTCTGTCTATCTCTCAACTCTCAACTAGTCTATCTCATGCTGAGTCCCATGGTCCCCCATATGAATGCAATAAAGCCGAAATAATTAAGTTCCGCTGTGGTTTTGAGGGCACGTTTTATGTTTTTTGATATATATATATTTGATAGTTTATTTTGCCGCATGAGCAGCAGTGTCTTATTCTTCTTCTTGCTCCTTTCCCCATTTCATTGTGAATAAATCCGATTTGTTAATGAGATGCTATGTGTGGTCATTAGGGAATGGGCTCAATCGCACATAGCAAATTGGCAGATTTAACTCATTAACGGGCAGTTTGGGATCTCTGTGCATACTATTGACTACATGTTGGATATTGTGATGGTTATGAATCTTGCCCCCGGGTGAATGAACATCCATAACACGAAGGAGTTCCCTAATGAGTTATATCATTGGTATATGTGCCTAGATCGGCCCCCATCCATTGTCCAAGGGAAATGAGGTATATGCTTTGTGTGGGATATATACTGAGAGGCAATGAAAAAGCATACCAAATTAAAATTGATATTTATTTCACAGCATGTGAAAAAGGATCAAATATTAAGTAACTAGAAGGGCACTCAGTAGAGTACATACCTCCGCCATGCAATGCCTGATCCACTAGAACATATTGGGCCCAATACATTTTTGAAATATTATGCTATACTGTACTGTATATCGTTTTGGCCCAATCTTTCAAGAGTGAAAAATCACTTTAAAAATTAAAATTCTCATGTCCGGATCTTCACCAAAATCTGATCAGTTCGGCCTTGTCACACACCCAACCAGCCCTGCCCACCAAATTTCATCTGAATCCGTCCACAACTTTTTGAGATATCCTGCACTCAAACAAACAAAAAAACAAACATGGACAGACAGGTGTAAAAACATAACCTCCTTCCACCTTCGGTGGCAGAAATAGTAAAACATGTATGATGGACTTCTGTTTTGGCTGTTTGAGTCCATTTTGTTGGTTGTTTATGGACGTTCGAGTCTGAACGCAATCATATGGCAAATCTTGGAAATGATGAGCATTGGTTATAAAAAAAAAACATTCTGTATGTGCAACATGTGTGTCCACACCCTATAAAAGCACAGGTTGCCTTGGTTGTGAGGCCGTCAATTAAATGTCATGTCTCATGAATACTGAATCGTGGAATCAGCCAAGAAAGAGCTGCTCGACACTTTCATGTCCACCAGTCAAAAGCTTTTAGGCTATAGAACCGATACAGAGCCACAGGAAGGGTCAGCGACCATACTCTTCCTGGTGCACAGCGTGTGGCGTCAGCAAGACAAGACCGATACATCGTCGTCAACAGCATGAGAAACGGCCAGAACCACCATTGGAACAAGGGGATACCTCATCAGTCATCAGTGACAAATCTTGACACATCAACACCAACTTGCACGACAACGATGGGGTGCAGCTGGTGGAAATTTGGGTGGGAGACGGTGGGCAAACGTCATCTTTTCCGATGAATCAAGAGGTTCAACGGTAGTTTTCCAGATAGACGTCTTCGCGTGTACTGTCGGCAAGGATACTGTTTTGCTCAGGGCAGCATTATTGAGAGAGACCGTTTTGGAAATTGCGGTCTTATGGTTTGGGGAGCAATCGTTAAATGAACCCTCCACGTAATGTTGCAGAGCTTACTGCAGCTTTACAGTTCCTTTGGACAGCAATACCACAAGCTCTGATCCACCGCCTGTGTTTAGCCATGCCCCATAGATTTCAAGCATGCATCACCGCCCAAGGTGGTCACACTCGATATTGACTTTACAGACCCCTGCATCATTTGACTTTTTGTGATGTCACGTGCACATCCGGATTTTCACAATCTCTGTGCAGATTCTGTAGGACTGTCCCTGACATATCTCATGTGATTGCATACATTGATCCTTTTTTAACATGCTATGAAATAAATGTCAAGTTTAATTTGGTATGCGCTTTCATTGCCTCTCAGTATAATAGGTCTTCTTCCTCCTCCTCCTCTATACCCCTCCTGTTCTTCCTTTTTTCCTCCTTTTAATCCTCTTTTATTCATGACTAATATACGGTGGTTGCTATTTCATACACCACACAGTACAATTTGGTTCTCTCCCTTTCCCAAATTTCCATTTAATATTCTTCAAGTATACTGTATATCCAATGCATTATTCATAAATTCCCTTTCCTTCTTTTGTTAACCCTCTCGTACAGCATCACACACACACCCACATTCTGAAACAGCACCACAGACCACCACAATTCAGACAACGAAGACGATAACAATGTCCCTGCCTTTTCAAACGTGATGGCCGGGAAAACCCGTTAAGAAAGAAGTAGACTCGAATTGGGAGAGGACTCCAACTCAGGGATGATTGACAGCAAAAGGAGGGGTTGGCAGGTGAGCGCACCAATGAAAATGCAATGTCACGAGTCAAAGGGCAAGCCACAACCTTTGCTCCCGGGAACTCCTCTGACCATGAACTCTGATCCGTCAAGTCTCTGCCCAGTTCAAGCTGCTTAAAAGGCAGAACACCAGACAGATCATGGCTGTTGAAATGCGCTGTGGACCTGGAGACAACCTGCCTGCCTGTTCGTGCTGAGGAAGAAGACCACAGTTAGAGTCTGCACTGAAGCCAGGACAAGCTGTGCCAGACAGCGCTGGGAGAATGGCGCAACAGTTGATTGAGCACGAGGCAGAGGCGTTATAGTGAACGAGCCAGGAGGTCCCTAGCACGGTGAGATAGCTCCATACTGATGTACGCTTCTTTCGCTTGCTATCCCTCTAATAATTGCAAATTCATCTACCTAGACTCACGAATAGCATCACATTTATAAAGAGTTGTCAGTGACTTGCCTCGTGACCCTTCTGGGAGAGGCTTTACAAACACACCTCGCATGTTCATCTAAGCATACGTCGCCAACATTGTCTCACTTGCATCTACACCCTTCTGCTTTCCTTATTCCTCATTTGTTTCCCATTTCAGGATTGGCACACATCCGTCAATGTGTGCCACGGTGAGTCAAAGGCCCAACCAATGCCTTGCTCTACCTCTACTATATTTTCTTCCCATCTATGTTTCCTCGGTATGATTCTGCTGGCGCCATGTTCTGTGTGTAGCTGCTTCAGGTAAGATTGTAAAGAAATAAGCTCGAAGGATTAGATTCTGTTCATTTCTGCCTTTCCTTGATTGTTTGCTGTGTCTGTGAATATGTGCCTTTCATGACTGATTATTGTGCTTGTAAGTATGTGTTTCTTATTTGGGTAAACGGCTCATTTCCATCCAACCCATTTCCTCTTATTCTCTTTATTGGCTCAGGTTAGCATGCAAGACTAGGTAAATGGGAAGTTCTGCCCCATTAATTGGTTCTGCAATTAGCCAGCGCATACTTACGGTTTCACTTGGCCGTACTTAATAGACGGGTGCACACTGAGGTTACGTACCCCAATTGGCATTGCCAAACCACCAAAAAAGGTAACGAGTTTTAGACCGGGAACCCTGCCAGGTTTGGCAGTTATCAATCAGCATCCAGAGTTGATTGACAACCCAATGGGCCGAGGAATTATCCGCAGTATGGTAGCCTACAGGGCCGGAGGTCTGGGAAGAGTCGAAGAAGTCCCTCTCATGATGAACCCCAAACCCTGCATCCATAACAATGCATTGCTATGAAACTGTATGTTGGTGTCTTGTTGTATTGTATGTTGAGTGAAATGGCCAACCTTGGCACATACTGTCCTGCTGCCATGACAAGTGTCCGTCTTGTCTGGCTCTGCGATTCCATCTCCCTCCACAAAATCTGTTACCTCCTGCCTGGCTGCTAGTTCTGGGTGTGCTTCATCATCTGGAACATACAAACAGCTATTTTTAATTCAACATAGCTTTGATTACCATAACTGCTACAGTGAGATGAGACAAAGTTCCAGCCTGTTTCCTTACGAAGTTTGAGATTACTATGTGGTGCTGTAATCCATAGCTATGATGCAATATGTTAAAAATAAGAGGAGGGTAAGGCAATGGTAAAATAAAGTAGGACACATGCATGCACTACCAGGCTCGGTTTCTTCGTCCATTTCCTCCTCAAGGGTGTTTGCCTTGGAAGGATCACCCTCCGTAAGCTGGCGGAATGCCTCCAATTGCTCTGAGGTTTTTTGCATCAAAACGGAATAATCATTATTCGAAACATCACCAACTTCAACAATGATAACCATATTTTCTTGTCGTGGTTCAGCAGCAAAATGTCTAAATGATAAAGAGGTTTGAGCTCACATTAAATCGATTTCATGATAAGTTTGTCATTGAACATTTATCAATTACAAAACTGGCATTAAAAATAGTCACGTTAAATCATCACTTGCGTTTCTCAGAGTAATGCTTTAAACAATAATGAAATGCAGTAAACATAAATGTCTGATTCCAATTTTGAAGCTGTAATTGAAAATGATGTCATTTAATATTTCAGTCAAAAGCCCCCCAAAAAATGTTGAATCATATGATGAAGTTTTTCATCGGTGAATATCATCCCTCGTGTGGGCATATTTACCTCCGCCACCGAAGGTGGTCAGAGGTTATGTTTTCACCCCGATCTGTCTGTCTGTCTGTTTGTCTGTGAGTAGGATATCTCAAAAAGTTGCAGATGGATTTGGACGAAATTTGGTGGACAGGTTCGGCGTGTCACAAGTACGAATTTGTTAGATTTTGGTGAAGATCCGGATATGGAGACTAGAATTTAAGTAATTCTTCACCATTGAGAGATGGGGACAAAAACGGTATATAGCATGAAGTTTCAAAAAGTTGATGACAAAGTATGACAACACGAGGTGGATGAATTGGTTAGGTGACAAGAACAAGCCGATTAGATTTTGGTTCAGGTCCGGATCCAGATCCGACCTATCAGTGGGATACAAAATGTAAACTGTTCAGTGTTCAGCCTGGTGGAGGTATGTGCTCTACCATGTGCCATTCTAGTTCCACCATATGTTTTTTTTAATCCCATGTGCACCATGACTTCAATCGTTATACTTCAGTTTAAAAAAAAAAATACTCAACTGCCACAACACCAAATTTCCAACAATCATTATAATCTAAATTATTACACCCCTCAAAAATGGCAAACGTGATCCCTTACTCTTCTCAACTTCTGGACTAAGTCGCTTGTTCTTGAAGAGGATCTTGTACTTGAGATCATTGGGAGAAGGAAGAGGTCTTCCTGGCTCCAGCTGAGAATGAATGTTTTCGATTAATTTCAAGAATGAGTTTGACATTTTACAAACAAGCAAACAGCAAGAACTAGAATTTTGAAGAAGCAAGATCAGATCCCACCAATAATGGCAGAGAAGCAGACTCGATTCAGAGCCCTGCGAATGATTACGTTAACCCAATTAGAGGAAAATTAACACAGGATGAGGACAAGTGATTGTTTTATTGGATTGGTTTAAATTATTTCTGAGGATGATTACAAAGAAATGTGAATGCTTTTTCCTGGAGAACTTAGTGCTTCAGTTTCTGACTTGTAAGATGCCTTCAAACTGTCATTACTTTGCAAAATCAATGAAGCCCAATTTGAAATTCCTTAAATATGAAACACTTTGCATTTCCTTAAATCTGAATCATACTATAATTTGACGAGTATCTGTTTGCTTGTTCGTTTGTTTGACTTGTATGCATTCCTAAATCGCTGGACGGAATGAGTTAAAAATGAATGGTTGTACTCGCGGAGTGCATGGGAATGTTTTCGGGGTTAAAAAAATAAATTCATAGGCCAAGGGGTTCAAATATAAATGTGCATCATATAGTGCCGCTCCCAGTGGGGGTGTTTGGTGTTCTTGGGTCAGACGGGTTGTTAACATGGACTGACTGAGCCAGGAGTACAAGTCTACAAGGCCTCCACAAAAAACCGAAATGGTTTTTAAATTCACTGCACTACATTCAATTAATAACTATGTACCATTCCGCGATCACCCAATAAAAGCCAAACCTGGTGATGAAACACGTGGGTGGCAAAAAGACAGGAAGACACTTCTTGTAGATATAATGGTTTATTACCAATGAAACATGGGGATAAGAGTAAACGAGAAAATTAATAAATGAAGAATCAAAGATTGCAGACGCTCACCAGTAATTATTTTGTGTGGTAATTTAGTACATACAGGGTGTTACAAAAAGACCTGGACAACTTTGGTTAGTAATTTATTTAGTACCACAAAAGACATAACAATACCCTTTGTTTTATATGATACAGAAACTCATAAGGTTTTCTTTCTTTTCAGGACTGGTGGTTTTATGTAAAAGAAAATGGCAACTCCACAGGAGAAAGCTCAGTGCGTTGAATAGTTCATTGAGACAAGATCAGACACGCAAGTTCAGCGTAATTTCCGTACAAGGTGTGGAAAGGAATCCACCATCGCGGACTGGTATCAGAGAGCGGTACAAGGGGTTTAAGGAGACTGGAAGTTGTCAGAAACAGAAAAGTACCGGTCGACCAAGCACAAGTGCAGCAGACATTGAACGAGGGTATGAATCATTTCAACAAAGTCCCAGAAAACCAATGTGACACACATCCAGAGAACTGAGATTACCAAGCACTACTGTACACAGGATTTTGCATGAAAGATTGAAGTTTATACCTATAAGGTGCAGATTCTGCAGGAACTCAAACCAAATGGCAGACCCAAACACAAGGCGTCTGCCTTGGAAATGCTCATTCGCATAAAGGATGGCAAAGATTGCCAGGAAAAGGTCATGTTCACAGACGAAGCTTGCTTTTATGTATCGGGGAAGGTCAATCAGCACAAGGTGATGATCTGGGGCTCTGAAAACCCCCATGTGGACATTGAACACATATGCGACAGTCCAAAGGTCAATGTGTGGTGTGGCTTTTTCCATGACCGCCTGGTGAGTCAGTTTTTCTTTGCGGAAGATAGTGACCTCAACAATTTACATGAACATGTTAGAAGGATTCGCCTTCCCACAGATTGAAGACCAGCAACCTGATATCATGTTTCAACAGGACAGCACTCCCCCTCATTGGGCCTTAGTCATTCGAGCCATAGTGACTGAAAAATGTCCAGGTCGCTGGATTGGCTGAGCCAGGCCAAACGCCTGGCCCCCATTATATCATCAGACATAACCCTCCTTGATTTTTTTTTGTGGGAGTTTGTCAAAGATGTTGACTACAACACCAAGGAGGCAAACCTGCAGGATCTTCATTCTCAAATCACAGCGGCATGCGCACCGGTGGGCGCAAACATGCTGAACTGAACATGGCAAGAACTCGTGTACCGCCTTGATGTCCTGCATACAACAAACAGAGCTCACATTGAAGTGTTTTGATGGTGTGCAGAAAACTGTGTGTTTCTGTATCATATAAACCAGAGGGTATGAAATCATTTGTGGTTCTAAATATATTAACAACCAAAGTTGTCCGTGTTTTTGGGGTAAATCCTGTATTTTCTAGACGTACTAACATTCTAATTATACTGTACATACTTTATTGACGTACTCTCATTCTAACTGTACATACTTTATGAAAGTACTTGGTTGAAAAAATACGTGTACTATTGGCTACCACTAGGTGGTATTTGTGGCCTATGTTAGCACATTCTGTGTGGACAAACAAACAAACAAGAAAGATGTCATGCATAACACGATACTTGCGAAATCCATAAAACAAATTTGACCTCAAAAATAATTGGTGGTTGAATTCAATCACCAAATATGCAACTCTTTTTCAAATCCCATGTCAACTGGATGAAAATTGACAATTTTAGAAATTCAGTCTATGTTGACCTTTTGGCCGATGTTGACCTCAAAAATAATTGGTGGTTGAATTCAGTAACCTGAAATATA
>CM068961.1:102770325-102832322 GCA_035128595.1 Eptatretus atami | reverse complement strand
AGATGACCCTCAAAAATTTTCATACTGATCAGATGTAGCATTCTATATATGCAATTATGATGATGTCATGACGAAGGCACCTATGATGTCATTTAAAAAATCACACTTATTCTCCATGAGTACTTGCCGTGTGCCAAGTTCCAATTTTTTCCTTGGTGCAGTTTCAGAGATATAGAGGTCCAAAGTTTTTCCAACACGACTGCCACACCACGTGACCTATGATGTCATAATTATCAATACAACATTCTGCATGAGTAGTCGCTCCTATGGTGAAAATTTCATCTAAATCCGACAAGCGGTTGCGGAGAAAAACACTAAAGTTCTGTACAGACAAACAGACAGACAAACAAACGGACCCAAATGCAATACCCTCTCCTCCGGCGAGGGTAATGATTAGTTACAAGAAGTCTCACCAAGCTCTTTGAACTCTGGGTTTGGTTCTTCAGCTTGGATGAGTTGAAGACCACACCGTTGATCATACAAAGGGAAGAGGATTTCGTTCAGCCTTGGGTCACGTTGTTTCTGCGGTTGCAGTCAGGTCATTTACTATCATGTAATCACATATTCTATCATAATTGTGGACCACTACACTGACATGAAGCATGATGATGCACATACATGGACGTGATGAAGAGAAAGCTATGCAGCATGCACTTTGCTATGCAGTGCAAAGACAAAAGCTACATGGCTATTACTGCCAGAAGTAGGTGGTGATCAATGATGTAACACACTCTTACTTCATTGAGAAAGGTGACAAACTGTTCTACTGTTAAAAAGTCAGTCTCGCCTCCATTTCTGGAAAAGAGAGGGTGAGGTTGTTACAGTATGAAAGCCAATTATTTAAGGAAGATTTGCATCTATTTTGGGTTGAAATTATCTCTGATATCTCATCTTTTATTTACTTCTTAAAGAATGAGTCCTTTGATGAGGAAAATCCCGAGCTCCTTTTGTTTGTTTTGTGTTTTATGGCACAAAGATGTTTCCTCTAAGTGTTGAGAACATTTAAACAAACAAATGATTAATTTTTTCAACTGTCATTTTCATCATGTTTTGTACCACAAACACAGAGTATAAATAGGTAATGCAGGCCATGCTGTTCATATTGAGTGTCTTGAGTAATTCAGCTCCGACAATTGTAGCCATGGAACTCTCTGTAGCTCGGAGACGAAACATTTATGGCAAAGGTTGCAAGTTATTTTTGCAGGAATACAGTTATCATTGTGAATGCATGTGAAAGGGACCGGTGTGTCTGTGCTGCTTATTATTCATTTTACTAATGACAGATGTTTGGTGTTGGAATTTCAATTGTGTGCTCTATTAATTTGGCCCATGTCGATGTCGTATGGCATTTTGCAATGACTGCAAATTCGCACCACATCCCTTTTCTACCATGTGACGCACTTTTACAAAGCATTCTGGGTGCCTCGGTCTAACTGCCCTTTCGTGCTCCTTTATCTTATTGATGGGATTTTCACTCATCTCACCCACATACTTTTTAATCACAATATTTACGGCTAGTAAAATAACCACCACCAGATCTGTCACCCATTACTAGAGGGTCTTGAACTCTTGTAAGGATGTTACAAATTATGTGGATTGGTATGTTTGCTGTTCTGATACTATCACTGTGCAAGACATGGGAAACGAGTTCTGCGAGGCCAGGATAGTATGGCAGAACGCATGTTCCCATGCTCTGTTCAGTTTCCTCCATGCTGTTATCTAAGGGACAACTGGTTTGCGATAACTTTGTACAAACCTCCATCTATTTCCATTTCTGGTTAGCACCATCTGTAGCAAGTTTAATTTCTCAAGCAAACAGACCAAGAACCAAGGAGTCCCCACGTTTGTGTGCGGTGCAATGGTATGGCTGAAAATCAAACATTATATGCATGCTTGTGGGTTCTTCTGTGTAATGAAGTGGCCAATAAGGCATCAGCGCAGTGCTTAAACAGCATGTCCAAAATGCCAGTTTTCCAGTCCACAAATTCCATAGTAAATCGCAGGCTGGGGGTGATTGTGTTTATTGGATTTAGAAAACGTGAGCTTTGCCTTCAGGCTACTTTTACGAGTTGGTGGTACTTTTTATTTATTTATTTTTATAACATGGATATTCCCAACTACAACCATTTATTCAAAATAGGAATGAAGTATTACAATTGTAGCATAAACAATTTTTGCATGAAATTACATTTTTATAGAATGTGCAGTAAAATGAAAAAATATGCATTCAAAATAATAAATGTATTATTTTAGTCGGAAGACCTAGATTATCTCTTCAAATCATCATTGCAATATCAAAGTCAAGGTTGAAGTGCAACATTATAATATGGATATGCTGGTCAAAATAAGGGTAACTCACAAATATCTGAAGAGTTCTTCAATATCAGTACGTGGACAGATCTTTTGAGTCAGTGCATAGAATTTATCAAATGTGAAGTCTGATGGATCAACCTCTTCATTCTGCAAAGTCATAAAATGTGCATCGGCCTTCATTATGAAGAACAACAATAAAGAAGGGAAGGATAAATTGAAACAGCAAATGAGGGTGGATACAGGCTGATCGCATTGAGGAATGTTGAGCTTTACGTTGAAGGATAAACTGGCAAGAGCCAAGTGAATGTAAGGGAAATTCTATGATCTGTCTGCCTCTGGTACTCTGTGTGATCAATTTTTGTACCATCTTTCCTGTTCGAGACAATGCTTCACTGCCATATGTCATTGCTGGTGGAACACACCAATTGTAAACTTTATTTTTCAGACACAAAGGTACAGTACTGTGGTTTGTTTTTCATGACATTATTGAAGTTACCAAATGCTGCCCATTCTGCTCGAGTACGTCTGTCTCTTCACTTCCTCAAGGTGAGCCGTATCCATTTGTAAGAGTTGTCCAGAGCAAACATAATTGCTCTTTTCTTTAATTTTGCAATGATCAATTTGAATCTTTTCATTTTATGCATAGAGGTTCAATATTATTTTTTATCTTTTGTCATAGTCATTTTCAGTGCAATCGTATGAATATACAAATCATGATTTTTCAGTTCTTTGGCATTGTTTAAAATGAAAACAATATCATCAGAAACAAAAAAAGTGAGAGAGTTCAGAGAACACAATACCCCATACAGTGTTACTTCAATTTTAATAAAATAGTGATTTTAACAATCGTTAAAAAAAAACAAGAATGACCGCACTGTGGTCACAACCTGCAACACAAAATTATTATTTTTTGCCTCCTCTGTCCACTAAACTCCATCATCCTTGCTCATGTCCCAAATGTCTATGTAGACTGTGGTGAAAGCTGTGTCTGAGAATTTTGTTCTTAGCCGTGTCGCGTTGCGAACGCTGGCTCAAAGAGAGCTCCGCGTTCTTCTTCTTGTTCTGGTGAAGACAAAACCTTTATGACGCGGCTCTTGGACACATTTGTCCTTGTTTGTAATCATTACCTCATGGCTCAGATAACATTCTCTAATCTATCTCATTAACCGCATTTCCATGTGAATGAATAAGATTAGATAAGATTCATTGCGATTCCGAACAGGGGAAGATTTACTTCACATCTGTTACCGTAGTTTTGTCGAGAGAGAGAGAGAGAGAGAGAGAGAGAGAGAGAGAGAGAGAGAGAGAGAGAGAGAGAGAGAGAGAGAGAGAGAGAGAGAGAGAGAGTGTGTGTGTGTGTCTCTCTCTCTCTCTCTCTCTCTCATTTCTGCCATCGCACTCTCTGTGGCCAACTTTTTGTTCATAAAACCTGCACATGGTCATTCGAGGTACGGGACTTCACCATTAAGCACAAGTGAATCAACTGTAAAAATCCGGTAACAGGCTCATTGGAAAACACACATTTAAAGCACTCTTAAAAGATGAACAGCTCGAAATGGAACCACATTTACTGCGCTATTAAAAAATTAACCCAACACCTCTTATCCATGTCAACCTCCTCCGCGGTTATATCCGAATGAGCTGATTCGTCAGATGGTCACAGATTGTTTAACCCCAATATGGGGCTATTCAAAACAAAGTAATACAATTTTTTTTTTGGTAATTTACATCACGCAATGCTTGATTACTGTGTGTTGAGTACCATATGTTCCGACGGGCTTGATTAAACCTTACTATTATTCGAGATATAATTAGATTTTTTTGGCGTCCCTCATCGTGATTAACACTCAACCCAAACAAATCCAGTGGAAATCTAATGCAACAAACCTGGACAGTGGATATAATCAGCAGAAGCCTACAGGCCTAATGTGTTGGGCCCAGCAGAAAACCAGAAATGGGCCAGATCATTTCATCTGAGTGCCATAGTGGGTGGAATCAAGCAACCAATGTGGGTGTGGTCTGGCAGCTGTCCGACCAATGGGTGTACATTTCAAAAATCAACCAACAACAACAACAGCAACTGCAACGAGGAGCTCTTTTAGACCTGTGACATGTCACAGGTGAAAATCCAAAAGTTTAGTGCTATTGAAGTGGTCCAGAAGCAGTCCAGAATAATACCCTTACGCACCACCCCATTGAACCTTTATTTAAATTTAAGTACTGCAAAAGTGGAGGTTCTTGGAAGTATTATGTCAGGCGATTTGTGTTCTACAGTCTTCAAGTATATCATTAAATTTAAATAAAATAAAGATCATAAAAGTCATTCAAATAAATTAATTCTGTCCAAGTATTGAGAAGTGTTCAGTTACCAAGCAGCTAACTAGCACTTGCCAAGCCAGCCATTCCTAATCAACAGTTTTGAATGGGGTGCTTAAGCCACTTGGCAAGTGCTCTACAAGAAACTTGGTAACTGAACACACCTCTGCAAAACTGGAGGTTCTTGGAAGTATGATGATGGCGATTTGTGTTATACAATGTGCAAAGATATGATTCAATTTAAATAGAGGTTTAAAGAGGTGCAAAGGCATATATGTAAATTTAAAAATTATCGGTTTTATCGCCATTTTACCAAGTGTATATTAGATCACACTATCTTTTTTCTTCTTCTTTTTTTAATTTCATGCTTTCAACTGGCTATGACCAATGGTACATCGCTACTGCTCCAGAGTATGGAGGCACTACTGAAGCAATGCCCCTTTTTCCATTTCACTGGTACTCATTTCGCCAACCTTGGAAGGATGACAGGCTGAATCAACCTCACCTGGTGTTAATTCAGCAATCGACAGGGCTCAAACTCAGAACCCTAAGATCCCAAGCCTGCCACCCTGACCACAAATCCAACACCAGGCTTCCACTCTATCTAACACGTTACATTAGTTACTAGTGAAGTACCCATGCTACGCATGGGAGGGGATAGACAGCCGCAGTACAGCCGGTTTGTGAAGGACTAGGGCAAAAAAATGGCAAAACTACAAATGACGAATCCATGAATGTGAGGTGTAGAAACCCTCACATCATTTCCTCATTCTACTTTAAACTCAATCTCTCTATATTTTGATTCCAAACAATCATTCCAATCACAAATTAATACTACACCATTAATATAAGCCTGGTGTTGGCTTCGCGGTTAGGTTAGCGGCTTGGGATCCTCGGGTCCCGAGTTCGAGCCCCGTCAGCCGCTGAATCAACACCAGGGGGTTGACTCAGCCTGTCATGCTTCTGAGGTCGGCGAAATGAGCACCAGTGTACTGGTAATAGGGGCACTGCATCAGCGGCATAGCCGCACCCCTAACCAATGTTGCAACAAGCAGCCAAAAAGCTGTACACGATCGGTACCATTAATATCACGAAATACAATCATACAAACACTCGTGAGGTAAACAAAGCATTTGTCATACCGAATCTGCGAATGTCACCGGTCAAAACCCTCACATCAATTCCTTCTCCTTTAACTGTTTGAACCCTGAGCTCCTTAGACTTTCAGCTCCCCCACTCTGGGCTCCCTGAAGAAAATCCGGCCGCTGGGGTATATGGAGGTATGAATAGCAGGTGGTAAAACGGCCGCTAGGGAGGATTCAAAGGGTTAACAACCCTTTTGGAGACATTGTCACTCAAACTCCTGGGTCTCACTATCAGCCATGATCTTTCTTGGGCAAACCACATTTCAAAGTTGGCCTCCAAAGCCAGTCGCCGACTGGGCATCCTCCCTTGTACAAAGTCTTTCCTTGGCACACTTGAACTCCTATCCACCTACAAGGCCTTCATCCACAGTTTGATGGAGTACTGCTTTTCCTTTTGGGCTGGCTCCCCTGCCTAACACCTTGCTTTGCTTTACGCCATGGAAACAAAGGCCTTCAAGATCAGTGGAATCTTCCGCGATGAAGCTGAGTCTCTAGACCAATCACCTTCCCATTGCAGACAGGTCAGTGGTTTCTCTGTCTTCCATCACATCCTTTCTGGCCTTGCACCCTCTGCTGCTGCTTTCGTGCTCTGTCCCATCCCTGGACGAGATATTTGGCCATGTTATCTCTCCCTTCAATGAGTATGGGACCAGTAACAGCATGACATGACAATCGTATTCTTCATCATTTCATGGGCCACCCCATTGATGGATGTAAAGCAGCAAATAAAGAAAGTTCGTTTTTGATCTTTAAAAAAAAACAAAAAACTCTACATCAATGAAATTTCAACCCCAGATACATCAATATATTAAGCAAGGTATACAATGGTCTAACAGCAACCTTGAAACTGCTCAAAAAAGTGGCAAGATCAAGATCGAAATAGGTGTCAGACATGGAGAGATAATCTCACCAAAATGATTCCTTGCATGCCTCGAAGCCTCGAAGGAGTGTTCTCACAGCTAAATTGGCAAAATAGAGGAATAGATGTCAATGGAGACAGACTAAACCACCTTCAAGTTTTTACCCCGCACACACAAAGCGAAAAGCGGGTGAAGCAATTAGTTCCTGTCCGTCGGTCCATCCATCCGTCTGTCTTATCAATTTATGATCGTCAGTTTGTGATCGAGGAACAACGTATTTTTATCGAATGTTATATTTTCAACGCAAATCAGAACATGAATAAGAAGACAAGCCTGTTGTTTTAATGCACCTTGGCTTGGAATTCATCCCAACCACACATGTGCAGAGAGTGAGATAATATTTTTTTTACTCTGTCTGCCTGATTGACAATAAAACAAAATGGAAAATCATTCCAAACAGAAAATTTACTGTTTTTAAGGGCATTATAAAGGACATAAGTAACACACGAATCTATATTATAAAGCAGGAGTGTCTGTGTCTGTCCGTCCCTGAACAACTCCCTCAGTTTTGGGGTTAGCCTCACCAAACCTTCTGTGGAACGTTTTGGGGTCTCATCCGGTGTCCCAAGGTGGGTGGGAAGTTTCACAAATACCTCAATACAATTACGATTTTAAGTTTCGATCTGTCCGAAGCTGCTCCCGATCCGGATGCAACGGCAGAATGACATTTCTCTGAGTTTACTTCACGAAGATTTATAATATTCTATTTTGTGATATTAATGGAATGGTATTAATTTGTGATTGAAATGATGCTGTTTGGAATGAAAATATAAACAGATTGGGCTTAACAAAGTAGATGGGAGGGTATGCCAGATGGTTCTTTTGGGGAGAGAGAGAAAGAGAGAGAGAGAAAGAGAGAGAGAAAGAGAGAGAGAAAGAGAGAGAAAGATATTTGGCTGAATTGAAAGACATATTCCAAGTGTCAAGGTCTGAAATGAAGGAAGAGGCTTTTGCCTGTCTATCTGAAGGATGAGGGATGTCACAGCAGAGGGTAGAGTCATCAGCAAATAGATAAAGATAATTTTCCAGGGAGTCGGAGAGTTTTTTTTATGAAGATTAGGAATAGGACTGGGCCCAGAACACTGCCTTGGGACACTCCAGCCTTAACAGGGAGAGGAGATTAAAGGATTCTGTTGAGATCCACACCTTGCTACGAGAATAGAGGAAGTCAGTCACCCAAGAATGGAGTTGGCCTTGGATGGCATTAGTAGAGAGTTTGGAGAGCAAGACAGGACACCAGACTGTATTGAAAGCTCAAGATATGTCCAGAGAGATCACCCTGATCTCACAACTGACATTGACAGACTCCATCCATTGTTAGGAGAGTAGGATCAGCATGTCCAAGTTAAAGAGACGTTGTCTAAATCAGAATTGATGATTTGAGATGAGGCCATTGGAGAAATGGAAGGAGTTAATGTCAACTGTGACGATGATTCCATGAACTTGCTGATGATTGTATTACATTAAAAATGTGCAAAAACCGATCCCGTTAACTACAGACCTATTAGCTTACTTCCAGTGTTGTTGACTGACTTCCAAGCAGATGGGAGATGACCTAGTGCTTAGGTATTCATCTTGTCCACCCCTTGCATTCTCCCCTAACCCTCTTCATTAGCTGCATCCCTTGTTTGTCTGTCTCCGTCTACCTTATCATCCACCCTGCTGTTGGTGTTTCCCCTTTCTGCTGTTCCCTTTGTTATGTTGTGTCCTGGTTTGTTATGTGTTCCATTTTTTCCACAAGCCTTGACCATGTATAAAAGAAAACAGAAAAAAATAGATATAGATTCCAGGAGCAGTTGGATGCAACTGGGTAGGGTGGGTACACATCAGAGCGAGGGGTTGGGGACACACGATTTGGAAGCAAAGGAATATCAGCTCAGACGTGGGCTTATAAGAGTTCAACCAGGATTGTGCAACTCCCCGTACTGCAAAAGTTGTCCGTGACCTTCTCCATAAAACTTTTAATGATCACATAATTTCTCTCTAGTCTAGACAGACACCATTGGTGGAATAAAATAGCTCTCAATGCAATTATTTTCTTTGGGGACATTTTAAAAGTCAAGTCTTCACACAAACGCCACAAACTTTCATGGAGCTGAAGGAGGAAGTTATGAAATTGTTTGACCCAAATGAACAGGACTTTCAAACTTGGTTGTTCTTCGGGTAAGTGAGGGATACATTCTTCTCGCCCATATTACAACATGGCTTGCCTGATATTTTAACTACTCCAGCACTATGCTGTCTTCATTTCTGCTGTTCACACGGCGATGCTCATCTCATTAAGATCTAATGAGAGAAGCATCACCATGCCATGAGTAAAATTACAATGCGAGATGGTCATGCTAATTTCTCAGCGATACAAAGTCTGATAATAAAGTTCCAGGACTGATTTTCGGAATTGGATATGCATCATAATCTTCCTGTCAAGACTGTGTTAACCGTTGTATTGATCAGTTGCATTTTGTAGCCATACTGGAGTTTTGTTGAAATAGAACAACAAGTTTATGGAACAGAGAATCATCATCAAGTTTTTTGTAAAACTAAACAAAAGTGGCATGGTCATTTTCAACAAGTTGAAGCTGGTGTACGGGGAAGACGCAATGTCAATATCAAGTACGTTTGAGTGGGCCAAGAGGTTTGCGGATGGGAGAATTGACATGAATGATGACGTGCAATCAGGACGCCCATCGATTGCCAAAACTGACAAAATGTTGAAAGGGTGAGAATGTTGGTCCAATCTGACCAATGTCCGAAACTCCAATGAAAGGAACTCGTTTCGCATTAATTGAAGAGATCCAGAGCCATGACCAATGAGCTAAATGGCCTTTCAGCCAACGACTTCCAAGGGTGCTTTGAAGCATGGCAGCAACATTGCCCAGCGTGTATAGACTCCCAGGGAGATTACTTTGAAGGTGACTATTAAACACAATTGGTAAATTTACAATAAAATTTGCTTTAATCCTGGAACTTTATTGTTGGACCTCATATATGTTCATTAATAAAATCTTGAAAAAAAATATAGTGCTTTTATTATGCAAAAAAACTGTACACACCAGAGCTCAAACAATGATCACACTAGAACATTGAATGTACCATGTGTACTATCATTGTCATGAGGCAAAAGCACGCATTTGAGTATTGCAAACTGTAGCAGTATTAAATGGAGTAAATCTGCTCGCTATTGAATTAATCAGTCATTCAACATCGACTAGTTGTCCACATTTGCCAAGAGGTTGAAGAGCTCATCACACTTCTGACCATCTGCATCTGCTGGATGTTTTATAAAGGTTTGTTCTATACGACTTGGACGATTTATCAAATGTTATTCAAAGGCACTGTGGGATTTTTGCAAGAACAATGCAGTGACATCAAGGTGTGGGAGACGGTATACTGAAAGCCTAAATGGGTAAGCACATACCTTTCCACTCGGTAGACCAAGCTCTTTCAGTGCCTGGAATATCACCTTCTCGGTCTTTCCCGATGCAAATGTCCGTGTAATGCTGTTGACAAGAAAGCAAACAGTATGTCAAAAGAAGCAAATAAATGAAGAAAGGGGGAAAAAAGCATTTGCAGCAGTATGGATTTACCTACCTTATACCATCCTATAATGCCATTTCATAGAACAAAAACCACAAAGAAATATCACGGTAAATCATTTCCGATGCAAGAACACTTCCTTTTACAGTGAGTGTATATCTAATCCATAGGTTATTCCAAACAGCCACGATAGTTTATCATTAAGGAAGCCTTCTGTTCTCTTTTTCTGGTATTACTTACCCCAAACTCGATCAGTTGCTTGCATTCTCACATTGAAGCTTTAAGGTTATGACCGCTAGGGCTCTGGCACTTTTATGTCTACGTCAAAAGAGCCAATGAACCCTCTGTATTACCTACATGATTGTTCCCAAGTGCCATTATGTGCTATTTTCAATGCAGTTGCATCCCATGGGCACTCTTGCTCTGTCACCTTGAGGATTAACAGTTTGCATTTTGATCATTTTCACTTCATTGTTCTCATCATCATTTTAAGTTCGGCTTCTGAACTTGATAATCTTAAGTTCAGTCAAAGGTAGGCACCGAGGGTGCATTTGTGTGACTGCAATTTCATCACTCTCGGGGTATTCACAAAACTGCAATTCTCTATGGCTGCATAATTATCAATCTATATTTATACCTTTCTCCAAGCAGTGAAAGCCTCACAAATGTATTTCATTGAAATACATTTATACTGTCTCCCATTTACATTCACTTATGTACATCGTGCTTTTTGGAACAGTAACAGACCTTTGGGTTGGTACGATAGACAAATAAATATTGCCTACAATGTACAAGTTGGTTTATGAGCATTTAAAATTTTCTTTTTTCCATACATAGTCGAGCTCATGGAAGAGCTCGTACACTGTACGGATCTGGACATAACAGGACAAAAGCAACAATAGAGAGAGATGGGGGGTGGGGGGCACCAACAGCGGAACTGAAGGACAAGATAGAGGGAGAGTTGGACAAACAATGGGTATGGGGAATAATAGTGGGAGGGGGCAGGAAAGGATGCATGGGGTGGACAGGATGGCTACAGAATGAAGGCTCTCAGAAAGAAAAACAGGAAATTGTGAACAGGAGGCCTTGAGTTTTGGAAGGGGGGGGGTAACAAGGGTAGAAAAGATCATTGATTTGTATTGGGCATAATCTGAGATAGTGGTGACAGCTGTCTTGAAGACCTCGAGGGAGAATTGCAGTTTAAGGAATGTGGAAGTTGGTTCCACAGGAACGAAAAGGTACGAATGAGTGTAGCAGTGATCCTAGATTTTGGAAGTTTTACCAGAAGGGGGTTGATGGTGGACCATACCAGGTGGGGTTGACTCTGCCTGTCATCCTTCCTCGGTCGGCAAAATGAGTGCCAGCTTGCTGGTATCCCGTGCCGGAGTGGCGACCCGTCCAGGATTGTGCCAAAGAACCAAGGAGACTGCTTAGGCAGCACCAATGCTCTGTACAGAGTATGATCCCAATGGATGGATGGATGGATGGTGGACCATGTGTGCTCTGTAGAAGTCTGGGGTGGAGGGAGGACAAAGTAGAGGGTGCATGCAACACCTGAATGGAAGTGGTAGAAGACAGCCCACTGATCTACAAGTGATTGGAAAGTGATAGGCCAATCGACCAAGCTTCAGCAAAGGAGATTCCAATGATCTCAAAGGCCTTGTTATCCACGGCGTCAAGTTAAGCAAGGTATGAGGCAGGGCAGCCAGCCGGGAGGGGAGAGCAGTTCTCCATCAAGCTGCGGATGAAAGCCTTGTAGGTAGATAGCAGTTCAGGTGTGCCAAGGAAGGACTTTGTATGGATACGAAGTCGGTGGCTGGCTTTGGAGGCCAACGTTGAAATGTGGTTTGCCCAAGAAAGACCGTGGCTGAAAGTAAGACCCAGGAGTTTGAGTGACTGAACTTCCTCAAGTGAATTGTCAATGGGCCTATCACTTTCCCATTGCAGACAGGTCGGTGGTCTCTCTGTCTTCTTCCACCCAATTCCTGGTCTGACACCCTCTGCTCTTTCTGTGCTTTGTCCCCCTCCCAAGTTTCCGCTGGGTGCACATGGTCCACCCATTTTTGGCGAAACTTTCTGGTGAAATCAGCCCCCTTCTGGGTGAAACTACCTAAATCCATGCTCACTGCTCACCTCCACTTATTTGTTCCTCTTTTTCCCCACCTGTGGAATCAACTTCCACACTCTCTTCAATCTTATTCTTCCCCCCAGGTCTTCAAAACAGCTGTTCACCACCATCTCAGATCATTCTCCATCCAAAATCATGGTCTTTTCTTCCCCCATTAGCACCCCAAACATCAAGCCAATCTCCTTCCAAATTTCCATTTTTACCTCCACCACTGAAGGTGGAAGGAGGGTATGTATTCACCCCTGTCTGTCTGTTTGCTTGGTTGTTTGTTTGTCAGTTTGTGTGCAGGATCTCAAAAAGTTGTGGACAGATTCCGATGAAATTTGTGGGGCAGATTGGGTGTGTGATAAGGATGAACTGATTCGATTTTGGTGAAGATCCGGATCCGGATACTGGAATTTTTTAAAGCGATTCTTCACCATTGAGAGATAGGGTTAAACTGATATATATTACGATATCTCAAAAAGTTGTTGACGGATTTAGAGGAAATATGGTGGACACATTGGGTGTGTGCCAAGGACAAACTGATTAGATTTTGGTGAAGATCCGGATCCGACTGCTAGAATTTTTTCAGTGATTCTTCACCATTGAGAGATAGGGTTAAACTGATATATATTACGATATCTCAAAAAGTTGACAGATTCAAACGAAACTTGGTGGACAGGTTGGGTATGTGACAAGGATTAATTGATTCGATTTTGCTGAAGATCCAAATCCAGATCCAGATACGAGAATTTTTTAATTTTTAAAGTGATTCTTCACCATTGAGAGATGCGACCAAAAACGATATGTAGCATGATATTTCAAAAAAAATTATTGGCCCCGATATATTCTACTGGATCAGGATTTGCAAAGCGGAGTTATGTGCTCTACCGAGTACCCTTCTAGTTTCCTTCTGTATACCTCTTGTCCACCCCATGTGTCCTCCCCACACCCAATATTTGTCCAATTATTGCAGTGGAAGCAATCAAAATCATTGTAATGTCACAGTCCTTATCCTGGCAATGAGGTATATCAGTAAGGGAGATAAGCTTTGTCCCTTGTCCATTGGCCATTCTACAACCTCACCCCTACCCCTTTCCCTTAACTTATCTGTGCTATGTTGACCTGTTTTATCAATAGCTCAATTTCGACTCTTTGGCAGATTGTCTTTCCTGAATCTTCTAATGTCCAATCATTCTCATTCATTGTCAACCCTGTAAGTAAATCTATGCATCCTATTGCTTTTTTTTTTGTTTGTTTGTTTTGTTTTACTGAGTCTCAGGCTTATGAAGAGCTGTCACAAAAATTACACTGCTTAATAATCAACAGGTGCTACCAATAAATAATTGACTATGTACATTGCTGGGGATTTTGAAACGTGCAAGTACAGACAACTCACCTGCGCACGGGGATGTTACCATTGGGGTTCACCAGGAAGCACAGCTTCATCCAACTGTGGCAGCAAGGATCCTCTTAGCCACAGATCATGACTGTCGACATCAGCATGATCATTTTAATTATCAGGGTGTTAATTGTGGTCCGTGCATGTCAGAGGGGCAGCGTGCTCTGCATCAAACGATCAACTCACTGCTTTCGAAGGCAAGTCATTGGTGAGACGTTGTTGGCACGGATGTTGTGGATGATAAAGCCAAGGCCTTCCTGCCATTTCTGTTGGAAAGTAACTTTAAGCTATATGTGAGGAAATGTAGCTTTCTATGGATTATTCATTACCATCATGATCTGGCCAAACAATCATATATTCCACTAAATCTTATTTTAACAAACTACTTCATCTAACTAGATATCTACATCTCTTTTGATAATTAAGGGAAAATTTCTACTTTTATTTAAATAGTTATCATTTAGTTTAATATTTCTGATATCCATTTTGATATATCTTAATTATAACAGTTATATACATTTGCAAAAATATATAATCTGATCTGATCTCTCAAAATAGGCAAAATAAACATTGATGAGTCATCCACACTCAGAAAGTAGAGACAATGATAGAACCAAGGGCTATAGCCTGATAGTAAAAAAGAGGAGAGTTAAGATGGTAGTAAGGCAGGGGTCTTCCGCCCAGAGAGTAGTTAATGCATGCAATGGTCTCCCCTGGAAAGATAGCACAGCAGAAACAGTTGACAAGTTTAAACTATAATTAGATCAGTACCAAGACATGTTGGGGATACATGGGTACAAGGATATTAGGATAGCCTCGAGGTGTGCACACTCACCTCGAAGCTGTCTAACCTGCGTTTGAATTTTGGCCCAGCTATATGCTGTCATCCTGGTGTTTCTCAAGCAGGGCGAAAATCAATACGTGCATTGTCCCTCAGCTGGACATTAAACTGGGGTGCGTTCCATTACCAACTAGAAGAGCACTCGGTAGAGCGCATACCTCTGCCACGCAATGCCTGATCCACGAGAACATATCGGGCCCAATACATTTTTTAAATATCAGGCTATGTATCGTTTTTTGCACCAATCTCTCAAAGGAGAAGAATCACTTTAAAAATTAAATCATTCTCATATCCACATCCGGATTCGGATCTTCACCAAAATCGAATAGATTCGTCCGTGCAACACACCCAAGCTGTCCACCAAGTTTTGTCCGAATCCGTCCACAGCTTTTTGAGATATTGTGCAATATATCATTTTTAGCCTGATCTCTCAAATGGTGAAGAATCACTTTTAAAATTCTAGTATCCGGATCCGGATCCGGATCTTCACCAAAATAGAATCAATTCATTCCTGTCGCACACCCAACCTGTCCACAAAATTTCATCCGGATCCGTCCACAAATTTTTGAGATATCCTGTACACAAACAAACAGGCAGATAAACAGACAGAAAGGAGTGAAAACATCACCTCCTTCACCTTCGGTGGTGGAGGTAATAAGCTTGTAGAGAGCTCACCAAGTGGCTTTAGCACTCCATCAAAACGGTCATTAAGGAATGGCTAGCTTGACAAGTGAGAGCAAGTTCACTGATATAATGGAAGACACCCCTGGTTCATCCTGTCTGCTAGCATTAATTGATAGACGTTAAAGTCCTTCAGGGGAAGTAGGCGAGTTATCGCCGGCAAACCTGAACAAATTACAAAGTCCTGTCACCTTCTGTCAAGCGTCACTTTCAACCAGATGGTTTGTGAAAGACTTGGCCCAAAAATGTTCCCCGGCTACCCCATAAAAAGGTGGGAATAACTGAGGTCGATAAAGTAGTACTGTAGTTGTATACATGAATGTAATATATATATATATATGTCACATGAGTGATGTCCCTGTGCCTACCCCACTATTCTCCTTCACACTCCTCGTCCTCCTCGTCCTTCCTCCTAATCCTCTTCGTCCTCCCCACACTCCCCAAATAAATTGAATCACTAGACTGATAGATTGGATTAATGTAGTGTTGATGTAGTGCAGGCTTGATGGGCCAAATGGCCACCACCTGCGTTAAAGTTAATCGTCTTTCCTTGTATCAGGTCTTGTTCAAAGCTGTTGAGATGTGAAAGAATACCTTTGGCTCTGCGTGCATACGTCGCAGTAAACATTTTGTCATGGAATGACTTGCATGTGCAAATCAAGTACAAAACTATTCCGGTGGAAACAGTATGAATTACCTTAGCAGTGTCACTTGAATCTGCAAGCAAGAAGACCGAGCTGGTGTTGACCATGTCAGTGCCACTACACACACAGAAAACTCGGGACTCCAACTCAAGGCCTGTCTGTCCTGCAGCGGCCTCCATTGCTGCCACAACCTTGGATTCCTGTACCACGTACCACAATACACGTTACGCTGTGCTGAATTACCAAAAAACAAACATTTTTATTTATCTACCGCACCAAGCAAAAAAAAAATTTCTTTAATGAGGAGCTATGTATTTATCACATAGGCATGAGTGAGGAATAAAACGAGATCAAAGAGAGGTGAGAAAGAGAAAAAGAATGGAGAGAAAGAAAGGAACCGTACATAGATAGAGTACACAGAGAGAAAAAGTGTTGGAGAAGAGGGGGGAGGGGATTTCAAAAATTGTGAAATATTTGCCTTTGTAATAAACAGATGGGCCAAAGATGAACAGATGAAGAGGCCAAACAGCATCTTTCTGCATCTCTGTTTACTTTGTACAATTTAATTATGTCAAGGTCTAACAATCGAAATTCCAAATGGACTAAGACCCAAAACCACTTGGTTTGGGGTCTTAGTCTGTTTGGAACCATCATAACATGAGAATGGAAACAAAACATCTTATGAACCCTTCCAAGGGAGATCTCTGTAATTTGGAATGATGTGTCATTTGAACCTCACTTAGTTACAGTTTTAGACAATAGATGACAACATCAGTTCCCCCATTTTGATGGAGCATCAGCCAGAAGGGCACAATAGAATATTATAATTCGCATTAAGTAATGCTAGTTTGACCCTCATGAACTGTTATGCCATGAAGTGACATCGAGGATAAGCTGTCAGGTGTACAAAATACTACAATGGCTCAGCATCTCAGACAGCCTCCAACAGTCCAGCCTCGCACCAGCTTTTTCGTGGTGGAGTTGTTTTCACAAGTTCATTCTTGAGGTTGGATGACATATGCCAAATTGAAATTTTTTTCATTGAGCGGTTTCAACGAAAATATCCAAGTGTTTTCCTTTAATCCAATATGGCTGCCATACCATGTGACATGATGCCAGAGTTATCAATAAAATATTATCGGGGTCCCTTCGATGTTTAAAGTTTCAAATCAATCGGACAAGCGGTTGCAGAGGGAAAAAAAAACATTTTTAGTGAAAACATACAGAAGTGAATGCACAAATCCATACACAGACAGACAGGCAGACACAGGCGTTAAATAGCCTCGCAACCCTTTTGGGGCGAGACATACATTTTCAGATAAATCACCCTTATTTTTTGTTTTGTTGAATTCCTTGTTTACATACTCCTGACCATCGATACCAGCTGCCATTTCAGCTATTACAGAAGGAAGTCCAACTTTAACAAAGCGGGAAATTTACACAATTAGACACCTTGAAGAGATACGTGTATGTATAACATCAATAAATACGCTAATAAGCGGGGCACTTATGTTGACACTGACATTCTGGACAATATTGAACAGCAACTTGTCCAGTATCCTCGAGTTGGAATCTCGATTGTATGATCTCAGCAAAATGGACCTGAGAAGACTTGATTATCAAATTGCAGAAATTAATGGAATCAACACTTGTTTTGATTTTAAAAAAAGAAACAACCTGCCAGCAAAGAGTGGGTTACAAACTTTACGGAGAGGCACCAAGAAATATCACTCCCTGGACTTAGAGAGGTTGAGAAGCATTTGATCATAATTAAATTTAAATGCAAAGTTAATGTGGGTCGCATCTTACTTTTACGAGTAGACAACAAATTTAGCTGCTCCAATTTACACTTGGGGCTCGTTCATATTGCTCGTACAAATGGAGTATGTCATATGGACACCAAGCTTTTCCGTTTGATCCATTGAAGGATATAATATTTTTTTCAGTTTTATACACCTCCCAACTACCTGTCCCATACACACTCTTATCCACCACCCTGTTTCCCCATCAACAATCAACCCTTCCCTTATCAATTGGTCTCTAAATAAGCACACCAGGATTGAGTTGACGAAGACAGTAATTCCTCACTTGACGTTGATTCGGTTAATGTAGTCTTGTTATGACATCACTGTTACAATAGGAAACATATATCATTTTAACATCATGGTATTCACTATTACGTCGTTTGCCAACGGGCCACAATGAACTACAAAAAATTTTTATATCCCTAAAACCCGAAACCTAAACCCTTTTTTAAACCCTAAACAGAGGCATATGTCGAAGCTGAATCATTGTATCACGTGCCATTATGCTGAATAAGTGACAGTAGTGAGTCTGGTAGAAAGAAAACAAAACAATAAAAACAATGTTTGGAAATTAAATTCGAGGCTTCAAAACGTTTTGATGCAGGAGAACAAGCAGTTGATATCGGGAGAGCACTTGGGCTGTCCCATGAACTCCACACAATTTGATCCTCCACAAACAACCTCCACACCCATCACTGGTGAGTGTTATCTTATATTTAGAAATTAATTTCATTTTCAAATGTAATTTCATTTAAGAATGTATTATGCATGTAGAGTATTTCAACTTTTAATGTTTTTTTTTCTCTGACGAGAAAAGTTCAAATCAACCTACCTCCAGTTTGTACATTAATTCTTATGAGAAAATGCGATTTGCTTAATTTTGTTTCACTTAAACTCACAACTTTTGAGAACGCAATGACAACGCCTTAAGCCTTATAGGTCACATTTGCTCTACGGCGAGGATACGGCGGCCGTACGCCCTCTGAATTGACAGAAACGTGCGCAGCCGCAGAGAAACTGAGGTGGCCTCAGGGAGGCCCTACGCCGTTTGGCTATATTTTACAGCCGTAGGGTCGCCGTGGAATTATAGCGCGGAGTTATAACTTTTTTTCATTTCTACGTTCGCCGTAGCAATTCGACAAGCCAAGCTATGACGTAGATGTGTTCCACGTCGACCGTACGTAGGGCGTACGGTGGGCTTGCGTTATTCGTGCAGCTGCCGTAAGCTCTTCTCATTCCCAACCCCCAAAAATTACGGCGGCCGCACTATTTCCACGGTCGCCGTACGGTGCCTTGCGTCCATGTGACTACCTGCGGGCAACGCAGGGTCGACGCACGGTTCCCCTACGCCCGCCGTGCACCTACGTACCGCCTCCGTGGCAGTCTGCGTCGACCGTGCGTCCACGTGCGCTACCCTAGAGATCGGAGTATAGGTGTTTGCCTATAACGTGTGCCCCCAGAATCCCAATTTAATTCATTCCAGAGCTGTTCGGATTGCAAAAAGTTCGGATTCAAAAATATTTTCCCAATAAGAAATAATGGAGTGAATTAATCCGTTCGTGGACCCAAAGAAAACCCACTTTCAAGACACTTTAAACTGAAATTACCCATGTTTAAGATAAAATAAGATGAGTAAATGACCTTCGGTGGCGGTGTATTGTATGTAAACTGGTACAATCACCACATCCAAAGGTCCACACAGGCTCGTGCTCCGGCCTGGCTCCGATCGCTCGCGCACTCTGCGAGAGCGCTGCCCCCAGGGCAGCTCATCAAACATGATGCCGCAGAACCACAATCACTTTCATCAAACGCATCGGTCTGACGTAATCATGGATATTCCAAATTAAACTGGTTTTGCTGTGAAATTCAATCCTTGCCCGACAGTCCGTCACACCACGTGATCGGATTGCTTTTTTTGTATTAATTAAACACAAGATGATTAAAAAACAAACATCACAAATGAAGGTGAAAACACGAGGTAAGGCCTGTCACATTTGGCTCGGCGGCCGGAGGTCTACAAAATGTACGGGCACTAGCAATTATAAAGCGGCCGCAGTATTTCAACGGTCACACAATGTAGCAGTCACATATGTTTTTAGCAGCGTCACACATGTAGCAGTCACATATGTTTAGCAGCGTTTCGCGTAGCGAACGCTGCTCATAAAGAGCTTGGCGTTGTTCTTCTTCTTCTTGTTCTTCTTCTTCTCTTCTTCTTCTTCTTCTTGTGAAGACAAAACCTTAATCTCTCGGACTTGGCTCTTGTATATACAAGATCCGGATTGCCTTAAATACTGAGCACATGTACACATCCTCACATAGACGGTGCCTTTTGAGAGCGTCTATCATGAACTTTTAAATATATTCGGACATTTGCTTTAAAGTTTCGAAAAGTGACGTTACTATTTACAGATTATTCCATTTATCGTATTGTAATTTCGTAAATACATTATATATTTCGTAAATACACGATATATCGTAAATACGTAAATACATTATGACGGGTTTCGCTATTGGCTTAATGAAGACACGTGATGAAATATCGGAAGTTGTTGTTGTTGTTTTTTGTTTTTTTAGCCGACAAAACTTAGGTTTTGGATGCTGCTCTTGGACACATTGGTCCTTGTTATTTTTCGGGTAGCCGCACGGCATATTTATAAATTGTGGAACCGAAACATGGTGGCCGTACGGTCTTTGATTTGATGTCGCACGGTGACCTTAGGGCGTTCCTGGCGGCCATAGAATTTTGAAGGCAGACGCAAGGTGCCCGCAAGGCGACTGCAGGGGGACCGCAGGGGCCCTAAGCCGAACGTGCGCCAGACGGACGGTAACGAATGGGTTAATTATTTTTTTTTTTTTACCAGTCTTTGGTTTCGGCTTGTCGAATTTCTACGGCGAACGTAGAAATGAAAAAAGTTATAACTCCGCGTTATAATTCCACGGCGACCTTACGACCTGTAAAATATAGCCATACGGCGTAGGGCCCACCTGAAGCCACCTCAGTTTCTCTGCGCCCGCCGCACGTTTCTGTCAATTCAGAGGGCGTACGGCCGCCGTATCCTCGCCGTAGAGCAAATGTGACTGAGGCCTAAAGTATCGATCGACACACGAGAGATGCTTTCACGAGGACTTCCACCGACGAACTGAATGAACAAAGCGCGAAGATGCGGGTCGAATAGGTGGGGGAGACACGTGAACAAACATGAACGCTTCGTTGTGTTCGGTTTTTTAAAATGTATTAGGTTTTTAGGGCAAAATTTCTCGAAAAAATTGTTCGGATTCCAATTTGTTCAAACAATGGGCGTTCGGATTCTGGGGCACCACGGTATATTATAGTTATAGTATATTCAGTTATATATAACTGGTAATTTTTATTTCAGTAAAAAAAGAACTGGTATATATACCCACTTGTTACCGTCCGTCTGGCCGCACGTTCGCCTTAGGGTCCCCTGCGGTCGCCTTGCGGGCACCTTGCGTCTGCCTTCAAAATTCTATGGCCGCCACAGCGACGCCCTAAGGTCACCGTGTGACATCAAATCAAAGACCGTACGCACCCCCACGTTTTCGGTCTCCACAATTTATAAATACGCCTGCGGCTACCCGAAAAATAAAAAACATATGTGACTGCTACATTGGGTGACCGTGGAAATACTGCGGCCGCCGTATAATTTGATAGTGGCCGCAGATTTTGGAGACCCAACGGCCGCCGTGGCAAATGTGACCTAGGCCTAAGTGAGGACTAAGTGTTTCACTCAAAATGTGTTTTGCATCAAGTTACTCAAATAAACTCGGAAAAAACATGAGTAGGTTTTACAACCTTGGCCTTATTTGACAGTCCTTCATTCCATGATCTAAATTTATTGGGATGTTAGACAACATAATCTAGTAGCCCTTTAGAGTATTCAGGATTTAGTTAGAGGCCATTTACCCAAACTTAAAACAAGAGCGAAGTCGATGTCACGCCATCGCAAATCCCCACGCTTCCCACCAAAAGCAGTTTAAAGTGGTAAAATGTTACACCAGGAATTACCCAATATCAAATTTTGAGGTTTTTTTTTCTCTTTTGACCCGTGTGGCCCCAAGTCCCACCCCCGGGGCATGACCCAGAGGTCAAATCCACAAAAATGGTTACACATTCCATCCGTCCCCCAATATTGATTGCATGTACAAAATTTCATTTTAAAATGTATTAAAATGTGGCCATAATGGCATTTTTCGGTATTTGACCTTTTGACCCTGCCCCAGGGGGCACTGCCAAAAATGGCACAGCTCTCGCACCTTCTTCTCATGTGATGATCTACCAAGTTTGGTGAATTTCTGCCCAACCGTTTAGGAGATAGCGTGACGGATGGATAAACAGACAGACAGACAAAGGGATGCAGCCGATTACAATATTTTCAAAAAGCATGGGGATAAAAAGTGTGAACAACTCATGTATGTAAAAAAAAAATTTTTTTTTAATAAAAAAAAGACAGCCTTCTTTCATTGCTATGTCTACGGTACTCAGCTCAGCACAAAAATACGATGGATCATTTGAAATCATTCCATGACATACAGCACAGCACATAATACCTTTGAAATAATTCCATAACGTACGCTGTTCATAAGTGAGCATTCGAGCAGCTGGCCTTCCTGGATGGAAAAAGCAATTGTGAGTGTTTAACCATCTTTTTAAAATTCTTATAATGATTTATTTCATTAAAAACACATTCACAGCAATAGGTTGAAGAAGTCAATTTACAAATAAGTAAAAAAAATAACAAATAAAGAAACCTAAATTATTAGAATAAAATAAATTTTATATATATATTTTTAATTTATAATAATGTCAGACCCCACTATTCGCGGGGGACATGTTCCTGGAAAATGCCACGAATAGCAAGGCATTGTATCAATGGAAAAGGGGGTTGGGCGGCTCCCAGCGGTTCGTGATTCCTGGGAAAAAATTAATTTCTTTATTGCAATTATTGTAATAAAGACATACAATAATTTAATTAGAATAAAATTAACATAAAACCAAGAAAATATAATTGATATTTTGCACAAAACACTAAAATACCAAGCTCATTATGAAACGTCATGGGGTCCTTTAGTTCTCTTGACAGTCTCGTGAAAACACTACACAGTATTTTGAACAATCTTTCTTTCATTTTTTTGCTTATTTGGCTGAGGTCTTCGTGTACTCGGTAACCAGAACTGGTGAACAGTAATATGAGCTGTTCTGAAGCAACACTCCCAAACCTGTTCACTTCCTACATTACATTACATAGCTTGACTCCTGCCGATGCAAATGAGTTTGTCTGGCCATCATATAGTCTTAGGAGCCATGTGATCAAATCATTTTCATACAATATTTTCATGCTTAAGATATGTACATTATAAATCATATATCGAGATCACAATGGATGAAATCAACAGGACATCGATTGATGTGTGCTAACCTCCATAGGAAGCAAGGAAAAACTTGCATTTCGGGGGTTACCCTCGCGCTTCGACGAAGGGTTATTGCCAAAAACGCCAGCCTCTCCTTACTTCCCACAGCAGCTAGCACATATCAATCAACATCCTGTTGATTTCATCCATCGTTCTACCTGTCCACCGATGCAAATCGACACGAGTCTTTGCCATAAAGACTTTTCTTCATGCTCTGGCACCTGCTCCCATACCTGACCTAACCTGACATATCTAGATCACAAACTGACATCATTCAAGTATTCAGCTTATTAAGGTAGGTTGTAATTAGATTTATTAGCATTTTAATCTTTAATCAAAGGATACAGCACTTAAGGGCCTTTTGGTGATGAATGGTGAGAAGTACTTACACGTGCATCGCTCTTCCAGTGGAGGTAAAACCCAAATGCATCAACTTGAAAATAACAGTTGGACTCCACGAGCATGGACTCCTAAGTTCACAGCAAACAAAAATATCACCTTAGCATAAGGCATATTTTTCATTAATCCTTCCTATAAAATTGAATTTGTGTGGGTTTGCATATATGTGTACATATGTATATATATATAGATAGATAGATAGATAGATAGATATATTGGTGCGGTTCTGGAAACCGCATCCCTCCAACACCAATAGCAGCTAACATACAGTAGTCCCCCAGTCAGTTATTTCATTAATGTACATTCAGATAGTCCCTTCCTTCTTGTCTAGTGGATCGAACGGACAGTGCGTTGTGTAAATCTCATATCTCGGTCTGATTAAATCTCTGAACCTCATTCCTATTCTTTTTTTCTCTATTTCAGAGGTAAATCCAAGCAAGGGGTCCTCACGAGGCCGGCAAGCACTCCGCTCGGACACCCCTCTGTAAAAACCACAGCCACGCCCTTCGCGTAAGAATGCGTCGTCACAGAAGACCAAGGGCAGCAGTAGAAACCAACAATAAACGGCAGCGCTGCACGGAGCACGTGCAGCGCAACGATACCCCCCGCCCACTGTTCAGGCGATCAGAGGCATAACCAACACACCAAATGCTAACAACATACAGTACGCAGAGGTCGCCGGGGCACGGCACGGGGTTCGGTGCAAGGCGATTAATATCACGGAGTTCGGTGTAAGACGATTCATATCACGGGGTTCGGTGCAAGGCGATTCCACAGCTTAGAACCATCTTGCCGGAAGTGGAGTGGAGCCGCTTCCAGCCATCATGGCCGGGCCGCGCAGTGGCCGGGGCCAATCAGAGTGCCCGATTCAGGTGACGACATCGCTTTGGGTCGTCGCCCCCACTCCGCACCACGGGGTCTATAAGAGGACGGGTCGCAGAGCCGCTAGTGTCATTCCTGCCCGTCGTTCCTGCTCGCCACTCCTGTCTGCTTGTTCCTGTCTGCTCGTCCTGGGCTGGTGGTCGTCTTTCCTGCGCTGCGTTCCCGTCTACTGCTGGATTTCAGTTTCAGTTCCGGCTCCAGCTCCAGCACTAGATCCAGTTCCAGTTCCAGTGCCAGTTCCTGTTGTCGTTCCTGTGCACCGCTCCTGTCCGCTCATTCCTGTCTGCTCGTACTGGCCTGGGATTGACAACCTACCCATTCGCCTGCTGGCTGCCGCCCTTCTTTACCAATTCACCTGCTGACTCCGCCTTCCTCAGTACCTCATCACCTCTCTCCACCCACTCGCTTTTGACTCCGCCTCTCTCCACCCATTGGCTTTTGACTCTGCCTTTCTCCATCCACTCACTGCTGGCTCCACCCAAGTCCCTCCCTTCACGCCTGATGGTAGCGTCTCATTCTCTAGACCTTGGTTTTTCAAACCCGGGGCGCGACCCCAAGTGGGGTCGCCGAGCAAATTTCGTGGGGTCGCGGGCGTCCGCTTGCAGCGAAAAAAAATGGCTATTTTTGATCAGTGTTCGCTTTTACGGGATGTAATATAAACGGTTCATTCAAAGTATGGGAACCGGCGCAACATGACGCTTGGAATGGGATCCAGCCGATGCGCGGGCTCGCTAAAGGGCGGTTCATTTTGGCGGCAAATTAGTGGTTTGATCCACGGCCTCTCAGACTCAGACTCTATCATTAACGTCTATTCACGTCTCCACGTACGACTCGAGACCTTATTTGTGATGGCAGCACCGGCCACCAGCAAATCTCGAGAACGTTCTTACCAGGATAAATTTCTGGACCTTGGATTTTACTACGTGGTGGATAAAGTGGGGCACAGAGGCCTCAGTGTGATTTGTTTGAAGTGCTTTCTACGGAGTCTATGAAACAAAATAAGTTGCAGAGGCATTTGACTACAAAACATGTGCCTTATCAGGATAAGGAGAGAGCGTTCTTTGAGAGGAAACTTCTTGCACTCAAGAATACGCATCTTGACAGAGAGGGTACATGCCATCAGACCAATTCTCGGGCATTAGAGGCCTCGTATCGAGTGTCGCTCCATGTTGCCAAGACTAATGAGCCTCACTCCATTGCGGAAGAACTCGTGCTGCCATGTGCAAAGGACATGGTATCTCTGATGGTTGGGAGGAAGCGGCGAAGAAACTGGCAGTTATACCCCTCTCTGACAACACCATCCAACGCAGAATTGAAGATATGAGTCTGGACGTAACGGCTCAGGTCGTACAGAAGATCAAGAATCGCCGTGGCACGCCATACAGTTGGACGAGTCCACTGATATCGCATCGTACGCGCAACTCATCGTCTGGGTCCGCTTCAAGGCTGATAACTTTGTCGATGAGCCTCTGCTCATCAAACCATTGGAGGCCACCACCAAAGGCGAGGACATTTTGTGGAAAGTAGAGCAGTTTTATTGTGACCATGATCTGGACTTCGGAAAGTTGCTCGGTTCTACAACAGACGGCGTGCCAGCAATGTTAGGAGTGCATTCTGGATTCAAGGCTAAATTCCTTGAGGTGGCTCCTCAGACCTCCATGGTACACTGCATGATTCACTGAGAAGCGCTCGCCTCTCGTACTTTGCCAGAAACCTTGCAGAGCGTGCTCTCAGAAGTCGTAAAATGGTGAATCACATCAAATCGAGCGCCCTCAACACTAGGTTATTCAGGCTATTCTGCCAGGAGATGGACGCCGACCATAAGAATTTACTATTCTACACTCAAGTCAGAGGTTATCTTGAGGAAACCTTCTTCTGCGTGTTTACGAGCTCAAAGATGAACTGAAGGAGTTCCTACGCACACAAGGGAAAACGGCATGGTAGCGTTGCTTGAGTCGGACTCTTGGCTGTCAGAACTGTGCTATCTCGTTGACATCTTGAACGTCTCAATGTCCTCAACAGCTCCCTCCAAGGCAAAGACGCCAACCTCATGATTTTTCACGACAAAATGAGCGGATTTCTGGAGACTCTAAAATTACTGGCAGACAAAGCAGCTGTTAAGCGCTTCAGCCTTTTCCCCCGTCTGGTGGAGCATCTAACGACCTGCCAGTACGATGATACTGAGCTCGACAGTCTTTCTGGGGAGATAGCACGTCACCTTCGGTCGCTCATTGAACAGTTCGAGCACTATTTCCCTGAGCTGGATGTGCAGTCCTTTTCTGTGGTTCAGGACCCTTTCACGGCTCCACTGGACTCGATTGCTGATGAAGATGATACAGCACAGGAAGAGCTTGTACAGCTCCAGCAGGATTCAGGAGCGCAGGCTCTTGCGCGGATGAATTCGTTGTCGACATTCTGGTGCAAAATGCTGCCATCGTACCCGACCCTGTCACGGCGCGCCATGAAGGTTCTCATGCCATATCCTTCATCATACTTTTGTGAGCAGTCATTCTCCACCATGGTGGTGATTAAAACAAAGTACAGAAAATCGCCTAGAAATTGAGCATGATATGATCCTGGCATTGTCATCTACTTCTCCACGAATAGAAAAGTTGGTTTCTGAAAAACAGGCTCATCCTTCTCACTGATATATCTAAATGTCATTCGGACTAAACTTCTGAAACATTCAACTGTACTATTTGGATACTGTCGGCTATTCTCCGTTACTCGTCTATGAAAACATGACGATGGTGAATAAAGTAAACAGTAAATGTTCTTGTGTCATATGAAATATTATCTTATATATTATTGAATTGGGTTGAATCTTTTGGGTCGCGCGATGTAGAGAGGTTCTGAAATTGGGTCGCCACTAAAAAAAGTTTGAAAACCACTGCTCTAGACCGACGCTAGCTGCACGAAGTGCCATGAAGCAAGAGACGACGCGCCAGCTGTCAGGTAGTACACCAGCGGAGCATCCCCCAAAATTCCTGGTAGCGCGGTCGGGCAATAGTGCAAGGTATTGAGAGACCATTACCCTCATCTCCTCTCCTCTTTTTCTTCATCAACTCCTTTTATCGGTGTGTGTGTGTGTTGTGTGTGTGTGTGTGTTGTGTGGTGTGTTGTGTGTGTGGTGTGTGTGTGTGTGTGTGTGTGATGCACCTGTCATCGCTTAAGTTAAGATTGTAGAAGAATTATATCGGAATAACTCTGCTCTGTGTCTGCTTTTGTAAGTTGCTTGTTTATGTCGCACCACACTTTTATTGCTATCTCCTCTCGCACACCACAATAAAAGCTATATTCACTGTGCCACATACCTTACCTCACCTGCCTGTTAATAAATCCTTTGTAGAAAATGTTCCCAGCTCGTTTTTGTCTTTTATTTCATTGATCCAGCATGGTCTGTATCCGAACCTAGATGGACTTATTCCCAACGATACGTTCCTTTTAGCCGGTATGTCCTTGGCAGTGTCGCTCAGCTGCAATCTGATCCGGTAAAGTGATCCGGTTCGACAAGGCGTACCGAGGCGCGGTGCCCCGGTAATTAGGTCACGTGATTAATTAGGTAACCAGTTAACCCATAAACGGAGGACCTAGGTCACATGGTTGTGTTATTGGCATTTACGGTCGGTTAGCGACCCGCCAAGTCACGGAATCATCCGTGTGCGACGGCCTGCAATTCCGGGGTGTCTGGTGGAACCCGAGATAGCTTCCCCCCCCCCCCCTGGTGGTCTTCTCACCCGACCCCCGGCCCACAACAATATATATATATATATATATATATATATATATATTATATATATATATATATATATATATATATATATATATACACATACATACATACACTCAGTGTACAAAACATTAGGAACACCTTCCGAATATTGAGTTGCACCCCTTTTGCCCTCAGAACAGCCTCATTTTGTCAGGACATGGAATCTACAAGGTGTCAAAAGCATTCCACAGGGATGTTGGCCCATGTTGACTCAAATTCTTCCCACAGTTGTGTCAAGTTGGCTGGAAGTGGATCTCTACTCCAAATAGCTCGTTCCATCCATCCCACAGATGCTCAATTGAATTGATATCTGGTGACTGGGCAGGCCACTGCAGTAGCTGAATTCAGTCATGTTCGTGGAACCATTCCTGGACAATCCTAGCCTCGTGGCATGGGGCAGTATCCTGCTGAAGAAATCCATTCGCAGATGGATACACTGCTGCCATGAAGGGATGCACCTGATTGGAAATGATGTTCAGATATCCTGTGGCATTCAAACGTTGTTCCACTTTTATCAAGGGGCCCAATGTGTGCCATGACATCACACCCCACACCATCACACCACCACCATCAGCCTGCAATGTTGACACATAGCAGGATGGATGCATGTACCCATGTGGTTTCCTCCATACCCTAATCCTCTCATCAACATGAAACAGCAGGAACCGGAATTCATCAGACCAGGCAATGTTTTTCCAATCCTCCAGGGTCAAGTGTTTTCGTTCCTTAGCCTACTGCAACCGCAGGTTCTTGTTTTTTGCTGAAAGAAGTGGAACTCTGTATGGACATCGGCTGCTATACCCCATTTGTGTAAAGGTATGACGAGTTGTGCATTCTTTTTATAGGTATTTCGGCAACAGTGTTGTGCTGGACTGTCGGTTAACTAACTGTTGCCTGTCTGTTGCTCTGGTAGACCATGTGGAGGTACTCGCTATTACCTTCAGAAAATGATTTTCGTTGTGCAGATCACCAATCTGGATGAAATTTGGCATACTAAAGAATTTTTGACGCTGAGTCCAAATCCACTTGTTTCCACGTCGAGGATGTGACACAATTGGTCATTTTTTGCAATTAAAGATACACCGAACATTAAAGCACGATTTGTTACAGAAATGAAGAATCAAGGTTAGACTGATATGTACGTCAAAGAAACTCTTGTGAGGTCTTAAAATGATACAATATGTTTATACAGAGCCCTATTCACTGTTATTAAAGATGTTTATAATTAAAGGTCGTAAGCCGAAGCCGAAAACGTCGGACCGACCAGACAGGTTTCGAGTTGACCAAGGCAACTTTTTGCTTAAAAGGCAGCCACACTGGCTATTAAAGACAGTTACATTGGCTCTTACGGATTAAATCAAAGACAAAGACACTGCGCGACTCAGCCTGATGAAAAGTAGAACCGCCACAAGAAGATTACTGTCTTAGAACTCCAGTATTTCTTGCTCTGAAGCGGTTGCTGAACTAGGCTTCTTGACTGCTGCTATTACAAAACTCAAGTCCACTATTACATGCTAACCAACCTGAATACTACTGTGTAGTAGATACCACAGCAAAAGAGTGTGACACCCGCATTCACAGTTCGTCGTCGGAATATCGTCAGTTCCGCTTTCATCATCCATAAGTTCCATTTCTGCAGGGTCTGTTCATCGTTGGCGCAGTTTTGACACCCACAGCACTCTGTGCAGGACAGTCCTTTTGACCGGCAAGAACACTGGTTGGTCTCGATTTCGTCTTCTTGCAATTACATTTCGTCGCTCTACCAGTTCCTTCGGCGCTGGTGGTTTGTTCAGCCAGTGAACAGTCAGTGCTCCATTGCGTTCCACCCATCCGTGAAATGTAGGAGAAGGGGCTTCTTAAAACCTCTCAGTCGCGCGGGTGGTGGATCGCAGACTGATAGTTCACTTTGCAATGCAGCATCAGAGCGTCGCTTGTAGGCGGCAACTTCTGTTCTCCCAGCGACTGGCTGCAGAATAGCTTGTAGCGAGCCTCATGCACACTCTTCATGGTCGGCTGATTGTACATGGCGCAGACGAATTGTTCCAGGTCGTGAATGATATTCTGATCTAGCGTGAATTCTCGACCAATGCTCCCGAAACAGGTGATGAGATGGGGACCCTTCATCAAGTCAAATGGCCTTGTTTTGCCCTTACCATGGAATGCAATGGTGGTATCACTTCCCGTGAAATTGTGCAAACCTATCAACGCATCGCAGACAGAACTTTCCAGGGCATTACTCAGCTTCTTAATGTCAATGACGATAATGTCCTTGGGACTTCCTGTGACCAGATGGAAATTTTGCACCCGAATCACTTCGAGTGAGCCAATGCCAACACAAACACATCGGTGTCGAAACTCTCTATGCGCACCGACTCTTCATTCTGTCCCGCGTGAGGGCAGTAGCAGGAGCTTCGTGTCAGCTTCCTCATGGTCACATTCAAGTTCAGGTACTGACGACACAGTCATGACACCATTTGACGCCTTGATTTTCTCACATTTGCCGGCATGACTGACGTACAACAGCATGTCACCCAGTTTTGATGGAGAGATGTTTCTTGTCCGACACGATGAACTCTATCAACGCCTCCTTGTTGGCTCCGCTCAGGAGATAATTGGCCCACTGTTTTGGAAGGCTTGTTCACGTCTGTAGATGGTTCGTACCTGAAGATCGCCCGCCCTGCCCGCTCGTCTGGCGTGCTCAGCACTTGATGCTGATACTTGGGTAAGTATCAAACACCACGTCCAGTCTCGAAGATTGGTTATGTCGTGCTTTGGCCACTCGATGTTCAGCACATCTCTTCCAGTTTGCCGAAAGTGTTATGCAGTGAACCAGCTTTATCGCCTGAATAACGGCCATTCCATCCACATCGGTGCACCTTGGATAGGCCGAGCGTCACACGGCAATCGGGCCACAGTTTCAGTATATGGTTGCGGAGTTTGGCTTTGTCCGTCTTAGCAATCGAACCATCACCAGATGCCAGTGGGAAAGATATGTTCGCCAGTGGGTATGCGAGCAGATCGTGGAGTGTTACATTACTTTACTCGCCAATCAACAGCAGTCGTGTGAAAAGACGACGTTCATCGCAATTTCAACCTTCGGCGTCTGCTGGTGGGAGTCGCCGACTTGCCTCGCGCCTTCAAGAAAGTTGCCAATTTGGCCTTCGAAATCGGACTGAAGAATGGGACCTCACCCGAGAGAAGCCGATCACGCAGGAATTGCACGACAGCATTCTCTCCCTTGACATACGCGTTCATCAAGTCCGCGAAGTGGCTGGTGGTGCGATGACACCTGAACTAATATTGACGAGTTCAAGGTGAGCGCCGGAGAAAGGGTTAATCATTTGAAGTACTGTGTCCATCACTTGTACCACCACTGCTTCGTTCTTCTTCGAGCTCGACACATCCAAATCCTTTCTCGTTCGGGGCTCGTTGTGGATACCCGCCATGGACTCACATTTCCTTGCATTTCCGCACGTGCTGGTCGGAGCAGATCCACTTCTTCACAGCTGTGCTTTTCTGAGTGTAACCAATGATGCCTCCACTGGTCTTGCTGTCCCTTTTTAAGTCTCTCTATGATCTGATCACACGCAACACTACTAAATCCATAACGAGTATGCCGTTGGGCAGTTCATTTGCCGTCCATGAACGCTTGATAGGTGTCTGGGTGGGAGTGCTCAGCCCGGCCATTTCCAGCCAGAAACGGGTAAGTACCTTGCATAGTTTAGGTGATCGTACGCAAAGTACCAGGGCATTGACGCTCTCGTGATCGCAAGGTGTTCGGCCAGTTCGAAGTACGAGTTGCCCGTATAAGCTCTAGTGCTAGCTCTACCATTTCCAAGTAGGGCCATGTAATGTCCACACTTTGTGTTTGTTCAGGTCATCCCTCCACATGAGTGCTCCCAGTATAGAACATGTAAATTGAGGTCTGAGTCACCCTGCTGTGGACCCTGGCTGGCTTCATCCTCTGTAGTTGACTCTGTTTCTGTTGTAGAGCTACTGTCTACAACAGCAGCCTGAGCAATGGAACCAATATCAATGTCCTTCATGTACACCACTTCGCTCTAAGATATTTTGGTGGACGATAGAAAATCATATCTGGGTACCGTTCCTGCAGTCTTTTCTTCAGTCTTGTTGCCTGGTAGTTGGCCTTATCCTGACCTTCGCATACTCTGAGTAGGTCATTGAACATCTCACACAACTTCTTCATATGTATAGATGCTTTCCATCAATGAGTCTTACCTGGATTACTTTATCACAGAAAATGTCAAATGTTGAGTCATAGTTCACTTTCTGAGTTTGGAGTTTACTTTCACTCTGTCTGTGGTATGTGTCATTCACATACTCATAATAACATTTATGGTGATAACAAACTGCCAGCGCCACACAGTCTTTATCCTTTATAGTTGTCATATTTCTCACATTACTCATCTCTCCTCTGCTCAGCAGTTTCCCTCAGCTTTCCTCCATCCTGTGTTTCTGCCAGGGACAATGATCAGGTTGAGATTTTCCTTTGACACGGATGAATTTGTCTTTTTCTGGCATATCACACAAATTCTTGGCAGTACACCAGCTGATTGCCAGCCACCCTTTCTACAGAGGTTCTGAGGGATTTTCTACGTATTTTGTGGTATGAGTGCCCCTCTTCTTCTAGTCTGCCCACCACCTCACTGGCTCTAGCAGAAACTGCAGTAGTGCTGGCTTCTGATTTCCTTTTCCTGGCTTCAGTGCGTTTTTAGGTCATCTCTTCGAGCATGACCTAATAATATTTGTGTTGAGAGGAGAGGTGACGATCCGTCCGTCCGTCCGTCCGTCCGTTCACAATGAAGTTGAAGTGGGAGATCTGGTCATTAGTGATCCTGATAGAGGTCGATGAGACGTACACGATGGTGACTTTCAAGGTCACCGAAGGCAAGTCAAGGTCACGAGGCCTTTGAAGTTGCGAAAATGACGATTTTCAAATTCTATCTCCTCCGCCATTTCTCAAGCGATCTTGAATTTGATTGTGGCATATGAATCTATGGACAATATCTAAATTTTGTCAGGCCGGATTTTCGATATTCCTTTCGTTTTCGTGTCACGTGACTTCAAAGTTGGCAAAAAATGCGAAAATGACGATTTTCAAAATCTATCTCCTCCTACATTTCTCAAGCAATCTTGAATTTGATTGTGGCATATGAATCTATGGGACAATATCTAAATTGGTCGGGCCGGATTTTCGATATTCGCTTTCGTTTTCGTGTCACGTCACTTCAAAGTTGGCAAAAAATGCGAAAATGACGATTTTCAAAATCTATTCTCCTCCTACATTTCTCAACAATCTTTAATTTGATTGTGCATATGAATGTATGGGACAATTCTAAATTTGGTCAGGACGGATTTTCGAATTTCGCCTTTTTTCACGTCACGTGACTTCAAAGTTTGCAAAAACTGCCCTACCTTCAGGAGGCTATATATTTTCTCGCAGAGATGACCGTCACTCCCGCACGGGTGTATTTGTATATGATCCTTGTTACAAAACGACGCATAGCAGAACCGGTGACAGCCGGCATCCGCAGGAGGAATCAGTCATTGGCAGCAGTTTCATAATTTGATCAGCCAGCAAACGGCATTTGTTGATAGTTTCACTATCTGTGGCGTCGCACCAAGCCTTCGCACACTCGCATACCTTAAGCCAGCTCTTATCCGTGAATTGCGTCACTTTTCCATCTTCCTCCCGCCCCAAGTGTGAAACAACGCATATTTGGTTGTTGAAAGACCAAAAATCACTCGAAATCACCAGACAACATGGGCGCCGCCATCTTGATTGGTCGTTTCCTGGTCGTTTCCTCCGCGATTACAAGCACGCCACGCCCACTTCACGGCGGTAATTTCAAATGGTAATAACTGTCGGTGTGTCAACTTGTGCATATGGAAACAAGTAGGAATTTCAATGGTGTGTTCTCATGAATGTACAGGGTGAATTTCGTTTAGATTGGTGATCTGCACAACGAACCTGAACGAACCGACCCACCTCCACATGACCTATGATAATTTGTCTCAGCCTCCTTTGGCCTCTTTCATCAATGAGCGCGTTGTCGACCACTCGCCTGCCATTGGCTGGATGTCCTTTGGGTGGTGGACCATTCTTGATACACACGGAAGGCTGTTGAGCATGACAAACCCAGCAGCATTGCAGTTCTTGACATACTCAAACCAGTGTGCATGGCACCTACTACCATACCCCGTTCAAAGACACTTAAACCTTTTGTCTTGTCCTTGAACCTTCTGAATGGCACACATACACAATCTAAATCTCAATCGTCTCAAGGCTTTAAAATCCTTCTTTAATCTGTCTCCTCCCCTTCATCTACACTGATTGAAGTGGATTTAACAGGTGCAATCAATAAGGGATCATAGCTTTCACCTGGATTCACCTGATCAGTCTATTTCATGGAAAGATGAGGTGTTCCTAATGTTTTGTACACCGAGTGTGTACTACAGACGTGAATTTGCATATTTGTTTGTTTGTTTATATATACTGTATGTGATTTAAAAACTTTAAAAAAAACTACTGAATCAAAATCAACCAAATTTTTCATGTTGCCGAAGGGTACCCCAACTATATTGTTTCTGTCTGGGTAGCATATCTAGGGGAGGGGGTTCAGGGTGGGAGAAAGATAACAATTCTCTCTATGCAAATGTGTATCGTATAACACCACCCGGTGGTAGCCGGTATTACAAATAATCATAGAGTACGGTCGTACTCCATATGTAGGGATTGAATTGGGAAAAAATGGCTGCCCTATCAAATGTGTACAAAATGGTATGTTGAAAAGTTACGAAAGAGTTAAGCCAGAAGCCTTTAAAAGCCATCCCTTTTATTCTCAAACATTTCCCGAACTAAAAAGAATGAAAAATACGCCAGAATACATCGCTATAGTACCAAATCAAGAGATCGTAAAATCACCAAATTGTTCATCCACCGAATTGTTAATAAATGCCATTCAGCCGAACACAATAACGGCTGAAGCAATTACAATGATTCCATGGAAGGAAGTGATGTTCTCTTGGGTAATGCACCGGTAGCAATAACCAAAAAATAATTGTAATTGGATTTTATTTTTTTTAAACAACCACAATACATCACAACCTGTTTAATGCCATTTACACATGTGCAGAGTAAGAAACTCGACAGTAAAACTCACTATCTCGGATCACAAGGCCTCGTGGATTTTAAGGTACGACCAAATGCGTAATTTATGATGGAAAAGGGCCCAGAACGGTTTGTGGATGCTTTCATTTCACAGGGAGTCAGACTGGTTATTAAAAAGAGCATTCTAAATTCACCTTTCCATATCACGTATGCGTACTATTGTTCAAACAAGTCGTGCAGTACCTCCTGATGTAAATATATGTGATCATGTGACCCCTTTATAAGGTACTGTATCTATTTATTAAAGGTACACATGGTAGGGAGGGGTGGGGAGAAAGGGAAAAAGGAAAGAGGATAGGAAAAGAGATATCTCTATATATTGTGCATGCATAGGTAGGGAGTAAATTGAGGAAAATAAGATAATGTAGGACGGTAGGAGAAGGAAGAGAGGTTAAGCGAAGTTCTGGAGAGAAGAGAAGGAATATTGGGAAGATATAGGAGTGGAGAAGGGAAGGAGCAGAGAAAGGAGACAGGGTAAAGAAAAATTCTGCTGTGTTAGCATACAAAATATAAAGATAACTCCAAAAGTAAAAAACGACAGGGTAACAGAATGTCTGAATTGAGACCGAAGGGATGGGAATATTAAGGGAATAAGGGAAGGGACTGAAACAAGATACATCGTTGAGGTAGTGGGGGTCAGGGAGTTCCCCATGTAAACGCCCTTGAAAGAATTTACTGGATGCCGACATCATTGATGTCAACATCGGAAAAAAACATAGTTCGACAAGTCAGAAACTATACGTAATTTGATGTTGCGATGTCGACCAATATGCCTCAGGTGAGGTATGGGAATATTCGCCAGAGGAGCACATTGCTGCATCCACTTTCCACTGGTACTCCAAGGGCCTCTGTCTGGCCATCCCCCAGGCAGATGCCTGGCCCATCCCCATCTCCTTGAGATGTTGATCAACCTGCGGCAACCACGAGGCATGTGGTCGGCCCATTGGCGTCCTCCACTCATGAGGCTCCCTCGCTGAGAGAATATGGTGAGCAGGATCAGCATCAGGAAAACAAGGCACATGTCCATACAGCCCCAGCTGACGCTCACGGACTATGCAGGTAACAAAATCTCATTTGAGTCTCTCTCAGCAACTGCTCGTTGGACACAAAGTCCGACCAGCAAAAGCCAAGGATTCTCCGAAGAGACCTGGTACCAAAGGAATTAAGTCTGCCTTTCAGATTCCTGGTCAGAGTCCAAGTCTCACATCCATAAAGCAAGACTGGGAGCACCAAGGACCTGAAGACTCAGACTTTCGTCCTCCCGCACAAGTACCGGCAGCGCCAGACCCCATGATCCAGTGAATTCATGACTCCCCAGGCCTGACCGAGACATCTGTTGACCTCTGACTCACAGCCAGCAGAGACATGAATCTCTCCTCACCTCAACATTCTCACCACAAACAGGTACAGACAGGTACAGACAGTATAGCAGCATCCAAGATGCCAATGAAAGCCTAGATCTTAGTTTTGACCCAGGAAACCCGTAATCCTAGCAGTTCCGACTCCTCATTCAGCACTTAGAGGGACCCCAAAAAGGATCTCAAGAGTCTCCGCAATGATGACTGCATCATCTGCGAAATCAAGGCAGTGACCTTGACATTCTTAAACGATGCACCGCAACATGATCTCTCCGATATCCTCCCCAGAATCCAGTCCATACAAGTGCTGAAAAGTGTGGGAGCCAGTATATACCCCTGATAAATTCCAGTAACAACTGGAAATAAGTCAGAGATGGTATCACCACATCTCACAGCACTCTCAGTACCAGAGTACAGTTCAGACATCAGATTGATCAGTTTTGGTGGCACCCCATGAAGAGCAAGAATCCTCCAGAGGGCATCCCGATTCACTTAATCAAACACTTTACAGAGATCAACATAGGCTACAAGCAGCCCCTGCCAAAACTCTCGCCTGAGTTTGGTGAGGACCCGAAGAGCAACGATACGGTCAATTGTTGACCTCTTTGGTGTAAAGCCTGACTACTCTGGACACTGGTGCTCAAGGAGATGGTGGCGAACCCTATCAATAATTATCCGAGCAAAGACCTTGCCCGGCACTGAGAGCAGCGTCACCCCTCGGTAGTTGTTGCAGTCTTGGAGATCACCCTTCCCTTTCTAGAGTGGGACAACAAGGCCCCTCTTCTAGCCAGTTGGGATGATGCCTGTGTTCCAGAAAGAGCACAGAACTGCATGTAATGACACGAGTACAGCATTTCCACCAGCCTTGAGAAGTTCAGCCTGGATGCCACAGATCTCAGGAGCTTTACCCCATTTCAACCAGTTCACCGCAGTCGGTGTTTCCACAAATGAAGGTGGACCACAGTTGATTGGAGGGTCAGCAATCTTGGAGGGATTCCACAAACAATCTTGGAATCTTGGAGAGATAAGGTAGGAATTCCACAAACGAAGATTGGAGGGATTGTAACTCCCCTGACATCCAACTCAACAGCTGGTGGATCAGCCTGGTACAGCCGCTCAAAGTAACCAGCCCAGTGGCCCTTCACTTCGGACTCCTCTGTCAAGAGCCCACCACCCTCTGCTCGAACTGCAGTCCACCGCGGGACGGGCTTCGAGGAACGCAATGCACGAATTCCCTGTAAGCACGACGAGAATCACTTGACTACAGATGATGCTCTACCCCCTCGCAGATTCCTCGCACACAGGCCTCCTTGTCCACCGTTAGTGCACGTACAGTTTTACACCTCAGCTCCCTGAACAGCTCAGCTCTGCCATTCGGCCTGAACCTGTGACTCTGGTCAATGGTGTCCAGTGTCCCTTGAGAGCCAAAATTCTTCTTCGCCCTCCAGCGAGTTCGCAGACATCCACCGGCAACGTCAAGGATTGTGGTCTTGAGGCACTCCACAACTCTTCAGGATTCCCCAAAGTACCCAGACCCCCCAAATCTCCACTCAGCCTGTTGGCAAACTCCTCAGATACCCTCTCGTCCTTGAGCTTCCCAACATCTAGCCTAGGCTGGGATGTTACCATTTGCCTGGATTTAAGCTGCAACTTCAGAGTTTCTACAACAAACCTGTTGTCAGTATTGAGGAACTGAGCACTCCGGTAGACACTGCAGTTCTGGAATATCCTCCAGCGACCATCAATGATCACATGGTCAATCTCCTTTGCCACACCACCAGCATTGGAATACCAAGTCCAGCGATGAGCTTGTAGGCGCTGAAACATGAACCAGCCACCCTAAAGACATGACTTCTTGCAAGTCAAGGAACTTCCTGCTATTCTGGTTCACAGTTCCAGACCCATGGGGACCAACACATGTCTCATAACCATTCCTATCAGTTCCAATCGATGTATGAAATCCCCAAGACTAGAAGAGTATCTCGCCTGGGGCACTGATCAACCACAGACTCGAGCGTGGCATAGAATGCGTCCTTCATGGTGAGATCACTCGCCTGTGAGTATATGCAGAGACCAGGGAAATGACACCCAAGGAGTGACGAATCCTTAGTCTCATAATACGCTAGTTCACTGGTGTTACCTCAATTATCATTGGAGTCAGCATATTGGACACAGCTACAGCAACTCCTTGGCATGGTAACCATCAGAGCGACCAGACGAATAATAGGTGTAACCACCCGCCATGATCTCACCGTAATCTGGTCTCCGAACCTCAGAGAGTGCTGCAATACCAATGTCCAAACACTTGAGCTCTGATGATAACAGAGACAGGTGATCATCTTCTCTTCAGGATAGGACATTCCAGGCCCCCACCCGAAGCGACCGCCTCAGGTTAACCCAAGTAGAGCGCTGTCTGGTGGATAACACCTCAGCACCACCCCGACACACGACCGCAATCTGACCCTGGAAGGTTACCCCGTGGTTTCCCTCCTATCATCAAAGATTGGGGGTCCTGAAGGCTTTTCCGCAATCCCGTCATCCGATGAGCTGTCCTGTGAAGGGCAGCTGCACAGGAGGTACTCCCACGGAGTGGGTTTTCAGATTTTTTTTTGCTTTTGGTATGTTTTGCGGAATGAAGCGTTTTACAGTGGCCGGAGTGCAAATCCTGCCACCAACCTCCAAATAAAAAGTAACCCAACTGCAGGAGGATGTCCGCAGACACAGTTGGGCATGAGATATAGATGGCCTTTGTCTCAAAGGAGCTCATCCGCCCTTTGACAGGTTTTGTTTTTAATCCTGCTGGGTGTCCATATCATACTCCCTCCTCACCAAATATGCATCCGCCCACATTAAGTCCTTGCTTACTCTTGCTTTGACATAAAATCTCAAGATCATTTGACCTCAGTGTCGAATCTGTACATATGTATCATGGTACATGTACTGAGTTTCGTTAAAAATCCCTATCTCAATAATATTTTTTAGCTGACATGACCTCTGACCTTGGACCTTTTGATGCTAAAATTTAATCAGTTCATATTTACATCATAAAACATACTTATATCAAGTTTGGTCAAAAATTCCATCAATGGTTTTCACAAGTTAACACAGTAACAGGATTTGCCTAACATCACCTCTGACCTTTGACCTATTGATCCAAGCATCTAATCGGTTCATCTTTCCATCATTATACTGTTACGAATTTGGAATTCGATTGCACACAACATACAGGTTCCTTTAGTCAGCTATGTTCGATAAGTGCTTGTTCCCTAGATAGCTCACCTTCCATTGTTTAAGTGTTCAGAAATCGATTAGATGCACTGCGGATCGATTTAATAGTTAGGAGCGAACAATGGAGACGTCCCTCCCCCTCTTCTGCGAAGAGGAAGAAGAGCCCTGCCGTCCCGTGATTCATGACGTCAACAACTCCTCCCACCCGTGGTTGAGCGGGGATGGATCACGAGGCATGAGTCACGCCGGGCGGCGGGGGAGGGGGCGGAGAAGGATAAAGAGGAGATCCTTTCTTTGTTCGTGTTTGGAGAGAGGGGCTGCGTCGTTCAGCAGGCCGTCGGGTCCTGCTTGGCTTGGGTTAGGGTTGAGGCCTTCGGAAGCTTTTTGCTTCTGCAGAGGAGTTGTTCACAGAGCTTCGGGTCCTGCTTGGCTCGGTAGCCTTTTTGGAGAGCTGCTTTGTTTGGAAGAAAGTTGAGCCGGTTGCTCGGCTCGAGCTGCGAATGGTGGCTTCTTCTTCTTCTTGGTTCGTGGAGCTCTTTGTTCTCCGTTTGGTTCCCGGCTTGGTGCGACTCATCGACCTCTTCTTGGAGGTGGTTCCTCGGGGAACGACACATCGATGGGAAGGATCGGCGCCTCGTCTCACCAGCACGTGTTGAGAAGCGCGGGAGGATTCGCGGGAGCTCAGAAGGATCGCGGCTCACGGCGATTGGATCCAGCTCGCTCTCGCTGGAGCCCGGGTCCGAACAACTTGAAGACCACGAGGTGGAGAGGTTCGAGATAGGTCCTGGTTTCAGCTCACCAGTCTCCGAGCTGGAGCCCGTTATTAAAGACCTCAGCCACCATTTCTTGGGTGTGTGTGTGTGTGCGTACGTGTTTCTGTGGCCCGTCTAATAAGTAGGAAATTGTTAAGTGCTTTGTGTGCTGTAAATGTTTGCATTGCATTTCTTAAGTCGGTATAGTTCTGCTCTTACGTGCTTCCCTAGTTCCCCATTATTATTAATAAATACCCCAATTGTAAATGTTTTCAGCTCGTCGCGTCGATTCTTTCATTGACTGAGCATTTTGTGTGTTGGGAGTTAAGAGCCGTTGGTTTGCCTAAAAGGGGGACATTTGGACCGACGGTTCTCGGCGATTAAGCCGCTCGGAATCGCGCACGGGACAGGCTCGCCTCAGCGGCTTGTTCCGTACGAGTTCCGTTGAGGGTGGAATACCCCGGTAATTGGATCACGTGGGTATTTAGGTACATTGAAGATTGGCAATCGACCCTACCCACGTGGTCTGCCCATTGGCGTATTTCGTTCTTGTACAAGGACCCGTCGACTCGGACTTATCCGGGCGGTGATCTATATTCCGGGCGATCGGTCGGGCTGACTCTACTTGCGGCTCCGTCAGAGCGGTCGGTTCGCGGCCGACGCACCGGCGCCGTAACAATACATACAGTACTTGTACCAAGTTTGACTTGGATCCCTTCAGCCATTCTTAAGTTATCGCGATAACGAAAACCTATCAAGGATGGACAGACGGACAATACAATAACATAAGGCCTCTGGTGACTTCACCAGCAGAGGCATGAATATATTTTAAAAGAATGAAAAAACAACCAAACAAGGTAGGAAGGAATGATAAGGTAGGAATTACACCACAATACAACACCACAATCCTTTTGCAGATTGCCATCAGGACATCTTTTGACATTTTTGTTAGAGGTGGCAATAATAACAATTGTATGAAGATGTGTATGTTTGAGGTAGTTGTACATTTGTAGTGGGGGTTGGTGTAAATGTGCATTTTATTTATTGTGGGATTGAGATGGAAAAATGTCAAAATGTGTGGTGATGACAATCCATAAAAGGATTGAGGTGTTGTACTGTGGTGTCATTCGTACCTTGTTTGGTTGTTTTTGGGGGATTCCATCCCTACATGTTTTTTGGGGTTTTTTTTGTTCTGACTTGTATAAAAAAAGTTTTAAAAACTTAGCAAGTTGTTTAAAGGTCCACAGACACAGAAGATCATGTTGGGTTTCATTAATAGATATGGCTTTACTTCCACTTAATTGTTGTTCTTTTCTTGAATAAATATCTTGGAAGGAAGATTTTCATGTTTTTTGGTGTGCTTTTATGCTCGATTGCCCCCCCCCCCAAAAAAAACCCGGCGATTTATTACCTCTTACATCACATGACCCGCGTGTCATCCAAGAATAGCTTTGCTGCGAGATTTGTGTTTATATGCGGCCTACATCTGAACTCTGAAAAGGTACTCAGAATGCCATCTAAATGTGTTGTTGCTGGTTGTAGCAATACATCCTAAAAGGGTGTTAGTGTGCATCTCTTCCCACAACATCCAGCTGTAAGGAAAATATGGACAGCCAAGGTAAAACTGACCAGTGGAAAGTGGCATGGCCCAACAGCTTCCAATGTCATTTGCAGGACCCATTTTAAGATGATTCGTATGACACCAGCTTTATGCATATACATTATGATTTATGCATGTGCATACAGTACTGTACTACAATGTTTTCCTGGAGGTTGTATAGTTATGGGCAATCAGTGTTAATTCACCTCTTGAACATCACTCACTCACTGTATGTACATTGTGAGAATAGTCCTATCGACCTATCCATTATGGTAATAAGCATCTATACGTCCAGTATTGCACTGTACATCTGGACACGGGAATTTTTATAATTTTTAAAGTGGTTCTTCACCTTTGAGAGATGAGGCCAAACATGAAACATAGCATGATATTTCAAAACATTGTGGATGAGTTAAGACAAATTAGGTGGATGAGTTGGTTAGGTGAGAAGAACAAGCCAATTCCATTTTGGTTCAGGTCTGGATCCAGATCCGGGCTATCAGTGGGATAAAAAACGTAAACTGTTCAGCCTAGTGGATGTATGCGCTCTATCAAGTGTTGTTCTCATCACTATAATAATTATAGAGAAGTGTTACATCAAAATATCACTAAACTCCACATTTACCATGTTGTAGTTGTAAAATTTACGACTTATCAGTTGTTATCAGTTGGCTTTCTTCGACGTCGCCCCAAGTGTTATGAACACCAGGTACTCCGTGACCGATGTCATCCCCAATTTCCACCTCAGGTTCATACATGTACGGTCTTACAGGACCTTCTACATAATGATTTTGACTATCAGAGGATTCTTGATCAGAAAAATCTTTGTCAACGTCACTTTCTGACAAGTCAGAAGTGAGTTGTACAGCTATAGTATCCTTTGCATACTGAGACAACCTTTCCTTCGATAACGTCACAACCATCGTGGTTTTATGGAATTTTTTAGGGGCAGTTACCGATTAGTTTGCCTTTTTAACTACAACACCTCAAAAAAATATTAGAATTTTAAAAACCACGTTCAGTTCTTTGTTTATTACTTTAAAATCTATATAATCACATTTTTCTAAAAATCTGTCTGTGGACCTTGAAACATTCTGAGTGAGAATAATTTGAAATTTAAAAAATGCTTCATTTCACTCATTTTAAGCAGAAGTTCAAACCAAAATATCCAACACTGAACAGAAGTGATTTTTGCAGCACCATATAGCAAGCAGATGAAGATTACCTTGGGCAAATTAAAAGATGACTAGAGCAGAATGTTTGTGACGTACAACATGCTGTCTCTTAATTAAATCAGTCAGTGAAGTGATGGGTAAAAATGCCTAGTTCTGTATAATAATGGTAAGAGTACACATCATTAATTTTTTTTCACACACCTTTTCCATAGCATCCACTGGTCATTCTAGATTAATCTCTCAAAATATGTTCAGAACTACTCCATGACAATGACACAAATTGTACTACCATTTGTATTGCAGCTACAACTCCAATTGGAAATTGTTGGACCATACTTTAATTATCATATTTTTGTATTCTTCATATGCAGGTAACACCCTCATATTTAAATGCAGAGTATGCTAATGAATGTGTGCCCGCAATGTGAAGTATCCAGCATTGAATAAAATGAATATTCTATGTGATGTTTCATTTATAAGGTTACTTTCACAAATAATTTAGATATAAAAGTCAACAAGAAAATAGAAGTTTTTTGAGGGAGAAGAAATATTGAAGTTTTAGCCAAATGCATCAAATTATTATATTTCAAAGTTCAAGTCGCAGAATGCAGGAAGATGAGCTTCAATAGTATGATGTACAAGGTGCTGTTAAAAAAGCCATACCTCTTCAAAACGATCAAAGATGCAACCCGCCTGCATGAAGGTTGGAACTGGCCGCTGCCAGTGGAACTTGTAAACCTTGGCCATGACAACAACCCTACATGCCAAACCCACAATTTATTTTATGTATTTCATTCTCTATGTACATTGCAACAATCATCACCAGATATTCATAAGAAAACAAAACCAATAAAATATCTTTACCAAAACACAAAATCAAAATATACATGCATGATCAAAATATACATGCATCATCAGGAATGTTAGGGACTGCTCACTGCTCAGCCAGGATGGTTTCCTTAGTTTTTAACTACTGCTTCATAGTTTGTGCTGAAATACGAGTGATGATACCTTTTTTCACATGTGATGATACCTTTCAATTCACATGTTTGATGATAATGTAAAAAGGGTGTGATGCACCCATTTTTGAATTGAATTACCAGTGGATGAAAAATTTCCATGTGCAATAAAAAATAATTTCATGAAATGTGTCATCTGAAGACCTCACACAAGAATCCATCATCACCATCTGTCAAACTGTTCCAAGTTTTCTGACATTTTCCTTAGCACGGGTGTTTGATTCAACACTTACCAGTATTATGAAGTCGGTGATGGTGGCTTAATGAGCAGACACTATCGATTGGTATCCCAGAGTGTATGGGTTCAAGTGTGGATGAACAAAATAGGATTAAGGATTTAAATTTTAAGCTTCAGGAAAATGAGTGTCATAGATGTATCATCTCAAAAATGGTTTAATTTAGAGCCCAATTGCACCATTTAAGCAAACAAGTAACACCACCTTGATTTGACATTTGTATCATTAATTTTAGACAAACAAAAAACAAAACTGAAGAACACAGGATAATGAATAACCATTGACAATAACTACACATGATAGGCCACTAGGGGATGCTAAAGAGTGAGGGAAAATAATAAAATCCAATTCAGAGGAACGATCAAAGGCAGCAGATGCAGGGAGAAAGCCAAGGGAGAGATGACCATTAGTATCCAAGACTGCTTGAGAAACAAGTGTGATGTGATGATTACTTGTTGGGAGAGCCATGAAGTTGTTCACAGCACACAGGGCTGCACAGTGGCAATGCGGACCAGTGAAGAGAGACGGATGTGGCACCGGACTGCACCCAAAGTGCGGGACCTGTGCATTCAAGATGTGCTCCGCTGATCCAAATCCAGCACCACACTTTAGACACCATGGAGGACTGGGTTCCACTGACGTGTCCCCCACAATTTTCAGACAAACAAACTATAAAAGATGGGTAAGATCCAATCCCATATTTCTGAGATGCCAATGTTCCACCAGATGAACCTACTCTCTACTTTCAATGGACTACAAAAGTATTCACCACCTCCAAAGTTTTCACATTTTGATGCCACCTAAGCTTATTTCCTGATGCTTTCAAATCAAACTTAATATATAGAGTCTTCACAAACTACTTCAAAGTTATAAAGCTGAAAAATGCAGATAAAATGTCAATAAGTTAGAGCAACACAGAAAAATCAGATGATTCTCAGTTGCACAAGTATTCAAACCCATTGCCGAATTAACCCTAAATCACTCCACAAGCAAATTATTTGTTTTAAAGGTTACAAAACAAGTGAAATAGATTTCACTTTGGTTATCTCCATTTGCAGGTTTCAGGAGGTGGGAGGAAGTTCTCCCAGAACACAAAATCTTCACTTCCTTTTTGGTAAAGATCACGATTCATGAAGAAAACTGTGAAACTTTATTCTCATAGCCTCGTTCCAAGGACTTTTTTCAAAATCTTCACTGAACCTCTGACAGCCTCCACTTGTAACTCGTTTGTTGTGATATTACCCAGAATGGTTTTTCAGTACTCAGTAAGGGTTTTCTTTGTCATTCCTGTATCTCCGACTATCACTGGTACAATTTCAGCTTTCTTCAATTTCCAGGTCCTCTTGACCTCATTCTTCAGATCCTGTTGTTTGGTTATTTTCCTGATTTCTGTAGGATTTAGTCCAAAGTATTTGGGAACTCAAACCTCGATTAACAATGCTGACTTTTCCTTTTTGTGTTTTGAGCACCACGTCCTGACGCAATGCTTTGTTTGCAATGTCCACACTTGATGGGATCATCTTGTCACACATGAACATTATATGTTCATTTTCAAGGATCGGATTTGGTTTGTGTTTCCAAGATTGTTCTGGGACCAGGATGTTGAAATATTTACAGATGTGCCAGTGGATTACTCTGCAGGCACTGTCATGTCTTTCTGTGTACAGCTGTTCCGACATGAGCTTTTTTTTTTACATTCCAAAAGGAGGTGACTGGTAGGTACTCTATTTCTACCCCCACAAAACCTGCATTTGTCCGATTGGCTAAATTCGCCATTTTTTTCAAGGCGTTTGTGTAGTGACCTTAGGCTTGAGCATTTTTGATGACTCGTTCTCCATCCAAATTAATTTGACCTCTTCTTTGCCATTCCAAGGAGCCTTCCTTGTCGATCCCTATCCTGTCAAGCTCTTTTTTAATCTTCCTGCTCTTTTCTCATTCTCCCATTTGTGAGAGTACATCTGCTGATATTTCTTTTTATAGTTTTCCTTTTTTTAATTATTTGCAGTCATTGGGGCTGTATTTGTTTCCGTTTCGTTTTCCTGTGTGGTATCCACCACTTACACCTGTTTTTGGACGATTGGTGCTAAATGGATTAAGGATCCCTTTTCTGGACTATGTTTTCTTGCTCGTGTACAAATCTCATCCGACAGTTTGTTGAGCTTTTCACATACTCCGCTAGTCCTACAAATGATGTTCTGTGCACTTGGTTAAGCTCCGTCAAACCGCCTCCTCCTTCTCGTCTCGGTAAGTACAACCTCGGTATGCATTGGTTTTTGCAGAATATAGTGTGAATAGTTAGAAGTTTCCTTGTGTAATCGGTTTTGCCTGTACGTAATCAGTGGTTCAACTTAAAAATTTAACTCCTCCACTTACCTAAGGAGTTTGAAAGTACAACTCACTTTGTCAACCAACAAGGCAAACATGAAGACCAAGGAGCTTTGCAAAAAAGTCAGACAAAGTGATGGAGAAGCACCGTTCAGGAGAGGGTTATAAGAAGATTTCAGTCACTCATTATCCTTTTGAGTATGGTGAAATCCATCATTAAGAAGTAGAAGACATATCATACCACCCAGACTCTACCTAGATCAGGTCGTCAATCCAATCTCATCAGCCGGGTAAGCAGGAAACTTGTTTGGTATGTCAATGTAAATCCAACAATGACTTTGAAAGATCTGCAAAGCTTGATGTCCGAGATGCGGGTCAGTGTTCATCAATCAACAATACAGTTCACTTTATAAAGTTGGCCTCTCTGGACAGGTGGCAAAAGAGAAGCCATTACTGAAAGACGCCTCTAAAAGCTCGTATGGAGTTTGCGAAAAGCATCTTAATGATACTGCAGGCATGTGGAGAAATGTTTTGTGGTCAGACGAGACAGAAATTGAACTTTTTGGTCTAAATTCAGTGTTATGTATGGTGCAAGCCTAATGCTGCACATCACCCAGTCAACATCATCCCTAATGTCAAGCATGATAGCAGCAGCATCATGTTACGGGGCTGATTTTCATCAGCAGGGGCTGGCAAGCTTGGCAGAATAGAAGGGACCATGGACGGTGCAAAGTACAGGAGAATCCTTGATGAAAACCTGCTTGAATCAGCCATGAATCTGAAACTGGGAAAGAGATTCACATTTCAGCAGGACTTTGAAACATCTGATCTGAAGCACAAAGCTAAAGCCACAATGGAGTGACTAAATGAGAAGAAAATAAGTGTTCTCGAGTGTCCCAATAAAAGTCCTGACTTGTATCCAATTGAACATTTATGGCAAGGAAGTTTGCAGTACTTCAACGATCTCCATCTAACTTGGGAGAACTAAAGCAATTTTCACATGAAGAATGGGCAAATATTTCACCACATCACTGTGTAAATCTGGTAGAGACCCATCCAAAAAGACCCATTGCAGTCATTGCTGCAAAAGGTGCTTCCTCCAAGTACTGACCGAAAGCGCCGAATACTTTTGCAACCAGTGAATTTTGATTTGCACGTTTTCTGCAGGTATTCCTGACATGTAACCTCCTTCAACTATAACAGTGCTTAGCTTGATCTCATCAGTTATGAATAAAAAAAGTTCATTTGGAAAAATTGTTTCCACATAATACGGTTGACCATAATTCACGGACTGGTGTTTGTTTGTCGCACTACCCCTCCAACAGTTCTGGGCTGATTACATCCAGACTTGCTACATAGGATCAGCATGACCCCAATTAAAGTAGAAGGGTGTTTTTATCTTTGTCTGTGGTCTTGGAGGGGAGGAGGAGGTAGAACGCAAACCCTCTATGCAAATGTGTATCGTGTAATACAGCGTCCAAGTGGGGGAGGGTAGTACAAGTCTTAACCATTTACAGTACAATGTTCCTGTCCCCACGTTTTCCAGTGCAGTGAGGTGTTTTGAATATAAAGCAGCAAGTTTGTTTTCGCTTCATGCATGTAACCCAGGGTTTTTGGGGGTTTTTTTTGCCTATACAGAGCTGTCAGTTGCCTATACACTGGCCAAATAAAAGTATGCGTCAGAAGAACGTGTCGTCTGCTTGGAACAAGATCGCACTTTGGGCGGGTACTCTGCAAGGAATTCGTAATTCATTGAAAGGTAGCATTATTGGTAGGGGGTGAATACTTTTGCAGGCCATTGTAAATTAATGACTGCACTCTATCAAATCTACATTCCGAATCTTCTCTTGCTGGTGTATCTATAAATACCATCACCTCATGCTCAACCCCATCCTCATTCCAAGCAGCTCACCAATAAATCAGCCAGTTCAAGTAACAGACAGTTTGAACTAGCCACATAGTGCTTTATGCAAATTCATGTTCAAATATCCCAGCAAAGCATGAGACCAATGGTCATGGAGTGCAGGAAAAATTTAGAATAAATTCATTTTGAACCTACAAAGTAAAATACCACCTGGTATTTTCTCACGTTGAGTTTTCTCGAGCTCCAACCGTTCTAATTCGGTAATTGTTGATGGTTCAACATCTCTCCTTCCAAAAAAAACAGTGGTGTCCCTCAGGGTTAGGTCTTGTCTCCAACACTCTTCCTTCTTTTTATCAATGACCATCTCTATTCTACATATAACCAAAAACTCTTCTCAACTCTCCAATCTCCTTTGCAAGCTCCACAATTACACCATATGATACAATAAACTTAATAAGTATTACCCTAACATCAAATTTATCCTGGAATCCACACATTACGCAAATGGCCAAGTCTGCCATTCTGCCCACATCAAATGGCCATTCCGCCCACATCATCTGGTCGTGTGCAACATTGGGCGTTGACCCTTGTGTATATATATATATATATTTGAGTGTCTTCCTGTCCACCATGTTGTCGCTTGTTTTGATAGAAAGACTCCATCAGGAAATCGCATTTATGTTCCATTGACAAGCAGAACGTATGCTACCAAAGCTGAAATGATGCTAATAAAAGTTTGATGACATTCAAAACAAAGCTCAGTTTAGCGTTTCAGTGATAGTCGCCTCAGCCATCCTACACCAAACTGTCACATCCCAGAACAACTTCAAGATACCGCAATCTTCTTCTTGCGCATGGCAACTTAGCTGCCGGGGTAGCTATCATTTCTTGGAAGTGCGACTGTGTCGCTGATGCAGTGCCCCTCCACCAGTACACACTGGTACCTCATTTCACCGACCTCGGAGGATGACAGGCTGAGTCAACCCCCTGGTGTATTAATTCAGCAGCCAACGGGACTTGAACTCAGGACCCCAGGATCCCAAGCCGCCACCCTAACCACCAAGCCAACTCCAGGCTCACCGCAATTATTAGCCCCCATTAGACTTTGTCCGAAACGGGGGGCTTATGGATTTGGTCTCGATTATTGTGTCCGTGCGTGCGTCCGTAACTATATCTCTAACATGTATGGACCGATTTTATTCATACTTGGCAAAAAGACAACACATGATGGCGTACATATGCACGTCATTTTTTTTGAGTTCCGATCCAAGATGGCCGACTGGCGGCCATTTTAGTTAATAAAAAAACCCCGATATTGAACACGACCTCAACCATTTCTCAGAAATGCATTTACCGATGTTGTTCAAACTTGGCACATGGATAAAGAATGATAGCTTACGTATGCACATCATTTTTTTTTCGACATAAGATCCAAGATGGCCAACTGGTGACAATTTTCTTACTTAAATGTGTCCCCAACCATTTCTCAGACATGCATGATCCGGTTTTGTTCAAACTTGGCACAAGCACAGTGCATGATGGCATACAGATGTGCCTCACTTTATTTTGTGATCTGATCAAAGATGGCTGACTGGTAGACTGACGGCCATTTTAGATGTTAAAAAAATAATAATAATAACCCGGCATCGAACACGTCTTCAACCATTTATTTGACAAACATTTACCGATCTTGCTCAAACTTGACATAAAGATAATGAATGATGGCTTAAAAATGCACGTCATTCTTTTCTGACATGGATCCAAGATGGCCGACTGGTCGCCATTTTACTTGTAAAAAAACTCAATGTTGAACACGTCCTCAACCATTTCTCGGACATGCATTTACCGATGTTGTTCAAACTTGGCACACAGATAATGAATGATGGCTTACATAAGCATGCCATTCTTTTTCGACATCAGATCCAAGATGGCTAACCAGTGACCATTCTCACTATCCGAAAACATGGACCAACTTCTATCCTCTCATCCGAACTCTCTCTTCCTCAAATGTGGTGACTTCAATTGTCATTATGCCAGTTGGCTGGGTGGGGGTACCTCTTTCACCTGTCACAGCACTTCAACAAAAGTCTTCTGCGACTCATTGGGACTGACACAATCTGTCAACTTCCCGACCCGGATCTCAACAACGGTACTCCATCACTTCTGGATCTGATTTTGACAAATTTCCCTGAAAGTATCTGCTGTTCTTCCTCCGCTCCAATCGGTTCTTCTGACCACGTGCTTGTCAAAATGCACATCTCTCTGCTGTTATCAGAGAACAACCTCAGTGCCGCCGAATCTGGTATTTCACTCAGGCCGACTGGCAGGGTCTCCAAGCAGCCATCAAACTTCTAGACTGGTCTCCCATCGCTACTTTCTCCAACATCAACTCATCCTGGGAATTCTTTCAAAGAAACTTGCTCTCCCTCATGCACAGATTTATCCCCTCTCGTCTTCAGTTGTCCTACCCTTCCTCCGCCCATGGTTCACTGAAGCTTGTGGCGAGACAGTTGTCCTGAAACAACTTGCCTTTGCCTCATGGAAAGCAAACCCAACTGAGGGTAATCTCAGTTCCTTCCATAAAGCTTGGAACAAGTGTGTGTCTACCCTCAGGAGAGCCAGAAAACAACATCTTTCTAATCTCAAGTCTGAACTCTCAAACCTCTCCCCCACTCCAAATCCTGTGGTGTCTAATCAAATCTGTTTCTGGTGTATGTTCCCTCTCCATCCCCTCCCTTACCTCAAATGGCCGCACCGCTGATACCGCATGTGAAAAGGCTGAATGCCAAACTAGCGTGTTTGCATCAAAATCTTGTGTCCAAAACCCATCACTTTGTGTACCCACCTTACCCAGTCGCACACAACTGTCCCTGGACTTTGTGTCATTTTCTTCTGACAAAGTGGAGAGTTTGCTGTCAAACCTCGCCTCAGATTCGCAACCGGTCCAGACGGCATCAACCCACATGTCGTTAAAAACCTGCTCCTCTGCTCTTGCTCACCCTCTCTCTGTTCAAGGTCATCTGCCATCTGCTTGGAAATTAGCAAACATTACCACCCTGCATAAAAAAGGTGCAAAAACAGATCCCTGCAACTACAGACCAATCAGCTTTCTCCTAATCATCAGCAAGGTTATGGACTCCATCAGCGCTTCAGACATTAAATCCTTCCTCTTCTCCAATGGCTTGATTTCCGATATTCAATTTGGTTTCAGACCAGATCACTCTACCCTGAATATGCTGCTTCTGCTCTCCCAACAATGAATGGAGGTACTCAATGCGAGACATGAAATCAGAGCCATATCCCTCGACATATTACGTGCTTCTGACACTCTGGAAAATCCTCTATCTCTTTGCTGATGACTCCACCCTCTGCCATACCATCTGTTATCCCTCAGACCAGCAAGCAGCAGCTTCTTCACCCTCTACAGATCTGGGTAAAATCACAAACGGGCCCATCAGTGAACATGCTTTCAATCCTGACAAATCTCACACTCTCACTATGTCTCTCCAAAAGGACCATTTGGAACCCCCCCCCCCCACCCATCTACTTTCTCAACAATCCACTGGAAGAAGTCCTTTCATTCAAGCTTATGGGTCTCACTATCGCAATGATCTTTCCTGGGAAAGCCACATTTCCAACCTGGCCTCCAAAGCAGTCGCCGACTGGGAATGCCCGTCGGCAAAATCCTTCCTCGGCCCACCTGAGCTCCTGACCACATACAAAACTTTCATCGCAGCCTAGAGTAGTTCTGCTCTCCCCTCTGGCTGCTCCTGCCCTCACCTTTCTCGGCTTCACGCTGTGGAAACCAAGCATTTAGGATCATTGGTATCTCTCGCAGTGAGGCTGAGTCTTTGGGCCTCTCACTCTCTCACCGCAGGCAGGTCGGTGGTCTTTCTGTCTTCTACCGTTCCCTCTTCGGGCTGCCCCCCCCCGCCTGCTCTGTCTGTGATGTCCCCCCCCCATATTCCGCAGGCGCTCAAGGTCCGCCAGCAACCACCTTCTGGTAAAACACCAAAATCACGAATCACTGCTCACCTTCACTCTTTTATTCCTCTTTTCGCCACCTTTGGAATAAACTCGCGTACTCTCTTCAATCCCATTCTCCCTCCAGCCTTCAAAACAGCCGTTCACCACCTCCTCTTTGAAAGGGGGGGGGGGGTAAAGCTCCTGGTATCTGTGGCATCCATGCTGACTTCAAAAGGCTGGTGAAATGCTGTACTCATGTTTTGCATGCATTCTGTGCTCTGACTGGAACACAGGCATCATTCCAACTGACTGGAAGAGGCGGCTTGTTGTCCCTTCACGTGAATAGATGAAGGCGATGCGGAACGCAATAGCTACCGAGGGGTAATGCTGTTCTCACTGCCGGGCAAGGTCTTTGCTCGGATAATTCTTGATAGGGTTCACCACCATCTGCTTGCACACTTGTGCCAAGAGCAGTCGGGCTTTACACCAAAGAGGTCAACCATTGACCATATCCTTGCTCTTCTGGTCCTCACCAAAGGCAGATGAAAGTTTTGACAGGGGCTGCTCACAGCCTATGTGGATCTCCGCAAACCATTCAATTCAGTGAATCGGGATGGCCTCTGTCGGATTCTCGGTCTTCGAGGAGTGCCACCAAAACTGATCAATCTTATTTCTGAACTATACTCTGGTACTCAGAGTGCTGTGAGGTGTGTTGGTTCCATCTGACTTATTTCCAGCTGTTACTGGAGTTTGTCAGCAGTGTGTATTGGCCCCCCCACACTTTCAAGCACTTGCACTTGAATGGACTGGATTCTGTGGAGATGTCGAAGAGATCAAGTTGTGGTGCATCGTTTGGGAAGGTCAAGATCTCAAACCTTGATTTTGCAGATGATTCAATCATCTTTGTGGAGATGTTGGATATCCTTATGGGGGCCGGCAAGGCACTGAATGAGGAGTCAGAGACGCTGAGATTATAGGTTTCCTGGGTCAAAACCAAGATCCAGGCTTTCAATGACATCTTGGATGCTGCTATCTTGTCTGTGACTGTTTGTGGTGAGAATGTTGAAGTCACAGAGAGATTAACTTACCTTGGCAGTGATATTCATGTCTCTGCATGTTGTGAGCCAGAGTTCAATAGACGTCTGGGTCGGGCCTGAGGAGTCATGGATTCACTGGACCATGGGATGTGGCACTGTCAATACCTCTGCAGGAGGACAAAAGTCTGAGTCTAAGTCCTTGGTACTTCTAGTCTTGTTCTACAGATGTGAGACTTTGACTCTAACCAAGGATCTGAGACAGAGACTTAACTCCTTCGGTACCAGGTCTCTTTGGAGAATCCTTGGCTATCGCTGGTCAGACTGTGTGTCCAACGAGTGGTTGCTGAGAGAGCCTCAGATGAGATTTGTTACCTGTATCATCCGTGAGCATCAGCTGCGGCTGTGTGGACACGTGGCTCATTTTCCTGATGGTGATCCTGCTTACCAAATTCTCTCAGCGAGGGGGCCTCATGAGTGGAGGTCAATGGGCTAACCACAAGCCTCGTAGTTGCAGCAGGTTGATCAGCATCTTAGAGAGATGAGAATGGGTCAGGTATCTGCCTGGGGGATGGCCAGACGGAGGGCCATGGAGTACTATCGGAAAGTGAACGCAGCGACGTGCTGCTCCGGCGCATGCTCCCATGCCTGACCTGACCTTTCTTCTCAAAAATGTTTTTTCTTTTGTCTTTTTTCCATTCTATTCCTGTATTGCTTGTAAGCGATTGTCATATTGTGTCCCTGAATACAATAAACAGGGTTCAAAATTCAACTCCTCCTTCTTCTCCCAAGACTATTCCACAAACCCTCCAATCTACTTTCTTAACAACCGTCTCGAAGAGGTTCAGTAACTCAAACTCTTGGGTCTCATTCTCAGCCATGATCTTTCGTGAAAAAACCACAGTTCAAAGTTGTCCTCCAAAGCCAGATGCCAACTGGGCATCCTCAGTCGTGCAAAGTCCTTCCTTGGCACACCTAAGCTCCTACCACCTACAAGGCTTTCATTCACAGCTTGATTGAGTACTTCTCTCCCCTCTGGGCTAGCTTACCTGGCCTCACATCTTGCTCATCTTGACGACATGGAAACCAAGGTGTTCAGGATCATTGGAATCTGTCACGATGAAGCTGAGTCTATGGGCCTATATAATCTTCTTTTTTTGAGTTTGGTTCTTGGTAGAAGAAGATACTTGGTAGAAGCTGAGTCTATCTCAGGTTACATCACCATCGCCGACAGATTAGTGGTCTCTGTCTTCTTCCACCTCGTCTCTGGTCTTGCACCCTCTGTCCTCTCCATGCTCGGTCCCAACCAAGTATCTGCATGACGCATGAGGTCCACCAGCACCCCCTTCTCGTGAAACTGCCTAAATTCAGAACCACTGCTCACCTTGACTCGTTTATTCCACTCTTTTCCTGCCTGTGAAACCGCCTTCTACACTTGTTCCCTCCTGGTCTTCAAGACAGCTGTTCACCACCATCTCAAGTATGACATTTTCTACACCCGTTAAACCACCCCACTCCTCCCAAAATTTTGCTTATGTATCCATCTTGTCCACCCCTTGCATTCTCCCCCCAACCCTCATCATTACCTGCATCCCTTGTTTGCCCATCTCCATCTACCTTCTCCCTCCACCCTGCTATTAGAGTTTCCCCTTTCTCCTGCTGTTCCCTTTGTTACGTTGTATCCTGATCTGTTCTGTGTCCCACCTCTTCCGCAAACCTAGATCGTGTATAAAAAAAATAAAAAATTAACCACCTTTAAACCATAATTTGAAATGAATTGTACACTTGAACAATGTAGAACACAAATCACTTCATCATATATCCAACAACCACACTATATCGATATACGAGTATAGAGCATGAGAGGGCATAGCAAGAGGGAAGGTAGACTATCATGGTGAATAAGAGGCTGCCTATATGGCTATGTATGATGCTGATTGAAGCTGCTTTCTATGGTGATCAACAAAGCCTCCATCTCCTAAACTGTGGCTCAACGCCATCTTATTACAGTGTGTAAGGGTGATGTACAAGACTGCTTCAGTAGCGCCAAACTTCCAGATTTTTTTTAAACGATCTTTAAAATCATTATTTTATTTAAATTGAAGTATTGTATAGACTTGAACACTGCATGGGTTATCATGTTCCACAACCTCTCTAGTTTAAGAATTCAGAGAGGAAAGGGGGAGCTGTAGACCTGTTCCTTTACATCAGTTGCGGAGAAGGTTAGGGTTGGGGTTAAAAAAAAAAATTGTGTTGGAGACGTTCATTGGGGATCGCATGGGGAAACATTTTATTAATTTCAAACGAATTAAAGGTGGTCAGCATGGACATACCAAAGGGATATCATGTGTTTAACAAATATATTGGAATTCTCTGAAGTAGTTTCTGATTGCGTGGATGAGGGAAGTGCAATAGATGTAGTACATCTTGAGCTTCAGAAGGCATTTGATAAAAGTACTACATACGAGGTTGTTAGCTAGGGTAAGGGCTTGCAGAGTAGCTGACTGGATTGGCAACCAAGAGTGGCTGTGAGTGGGAGGATGTCTGGCTGGGAAGATGAAAGTAATGGGGTACGTCAAGGGTCAGTACAGGGACCATTATTATTCTTAGTTTACATCAACGAATTGAACAGTGGGGTTAAGAGTCAGCTTTCTAAATTTGCAGATGACACAAAGCTTGGAGGTAAGGTAAATAGCAGAGTGGGTGGGGAAGGGGATCAGATTCAAGTAAGTTGAGATCCTTTAATAGATTGGCAGATGTAATTTAGCATCCATTCATCCATTGGGACCATACTCTGTGTTGAACATCTGTGCTGCCGAAGCAGTCTCTTCGACTATTGGACACAATCCTGGATGGGTCGCCACTCTGATGCAGGATACTCAAATGGCTCAATTATCCAAGCAAGCTGGTACTCATTTTGCCGACCTCGGAAGGATGACAGGTTGAGTCAACCCCACCTGGTAGTAATTTAATGGCACAAGTATTTGAACTCAGGACTCGAGGATCCCAAGCCCAAGAAATGTAAGGTGCTGGGGATGTGTAAGAATAATGAAAGTAGGGATTGCATGATGCAAGGGGCAGTCTTTGAGCGTGTCACGCAGAAGGATCTGAGGAGGGTAATAGATACCGGGGGAGGGGAAGGGGAGGGAGGGGGGCTGGAGTAATAAAACATACAGTGCCAAGCAGCTATAGTTAAAGCTAACAGGATTTTAGGTTGTATTTGTGGAGGGATCAATAATAAATCAAAAGAGCTTGTGCTAACACAACGTCGCTTTTAAGAAATTCGGTTTTACGGCTACTTTTAATGTGTGGACCAAACTGCTCGACTTACGGATTATCTGCCAATTCTCTACACACTATTGAGTTCTCGTTTCCTGATGACCACACACAGGTTATTAACAAACAGGATTTCTTTTTTTTTAAATGATTTTTTAACGGACAGGGAAGAGACAAACATGACCACACATGCGGTAATAAAATTAAGACGGTTATTTATGAATACTGAAATAAATATCCCCCACGACATGAAATAACCATTTTAAACTATTCTTCATTTACTCCTTATACCTTAGACGAGATCGTAACAGCACTAGGTAGAGCGCATACCTCTGCCAGGCTGAATATTTAACGTTTTCTATCCCACTGATGGGCCAGATCTGCATCCGGACCTGAAGTAAAATCGAATTGGCTTGTTCTTGTCACCTACCCAAAACATCCACTATGTTTTGTCCGATTCCAACTATAATTGTTTGAGATATCATACTATATATAATGTTTGACCCTATCCCACAATGGTGAAGAATTACTTCAATTCTCCTATCCAGATCCGGATCTGGATCTTCACCAAAATTGAACCAATTCGTCCAAGTATCAAACACTCAACCTATCCATTAAGTTTCATCCGAATCTGACCATAACTTTTTGAGACATGCTATATATCGTTTTTGGTGCTATCCTTCAATGGTGAAGAATTGCTGAAATAATTCTAGTATATCCGGATCCGGATCTTCACCACAATCTACTCAATTCATCCTCGTCACACACCCAACCTGTCCACCAAATTTCGGTGAATCCATTAATAACTTTTTGAGATACCCTGTTCACAGACAAAACAAACAAAGAAAAACAAGAACTGCACTCGGTGGTGCACATACTTCAGCCAAGCTGAACAGTTTACGTTTTATATCCTACTCATAGGCCAGATCTGGATCTGGACCTGAACCAAAATCGAATTGGCTTGTGTTCTTGCCATCTACCCAACTCATCCAAAGTTTTAGCACAATCCATCAACAACTTTTTGAAATATCATTCAATATATCGTTTTTGGCCCGATCTCTCAATGGTGAAGAATCACTTTTTAATTCTCAGATCCAGATCTTCATCAAAAATTGAATCAATTCTTTGTCATACACCCAACCTGTCCACCAAGTTTTGTCATCAATCATCCATAACTTTTTGAGATATCGTGTTATTTATTGTTTTTTTGCCCCATCACTCAATGGTAAAGAATCACTCAAAAAATTATTGGATCCGGATCTGGATCTTCACCAAAATCTAATCACTTAGTCTTTGTCACATATCCAACCTGTCCACCAAATTCCATCCATAAATCTTTGAGATACTCTGCTCACAGACAGACAAACAGACAGACAGCAGTGAAAACACATTCTCCCTTCATATTTGGTGTTGGAGCCTGGTGTTGGCTTAGTGGTTAGGGTGGTGGCTTGGGATCCTAGGGTCCTGAGTTCAAGCCCCGTTGGGCCGCTGAATTAATACACCAGGAGGTTGACTCAGCCTGTCATCCTTCCGAGGTCGGCAAAATGAGTACCAGTGCACTGGTAAGGGGGACACTGCATCAGCGGCATAGCCACATCCCAACCAATGATGCAACCAGCAGCCACAGGCTGCACTTGATAGAGAGAGAGAGATTTGGTGTTGGAGGTAGTTAAATGCAGATTGTTGGAAGTCCTCCTTAATTGGTTTGGGAAAGGATTGGTTCAAGTACTACTTAAAGTGACACTCAGAACTTGCTAGGTGGCTGTCAGAACGGATCGATATGGCTCATGCTTCAGAGTTCAGCAGGGGAAAAGGTGGATGCATTTTACGAGGTGGTAGCAGAAGCCTACACTCTTGACAGAGTACCGGAGAGTTCACGACAAGTTGGGAACATTGCCATGGCTAAGAACCACTCCTGGAAAGGTTTCCACTCTGTCACAGGGTGTCAAAATTTCCAACTTGAGCAGTCATGGGAAACGAACCCACATCAGTGAGGGCAATGCAACGAGGCTTTAACCCACTCTTTCCTCCGAAACGTTGTGAGGGTCATCCCAAAAGTTTGTATCCCCGCTTGTAACTTTCAAAGTTAAAGGTCTAGGAAATCACCAAATTACATTATCCTGTCTCATTATTTACTGACACGTCTGGTAAATATCAAGATACAGAAATCACACCATTTTTGTTTCGGGAATTAAAATGAATGCATCCTCCACCGAGGATGTAAAAGCGTCATTAAAGCAGACATTCAAACTCTTGTTAAATCAATGGTGATGCAGAAAGAAAAAAAAATGCACTCGTATGATTTCCACTGAGAACGCAATTCTTACTCATGCTAATTGCCCAAAATGCAAAACGAGAGGTTTTTTTTGCCAGTTTAGGAAAAATCGTTTTCCATCCACTGAAGAGATTAACACAACTACGTTCACTGCATTCGGACTCTTTGTAAGAAAGGTTTCTGTGCTGGGATCAAATGATAAAAAGTTGGTTGATGGCTGGAGGAAGTGCATTGAAAAGGTAGGTATGTGGAATGTTGTGACATGAAAGCGGCGTTATGCTGCTTGAGAAATATCCATCATTTATTTTAAAAGTGAGCTGCGGGGGTAACTTGCATATGCAGGTCGCCCATTACAAGGTACGCACCATAGTCTATGCCACAAATGTAATAGGGACTGGAATAATTAAAATTTAGCATGATGGACATATTGTACCTTGTGCGGCACCAAACATAATTAAATACAATTTTTTTTAAATTTAATTCGTCCATACAAGTTGTGAATGTGAATTTTTGTACAAGCCTGAAGGTCTCACGGGATATGTGTTTTACATCCTGGGGTAAGTCATCAGAGTACTTGGAAAATGCTATCGTGTGTCTGCCAGGGGAGATTAGCAGTCGTATTGGCGAACGGGCTTCGTATCCCGGAGCGACGTGATGTCATTGCATACTGAGCACCACCTTGGTCCAACAAAGATATTCAGCATGGACAAAACTGGCCTTGCACCCATCCAAAGAGTTATCTCACAGAAAGGAAGATCACTCATGCTGTGGTCATCTTCAAGAGAAAGTGGAGGTCAAAGAAGGCCGTCTGTGTCTCTGTTTCTCAGGTGGTAGTGTAAGCATTGGGTGTTTGCCTTTGCCTTCCAAACAGTAGTCAGGACAGGAATTTGCAATTTGCTCAGGTTACCAACATAGTTGCTCACTATTCAGGAAAGACACTGTGGAATCTTTAACGTCCACCAGTTCATGCTAACAGACGGGACACCAGGCTTAACCATCAGAGAGCACAATTTGTGATGCAATGCCCTGCCTGCGAAGCAACAGCAGACAGTTTATAGTCGAGGAAGGAATGAAATCCAGGGAGACCAATGCATACATAAACGACTGACTGTCGGGTTGTCGGTGACTAAACAGTCTCCCCCACCAGGTTTCCTGGTGAGGAGAGTGTATGGATGTGGACACCAAGCAGAAAAAAACAAAACCTGTCAAAGGGTGGAGGAACTCCTGGTGAGCCAATGGCCATCCACATCTGGTGCCCAACTGTGTATGCAGACATCTTCCCGCAGTTGGGTTACTTTTTATTCGGAGGTTGGTGGAAGGACTTGCACTGCGGCCACCATAAAACCCTTCATTCCGCAAAACATACCAAAAGCATGAAAAAAAACCCCTGAAAACCCACTCCGTGGGAGTACCTCCTGTGCAGCTGCCCTTCGCAGAGCAGCTCACCGGATAATGAGATTGGGGCAAAGCCTTCGGGACCCACAATCTTTGATGATAGGAGGGAAACCACAGGGTAACCTTCCTGGGTTAGATTACGGGAGAGTGTGTCGGGGTGGTGCTGAGGTGTCGTCCACCAGACGGCCATCTCATTGGGTTAAACAGAGGCAGTCCCTTCGGGTGGGTGCCTGGAATGTCCGATCCCATGGTTTCAGCACCCACAGGCTCATCGCTGAACTGCGTATTGCAATGCTGATGGTGTGGAAAAGGAGATTGACCATGTGGTCGTTGATGGTCGCTGGAGGCTAATCCAGAACTGCAGGGTCTACCGGAGTGCTCAGTTCCTCAATACTGACCACAGGCTTGTTGTAGCAATCTGAAGTTGCAGCGTAAATCCAGGAGAATGGTACCATCGCAGCCTAGGCTGGATGATGGCAAGCTCAAGGATGAGGGGGTAGCTGAGGAGTTTGCGAACAGATTGAGTGGAGTTTGGGGGGGGGTTCTGGGTGCTTTGGGGGATCCTGAAGAGTTGTGGAGTGCCTTCAAGACCACCGTCCTTGATGTTGCCGGTAGATGTCTTGGAACTCACCGTAGGGCGAAGAAGAATTTTGTCTCTCAAGGGACACCGGATACCATTGACCAGAGTCACAGGGCCAGGCTGAATGGCAGAGCTGAGCTGTTCAGAGAGCTGAGTCATAAAACTATACGTGCACTAAGGAAGGACAAGGAGGCCTATGTGCAGGGAATCTGTGAGGTGGTAGAGTTTCACTTGTGGGCAAGTAATTATCGTCCTGCTTAGACAGGAATTCGCACATTGCGTTCATCCAAGCCCATCCTTAAGGTGGACTGCAGTTAGAGCAGAGGGCGGTGGGCTCGACAGAGGAGTCCAAAGTGAAGGCCCGCTGGGCCGGTTACTTTGCGCAGCTATACCAGGCTGATCCACCAGCTGTCGAGTTGGACGTCAGGGGTGTTACTATCCCTAATGCTGACCCTCCAATCAACTGTTGTCCACCTTAGATTGTGGAAACACAGGCTGCGGTGAACCGGTTGAAATGGGGTAAAG
>CM068961.1:102696127-102707475 GCA_035128595.1 Eptatretus atami | reverse complement strand
GATCTATACGATGACAACGGCGTACGAATACTACCGGACACAGCTGTTTCTGATCCAAACCAAAAGGTGGACAAGACCTGGCGTGAGATATCGTTGATGAGAAAAGGCAGACAGGGAGCCACGATTTGCCTTCTGTTTCCAGTAATTCAGCACATACTTGTTCTGCCTCACAGTAATGCTGAAGAGGAACATATCTTCTCACAGTTCACAAGAACAGACCAATTCGGGGCACTTGTCAAATGAGGTCACCCTTTCCTCCTCCTCTCGCATGCAAAAACCAACTCCTTCTGTAAAACCCCGGGTCATAAGTTTGATCCTCCGAGAGATCTCATCAGAAAGGCCAAGAAAGCCTGTGGGGAATACAATGCTGAGCACAGTAACATGAAATGACTCATCTGTCAGATCTGGGCCATGTCAGTTTGACCGATCTCTGCTCGTTTGGTGCTTCACGATCATTGAGATGAGTTTATGCAGTACTTACATCTGTTCGTGAACGTTTGAGTTGAGTTCTGTGCAGCTCATCTTGTCAATAAATGACTATCTTAGTATTCTGGTGTATTTTAGGTCACTGATAACATATCCAATAGAGTTTTTACAACGTTTGGTTAACCCTTTTGCATGCTCCATTGTTTCTGGCCACATGGTTCCCTGTTGCTTAGTTTATTTTTTCATAGGGCTGTGAATTTCAAGTGTTATTTCTAAAACAAAATAACACAACTTGGGTGTCAAGTTGGATGAATAACCCAAATTAGAACAAAAAAATTTTCAATTTTTTTATTCTCATCGCAAATCTGCGACCGCAGCGCACAAAGGGTTAAAAACAAACAAACCCCGTTTTCGATCCCTCCAACCCGTTTTTTGTTGCCTTCACTTGCCATGCATGTCAATGTCAATCATGGTGCCGAGACAGATCCATCTTAGTGCAAGGCTCATAGATGCAGGGGGGGGGGATCATGTGTTCTTTTTATTGCTGCCAATTATTGTCATATTATTATGTTAATATTATCATTATTATTATTTGCAACAACTGTAATGTTAATATATTATTAATATGCATAATCATAATTCTGAGATATCGATAGAAAATGGCACAATAAGGTGGAACGAGTGCTCAAGCTGCTGAAAAACATCTTTCCAATGCAGAAAAAGAAATAAAATGGGAATTCCTCTGATTTTTTTTTTTTTTGCATCGAGGCTAAAGTAACATAGGCCAAGTGAATGTGAAAATAACACGGAGTCCTCTTACTCGTGAGTCGTGATAACAATTGAGGGTTCTGAAGCATCATTCGTAATATGCTCTCCCACCACCACGAGAGTGGAGCTACATGGTACTCATTTACGAAGATAATTTGCGTACCCCCACCTCCGAATTCTGAGCGGGGCAGCAAATGAAATCGATACAAACCTTTGTCTTATGACACCGCCGTCACTTGGCAAGTTTCATTGTTGAGATTGCATAAGTCATGACGAACACATCGACGTCAGACAGATGTCAAAATGTCAAAATGTGTACATTCGTGTGTTTACAGATGAAAGGGGCCCCACTGAGCCATTATTGTGTTTTGCATGGGGCCCTCAAATGACTATAATGCTGCAATTGTGCATGCCAACTTGGTAGAGTTGGTGAAAAGCAAGAAGCCTATTGATTTTGAGGTGAAAAGGTCAACATAGGACAAAGATCAACTTCAGCCAAATTTCTGAAATCTAAATTTTTAATCTGATTGACATGAAAGTTGAAGAGGTTTTGCACATTTGTCATTGAATTCAACCACCAATTATTTTTGAGACAACATCAACATCATCAACACAAATTATTTTTGAGATCAAAAAGTCAACAACTTGGGTGAGAGTAATAAAAATCCTCTATTTTTGAAATTTGAAGAGGATTTGCATGTTTGGTCATTGAACTCAACCACCAATATTTTTAATGTCAAATTTGTTTTAGGGCTATCACAGGTATTGTGTGTTTCTGCACGACCTTTCTTGTTTGTTTGTGAGCAGGCTATTCCAAAATGTTGTGGAGTGGTGGACGAAAATTTTGTGGACAGGTCGGGTGTGTGACAAGAACGAATTGATTACATTTTGGTGAAGATCCGGATCCAGATACTAGAATTTTTAAAGTGATTCTTCCCATTGAGAGATAGGGCAAAAACAATACATAACACGATATATCAAAAGGTTGTGGAAGGAATTAAGCCAAAACTTGGTGGACAGGTTGGGTGTATGACAAGGAAGAACCGATTCGATTTGGGGGAGATCCGAATCCGGATTCGAGATTATTTTAAATTATTAAGTGATTCTTCACCATTGAGAGATGGGGTCAATCGATATTTCAAAAAGTTGTGGGCGAGTTATGACGAAATTAGGTGGACGAGTTTGGTCGGTGACAAGAACAAGGCATTCGATTTTGGTTCAGGTTGGGATACATATCCAGACTATCAGTGGGATACAAAATGTTAAACTGTTCAGCCTGATGGAAGTATGTGCTCTACCAAGTGCCTTTCTAGTATTGGTACTGTGAATGCCAACAAAGATCCTATTTGTCACCTTTCCTAATGAAGTCTTTACATTACAGCTGTTTGCTTGTGTGTGTGTGTGTTAAAACGTTTGTCTGTCCAAACAATTCAGGCATTGTGGAAGCTTATTGCTCTCCTGAATTGAAAGACTGCCAAACGAGTGAGGAGATATCTGAAACTTTTCATATATATATATATATATTGTATATTGTTACAGTGGTGGAAATTCACAGAACTCCATTCAGGTTCCCCAGAGATCAGTTATTTCAATAAGTGTGTGTTTCCAGGTTAGATTTCCCCACCGTGTTAAAGGAATTTTTCGGTGTGCCGGGCTGTGCATCTTTGAGTTAGCCGTTATTCTTTCTCATCTTTATTTTTAAACAAACAAACATCTATCATCGCAATACCATCACGTCACCTCGACAGCGGCAAAGTGCCGTCGGTGGCGAACTAGTGCGCGAACAAGCAGGGCGATTTCAACCACGTCCGCGTGTGATCAGCCGCTTTCACGGCAAAATCGGATCAGAATGGCCTTACTCTCTGAAGGAGCTGGCCAATCAGAAGTGAGAGGGGCGGGGCCAGCCAGGGTGAAGGTTCAAAGGTGAAAAGGGGAAGGCACCGATGACGGGTGGCAAAACCTTCGGCGGCTTCTCCCCTCGGGGCTATAAAAAGCCGCGTTAGGACGCTGGGAGTTCGTTCGTTGGAGGGGCGCAGTTCTGTCGTTGGAGCCAGCCAAGTCCGCAGTCGCCAGCGCAACCAAGGGAGCCAGCCAAGCCGCAGTTCGCTGGCAAGGTTCGCCAGCGCAACCAAGGGAGCCAGTCGGAGCTCGGGGGGTCCTGGCAACCGACACTGAAGCGGTCGGGTGAAAGACCCGTTCACTCCTCCAGCGCGTCGTCGGGCTAGGCCCGACCGACCAGGCCGCAGTGAAGGCCGGACGACTGAGGGGAACCGAACAAGCTGCTCGTCAAGCCGCCAAGCGACTGGCGCGTTCGCGACGCACCGGACGACCGAGGGGAACCGTACAAGCTGCTCGTCAAGCCGCCCAAGCGGACTGGCGCATTCGCGACGCCTGGACCGAACGGAGACACCAGGGGTTGCCGATCACGAAGACCATCGAGTCGCCACCAGGCGGCGAGGTAACCTGCCCGGTCTCTCAGGCCTGTTCCGGTCATCCCGGCCCTGAGTGCATTAAAGGCTCACGAGCCAGATTCTGTTCTTTCTTGGGTTTTGCATGGAAGTCTGTGGGCCCTGTATTTTAAGTAGAAATGTTAGTGCTGCTCGCGTACATAATAAATAGATATCGGCTGTAGGCTTTTGCTTGGTCTTTTTCCCATCCCCATTCATTGCATTGCTGTAAAAATAAATGCCTCTGTTTGAATGTAAACCTGCTCGTCGTGTTATTTCATTCCATTGACTGCTATGGTGCGTACGGAGAATTAGCTGGCTTTTAAAGCCGATAAAAGTAAATCTGTCCGACGGAACTTGAGATTAAAAACCGCTCGGGCATTCGCACACGGTACGAGCACGCTTAAGCGGCTCGTTTCCGTACAAGTTCTCATCGAGGTACAAACTCTCGGTAGTCTGTCCGCGCGAATAATTAGGTAAATCGATAATCGGCGATAAACCTGTAGCGCGCAGGCAGAGCATTGATAAGTTTGTGGTGTATTAAAAACACCCCGTTAGCTGGGTTTCGGCGTTGTCCGGAACTACAACATAGATTGTCGCGTTCGGTGGATCGTGCGGGCCTGGATTGGGCTGAAAAGGTCGTGCGCCACGCCGAACGGCGGAAAATCTACAACAATATATATATATATATATATATATATATATATATTATATTTATTATATATATATATATATGGAGAGTGGCAGGTCCTTTTGGCCTGCATGGGGAGTGAGATGCCCCACCCTCCACGAGTCTCGGTAGATGGAGCTCGTTAGACTTGTCAGGCAGTTCATCTAGGAGAAGGAAAACTCTGATTTCAAAACCTTCGACCCGAGGACCTCGCTGTCACCGTCCAGCCACCTAGGCCATGGCAGATGAACCCGGGTTCAAAGGGTGGGGCCAGTACTGCGCACACTGAACTCCACCTTAAAACTACACTGCGCAGGCTCGAAGGAAACGTCCACGTCCGAGTCCCCCCCTCCCCTACATGACCCCAGCCTTGTTGATCTTCGCCCACGAAGCAAAGCCAAGCGAGAGAGGAGATATATATATATATACGTACATATCACTGCTGCTGCCAGCTTGTATTAACAGGAAATGATCGGAAATCGACACCTCTCATCCACAGATATTTATTGTTACCCTGCACACGCGAAGGAAAAGCGGGGTTAAGCAATCGGTCGCTTACGTTCGTGTCTGCATTTTGTTCAAGGGTCTTCATCGAAAACCGTTCAACGGAGGAAATTGAAACTTTACCACATGTTTACATGACCATTTTTGATTCTTGTGCATATACTTGGATGATGCACACACAACCCTCAGAACTTACATGGTGAATAAACAAAGCCTCATACCCAGAGACAATGTCACTTCCTCGCATTAGAATTATAGAATCATTGTAATCGCTTCAGTCTTCACTTTGTCTTCGGCTGGTGAAAAAAAAAAAAGCGAAGACGAAGAAGAAGAAGAAGAAGTACAACTTGGCGTTTTAACGATCTCCTGATTTATATACTTTAATGATCTCCGAACCAAACCCACGCTCCGCGCGAAGTTTCTCAAGTGAGGATATATACATCAATATATCCAGTGTTCACAATGTAATTTATCTTTATATACAATGTTTGTTACATTTTTTGTGTAAAATTCACCTTCTGAGGTAGTCAGCACGTTGCAGAAGAGGGTTTTACATCGCAGACGCTGTTTCTCGAGTGGCAATTACGTCTCGCTCAGCAGTGACGGTCTGTCGACGACTGACGTAATGACGTCAGCGAATGACCGATGATTCATGACGTCATTACGCCTCTCAGCGGTGACGTCACACGTCGCCATGCAAACGAATGTAAAAATTAGAAAAATCTCCAAAAATTCCCAAACCCGTCCGTGTGGCGCGATCTCACATCGCCCATGCTGTTTCATTAGACCACAGAGCACCCGCATGACGAAAGTCCGGCAGTTTCGGAGGAGAAACGTCCACAAAATATGGCTTAGCTTATTAATATAATAATTCTGGAGTCTTTTCCAGCCTCAGTCCGTTGTGAAGATATTTAAGAACGATTATAAAAGCGACTTTGTCAAGGCTTATGAAAGTACTCGAGAGCATATATTCCTAATATAGTATAAATTTCAAAGTATAATTTGTACACCTTTTACCTCAGAGGTGAAGAGAGATACAATTACAAATTTCCCGCCAGAAAAAAAGTCATCTCGCACGTCACGTCCTTCTCAAGACTGCGCGGGGTACGGATTCCATGAAACACCATGTCCGTGTTTACCCTATTTCCGTGAGTCCGATTTTCATTCAGGAACAGAACAATCATTGTTAAACATTTTTAAATTGCCATTGTTTCCTTCAAACGCACGGCAGGTTAAATTGCGCGGGAAAGCAGAAGCGAGTCGCTGAAAAAACGCACACACGGCGCATGCGCACAAGGCCTCCTTCAGCACCACACGTCATTTCGAAAATTCCGTATTGTGTCAAGCTGTTGCCCCAATATCAGATCAGATTATTGCCTTTTTACACTCCATCAAGTCGCTCTTCCGTGAGCCTCGACCTTGTAAAGAAACAAGCTCAAATGAGCTAAGATCGTCGTCCTCTTAATGATGACGTCATCCAAAATCGGAGATGGTCACTGCCTGCGCGTGGGCTTTCTGCATATACATGGCAAGTTTCACAAGAATCCGATGAAAACTCTGGGTTGTGAAACAAAAAATGTCAAAAAATAGAATGACGTCATAATATTGATATGAACGTCATAGTGGTTGTATCGTATGTGCGGTAATTCATCTCTGCTAATGCCCTGTTCGATTCCCTCAAACAGAATTCAAAAAAGCTTGCAAGTTTCGGAGATAATTTTTTTAGGCGATTTCCATTACGGAGATATTTTGACGTCATAACTTTTTTTTCTCGGAGGAATTTTCAAAATTTGGAGATGGTTACTGTCTGCGCAGGGTATTTTTACATATATATGCCAAGTTTCAGGAAGTTTCGATGAAAACTGTGGGCTGTGAAACAAACAAGTCCACAAGAAGAAGATGAAGAAGACAACAACGTGAGTAAGACTTAGAGATCCTCCACGAGGATATAAAAAACAAGGACAAATGTATCCAAGAGCAGCGTCCTAAAGGTTTTGTCGGCTAAAAAAAAAAAAACAACAACTTCCGATATTTCGTCACGTGCCTTGATTAAGCCAATGCGAAACCAGTCATACTGTATTTACGTATTTAACGATATTCAATACGATAAATGGAATAATCTTTAAATAGTAACGTGAACTTTCGAAACTTTAAAGCAAATGTCCGAATATATTTAAAAGTTCATGATAGACCGCTCTCAAAAGGCACCGTCTATGTGAGGATTGTACATGTGCTCAGTATTTAAGAATCCGGACTTGAATATACAAGAGTCGAGTCCTAGAGATTAAGGTTTGTCTTCACCTGAAGAAGAACAACAAGAAGAAGAACAACGCCGAGCTCTTATGAGCTGCGTTCGCTACGCGAGACGCTGCTAAAAAGGAAATAAGACAAGTGGCCCCTAACAATGAGAGGGGCGGGGCCAGCCCCCCCCCCCCCGCAGCAGACGTTTACACAAATAAATATTTCCTTGCCCGTGGACCCTGAACAAAAAAAATTTGGGCAAACGGGTACTCGTCTCCGTCCTCTCTGATCGTCCTTTGTTGTTTATATGTTAACTTTCTTCGCCACGCCCTCTTCAACAATTCGTTGTTGTGACGTCACGTGACAAATACACTTTGGATGGTCTGCGAGGGGGGGGGGAAGCGGCAAACAATCGAAATGTTAAACTCTCACTGCAAAAAAAAGAATTGCTGACGTCATATTCTCGAATGCGTTATAAAACTAATAATATTAATTCTTAACCAGCTGGTGATGGGTCGAACGTCGAGAAACAGCATTTACCCGTCTTCCTGGCCCGAGAAACCTCCCCCCTTGCAGTGCGCGAATGGTTGGGTCCGCGCAGGCGGGTCCATGTGGCGTGCTCAGACAAAGCAACCTTCGTTTGGCGACCGAAACACTTTGAGAGCAAGTGAAACACTCACCGGGCTAAGTACGCAAACGAGCCAGAAGACATGGCGAGCTTGTCCACGAGTTTGCTTCGGCGCTGCGGAAGGAGAGGGGGAGTCCGGCGACCCTGGAAGTGACCGTCCGTTATGATCGGAAGGAGCTCCAGCGGCGCCTTCAGTTGGAGCAATGGCTGGAGGACGCTGTGGCAGCCTTGCATTACGAGCAGGTATGTGAGCTCGTCTCTTGGACGCGCTGACGCTGCGTGGGGCTGTGTGTCTATATAACGGCTGGTGTGTGACGTCATCAGTGCGGTACATAAACCGTGTGTTCACATATCGTACAGTACGTATCGATTTAGCACAGGTAGTTACACCTGGATGCTGTACGGGTGGCACCGTGGTGTGCTCCGTTCTGTACGACGCAGACTTTTAATTCGAATGTTTAGTATTCGAGATATTCCGCGTTTATTTTATTGATGACACCGGATTGGTTCACGTGCAGGTAAGTTTCCAGGTGAATCCCAACTGCCTACATGTCGGTGAGCGAAATTGCTTATGATAAGCTCATATCTGGAAAGAAGTGCAAAACGAGGGATGGAGAGGGCATCTTGCTCTGTTCTAACTTGTACTCTGTCATTTTTTGATTTGTTGTGAATTCGCTTTCGTTATTTACTTTGTCATTCATTACGAAAAGGCGCAGCACAGGTATATTTGATTTAAAAAAAAAAAAATCTGCGTCCGACAGTAAAATGTCCATCATTCTTGGTGTCACTGTGTCCACACCAGAAAAAGACATTCGTTCATGACAAATCATTAATTTATCCACCCTTACAGGAGGGATCTTGTGAGTTACCTGGCCGCTCTCTCACTCTCACTCTCACTCTCTACTTCAGAAGGAGATGCCCTGCCTACAAAGCAACCAGAAGGCAGATCATGTAGTTGCTGGCAGGTCGTGGCAGCCCCACACTCCCACTCCCCACCCCCAAGAGAGATTCCAAACAGACTTGGAAGTAAACTCGCCATCGATGAGCAATGTTGTGAACATTAGTCTATGAATTCTTCGCAAAAGCATACTTGTCATAGAATAGGCTTCTTGTTAGGTGATGCACTTGTATTCACTTGAAGATGAGGTGTCGTGCTGCCAAAGCGGACCGGCAAGCCGTTCCGGCACGTCAATCCATCCGAGGATTAGCTCTGCAACATAACAGTTAAAACAAAAAAAATAAAAATAAAAAGTCCACACATGAAAACCCATTATTCATTGTTCAACCTTTAAATTTTGTCAATAATTCTTTATTTACCTACTTCTTGGACGCTTTTATGCCTTTTTTCTCATTTAGATGAATATATATATATTATATATATATAATAATATATATATATTATATATTATATATATATATATATAATATTTTTAGTTCTCCTCACAAATGCTGTAATGCGGAATTCGCTCGTGAACGATTTACCTTTAACATCATATATTCTCTAATGCTGTGGATGATTCGCATGTGTACGATTTTGATGAGCTGGTGTGTTAACATTTACAGCCGTGTGTCAAGGCGCACACATTTACTAAACCCACATGCCACCTTCCTCCACTACAATGTGGTGTGTCTGTCTGTCTGTCTGTCGTTGTCTGTCTGTTCTGTCTGTCTCTGTGGCATAACATTTTTTATTTTTTTGTTTACCATTTTTGTTTTTGTCATCAAATTTTCAACAATGCTTATTATGAGAATATGGAGAAGCCAAATTAATAATTTTGTTCAAATAATTTTCATTATTGTTATTCTTCTACCCTTTTTTTGGCTTTTCTTTGCTCTATTTTTCCCTTTTGTTTTTGTTTCTTTCCTCAGTAACCACTTGTCTGATTGGCACAAAATTTCAGGGTAGGAGCGACCCCCCCCCCCACCTCTCATGGAGAATATTTTAATGATAATTGTGATGTCAGAAGGCATGTGGTATGGCAGTCATCTTTTATTAACCGCAAAAAAATAAACAATGCATGTCTGAAACTGCTGATCAAAAAACTTGAAACGTGCACACCTCATTCTACTCCCAATGGGGAATAAAGGATTGTCAGGATGACATCATCGTTGAAGTGGTAGACAAGCCCATAAATGTATTAATCGAATCATGGGTGGACAGGGGGTTGGGGGGGGGGGTTGTGGTTTTTTACCAGTATGTCCCTAGATTCAGTGTGTATGTCCAGCTGTAACATTTTAACCAATTGAAGCTTTTGTCACAAATCTTTAAAAAAAAACGTTTATTATGACATTTGGCAACACAATGAATATAAATGTACAATTTTTTTTTTTAAACTGCGTTTTTTTAGTCAGCAAGTTTATGTTTTAGTACAAACACGGATGCGGACAGGGCTTTGCAGTTTTGACATGATCTAGCTTTTCCATTGAAATGCCGTGGTTTTATGTTCGAATCGATAGCATGAGCACCACAACATACAGGTACTATAGAACAGTTATATCGTAATTTAGTAGTGTTTTATTATAGCGGTCCCCGTCCCTGTCTAATGGGTATATTAAATAGCATGCGCTGTTGAAGTTACTTTAATAGTCAGGGTTTTCTTTTATTTTTAAATCCTCAAAACCACAACACGCCTTCACCTCACTTCCTCACACCGACGCCATTCTCTGCGTGCATGTCGGCACGTACGTGGGCGGAGTTCAAGGAGGAGCCTCGTGCACACACACACACACACACACACACACACACACACACACACACACGTACGTACACCCAAGAACCGGGTGGCCCACAGCCTTTATTTGCTCCAGCTCTGAGGAAGGCGCAGCTGAAGACCAAGTTGCCTGCGGGACCAGTCCACCTCGTTGTGGTCTTCGAGCTGGGGGGTTGGCGGGACTCGGACCTTTCGCGTGTGCGGCGACGCGACAACCCCGTGTCAGTGACGCGATTCCACTCATGGCAGTGCGAACGTTGTCACTGTGGCGGCCTATCCACTCGTGGCAGGCGACAGTGGGAGTCACACACTCGTGGCCAGGCGACCGTCCATCGTCCGGCCATCCACTCGCTGCCAGGCGAACGCGATCACCACTCGTGCCAGGCGAACGCGTCTTCCCTCGTGTCAACCGTTTCTATCTCACTTGTTCACGACAGATGACACGCGTTGGCGCAACCCTGACGGTTCTGGTGGGGGAAGGATCTCTCAAGGCTCCTTGTTTCACGGACGGAGACACAGGCGCCCAACCTTGCGCGTTCTCTAACGAGGAGATCTTCAAGTCTCCGGTTCCCGACAGAGACCGGCGGCACAACCCTTGCGGTTCTTGTGGGGGATGGTGTCTCTAAGCTCTCCCTTGTGCGTCAGATGCACCGCACCGCTTATTCACCTGTTTTTTTTCTCGGGGGGGGGGGACGCTGCTCGCCCTCCCCGCCTCCCTCCACTGGACGGTTTGGCGTGCCCAGAGGGGAAAAATCGCCTCGTTCCTTTTCCGGGCCCCCTTTGTCACTGGCCAAAACGAGCAGCAACGTCGTTGATTGCCGGGGTGTGTGACTTCACACGACAACGAGCCTCACATGGACAACAGCCCAACAGCCGCCTTACGTCACTGTCTCGGGTCTGATTGCTGAGCGGCGGCCACCCCACCCGTAGCACGCTGATTGGTTCGAAGCCGC
>CM068961.1:102658402-102696102 GCA_035128595.1 Eptatretus atami | reverse complement strand
CAATCTGACCACAGGGAGAGCTTGAGAGACACCATCCCCCACAAGAACCGCAAGGGTTGTGCGCCGTGTCTCTGTCGGTGAACGAAGAGAGCTTGAAGATCCTCCTCGTTAAGAACCGCAAGGGTTGCGCGCCGTGTCCCCCATCGATGAACAAGAGAGCTTGAGAGATCCTTCCTCCACCAGAACCGAGGGGTTGCGCACCGTGTCTCTGTCGTGAACAAGTCGAGAGAAACCTTGACACGAGCGGTGATCGCGTTCGCCTGGCACGAGTGGTGATCGCGTTCGCTGGCACGCAGTGGTGATCGCGTTCGCCTGGCACGAGTGGTGATCGCGTTCGCCTGGCACGAGTGGTGATCGCGTTCGCCTGCCACGATGGTGACGTCGCTGCACGATGGTGATCACGTTCGCCTGCCACGAGTGGTGATCACGTTCGCCTGCCATGAGTGGAGATCGCGTTCACCTGACACGGGTGGTTGTCGCGTTCGCCGCACACGCGAAAGGTCCGAGTCCCGCCAACCGCCAGCTCGAAGACCACACGAGGTGGACTGGTCCGAGGCAAGCTCTGGTCTTCAGCTCGCCTTTCCCTCAGAGCTGGAGGCCTCAATAAAGGCTGTGGACCGGTTCTTGGGTGTACGTACTGTGTGTGTGTGTGTGTGTGTCTGTGGGCCCGTCTTTAAGTAGGAACTGTTAAGTGCTTTGTGCCTTGTACATACTGCATCTCTTATTCGGATAACTCTGCCTTCTTGCGTGCTCCCTCCTTCCCCCATTATAAATAAACCCATGTGTTAAATGTATCAGTTTGTTGCTGTGTTTCCTCCATTGGCTTAGCTGCATGAGAATGTTGGTAATTATAAAGGCTGTTGCGCTGTAAATGTACGATTGGACAGACGGAACTTCAGCGACCATCCGCTCAGGTTTCGCACGGGTCGGGCACGCTAACGGCTCGACTCGTAGAGGGCCGTCGAGGGTGTGAATACTCGGTAACTGCCACGTGGATTTCTAGGTATTTTGAAGATTGGCAAATAACCCTGTACCACGTGGTGTAATTATTGATGATTCAGGTCCGGTAAGGGACCCGTACTGTCGGAGTTTTCCGAAAGGTACGATCTAGATTCCGGGTGTTCGGTGGAGTCGACTCTGCAACTCCATCAAGCGGTCGTGCTCGTCGCCGACACCCGGCCCGCAACAGTATATCTACAAACATATTTTCTCAGCGTTCCAGCTCTTCCATGATCCTTGATTTTGTATTCAAAAAAAATAGAAAATAAAATAGTCAAATTCACTTATGGAGGTTGTTTAGTGACATCAGCAATTTGTGTGCCGCTGCCATATTGGAGTACGAAAAAAAGAAAGAAAGGAACATGCATTCAAAATTGGTTGATTTATTGTGCTTTGTGTGCTTTCATGGCCAAACAACAGGGTCGAAGCTTGGATATGTCAATGTGTTGGACACTTTCTCGAGGGAGCAATATTATAACAAAACACAGGAAAATGGGCAACACAGATCCATGTGAATTGCCGAATACAGCATGGTTTAGAAGCAAGATGAATTTTCACCATTTTATATCCAGATATACTGAATTATCTTATGTTTACTGAAAGTTTTGAGGGGAGAGACGACATACGAATTTTGCTTGTACACGTGGCACAGTGCACCTGGTTTGCTGACCCTTGCTGGAGACGGGGCGATTACTAGCCATGGCACAAAATATTTTTGCCCCGCATCCACCAATATCCCCTCCCTTGCACCAGGCTGCTGCCAGAGGGAGCAGTTTTTCTTCTCCTCTCTCTGCTTCTCCCTCTCCTTCTCCCGTTAAAACATGCACTAGTATTTAGTGTCGCACTTGAGAGTGTGGATACAAATGACATATCATGGTTAACAGTCACGTGGTATTGTCGGATCCTGCTATTCGCGGATTCGCTATTCGCAGACTCCACGTATTCGCAGTTGATGAAATGCGACCTGTTTCTACATTCAAGGCACTGTGCTTCACGTATTCGCGGGGGGTTTTTTTTGCAGTTTTTCGCGGGCATGTTCGCGTTTTCGCAGTATTTTGCGGGCATATTCATGGTTTTTCACAGTTTTTCACCAGATCTTTTTATTTTTCCCTTATGAATCATGAACCGCCGGGACCCTATCCACCTTTTTCCCATTGAAACAATGCCCCGACATTCGCGGATTCGACATTCGCGGCATTTTCCAGGAACGTATCCCCCGCAAATAGCAGGGTCTGACTGTACTGTGACGCAGATGAAGTCCACGAAGGGGTATGCTGCCTAAAACTCATGCATGGCACAACAACAGGGGAAGATATAGCAAAGACATTTATTAACCATTTTGAGAAAAGAGGAATTGACATCAGAAAAATATTATCTCTAACAACAGACGGTGCCCCTGCTGTGGTTGGAAAACCGAGCTGTTAGAGGATCAAAGGGATTTGTAAAGATCATTGAGGATCAAATTTGGCCACCCGACGGTAAATTTTCATTGTATTAGTCATCAAGAAAATCTTTGTGCCAGGATTTCTCATTCTGAGCTTAATAATGTGATAACTACAGTGGCGAAGATCGTAAATTTTGTGGTTCCTTGATCTGCCTTGACGCACAGGCAATTTCATGTTCTGCTTGAGGAGATATACAGTGCATACAAGGACATTTGCTTCACAGAAATGTTTGTTGGCGAAGCCATGGGAAGGTTTTGGCACGCTTTGTGGACTGTCTTGATGATATTTTTAATTTTTGTCAGAAAAAGGTCAAAACTACCCCAAACTGGTTGATGACAAATGGGTCACACAACTAACTAACATCACCACGCACCTAAACAAATTCGACCTCCGTTTGCAGGGTGCAGGCCAAACTGTTAAGGGTCTTTTTGAAACACGGAAGGCATTTCTTGCAAAACTTGCATTTTTTTTTCTCAGGACAATGACTCCTCGACTTTCCGCTATTTCCATCACCTTAAAGAACTATCGACGCATCGCACCGTCGGTGTTGCCGAGATTGGAATGTACATGCAAGAACTTGCACCATAATTTTCTGTCAGATTTCAAGATTTCCAACGTTTTGGCCCGATGTTTTCCTTTCTAATGAAACCAGACAACTTTGATACCAGTGACATGGATTTGATAATGTTTCGGTGGATGGGTGTTGAGGATTTTGAAATGCAGCTCTTTGAGTTACATTGCTCATATTTATGGGCCTAGAAGTTTTGGGATCTGCAGCACACATTTGAGGCTACCGAGAGAGATCATGGGGTCTCTATCCTGACCTGTTGGAAGTCCCTGCCTATGAAATTTGACTGTTTGAAGAAAGTGGCATTTTCACTGCTCACAGCATTTGGATCTAAATACCTCTGTGAACAGATATTTTCACATATGAAGTCAGTTCTCTGTCTCTCCCGGAGCCGGTTAACAACTGAACACTCAGAGGCTTGTGTGCTGCTTAAAGTGTCAAACTAAGAGCCTGAGATTGGAGAACTCAGCAAGGGAAAGCAAGGACAACGATCACACAAAACAGTAAGATCTGACTTTTAATTTATTTATTAATAAAGCTGCTAAGATGTAATTGGGATTATTATTAATGTTAAAAATGTATCAATGGCACGCAGATCCATAAATAAGAGTGAATATGTTAACTCTTAGCACGCTACTTCTGAAAGGTTGCCGACTCCTGGCCTCGACAATCAGCTGAACAGACCAGGTAGGCTCTCAAATGTAGTTTTAGAGAAGATATTCCAACTTGAGTTTGTGAAATTTTGCAGACTGATGCAACTCAAATCCAATGTGCCAGGAAAAATCACAAAACTGTCGGAAAATTTCCGTAAACCAACATATCCATGAATAAAAGTCAACCGTTGCAGACTCGCTCTGCTCATGGCAGGTCACGTGACCCAAGACAATGGAGCTTACAATTTAATTGGTTGCTAGGCAATGCTAACATGTTCCTCTTCCGCCTCTTATTTACACCTTTTGCTCTACTTCCATTAAAATTACGATGGCTGTCAACTTTTAAATAAAGAGCTCATTCTAATCACTAATTCTTGATTTACTTGAGCTATTTAGCTGCTTACAGAATGCAACCACAGTGAACTTCATTAAATATATATCGCTTGTGTTTATTATGTGTACACGTAGGATACATCTGAGTATTTGCTTGCAGTGTGGAAGCATGCCCACTGGTATATACTTAAGAATTAAAGCTCTTTCTAACCAGTCACTGACTCTTACTCATGGATATGAAGTGCTTAGTACTTTTTTAGGTGGGCTAGAAAGTTAAAATTTTGCACAGTGATGTAACTCGAAGCCAATACCCCAGGAAAAATCACAAAACCATCGGACAATGTCCATAAATGAAAATATCCGCAAATAAAAATCTGCCGGTGCAGCCTCGCTCTGCTCATGGTGGGTCACATGACCCAGGACAATGGGATATCACGTGATCTTGCACGGGCACGATCTCCCCCCTGAGAGAGAGCTGGTGTTTCTTGGTTTTATGGCGATATGATTAGAGAAATGCCTGGTGGCTTGTATAGTTTATGGACGAAGTACAGTGAGTGGTAGGAAGTCGTAAACATTTATCGTTCACAGACAATGTGCTGTGGCAAATGTTACAGTGCATATTTCAAAGCATTGCAAGTTCGTATTTACAGTCTGACCTCTGTATCAGGCACCCTGGTGATAACAAACATTCAGAACATTTTTTTCATCAATGCATATTTCCCTGTACTGGTGCACCCGCTACCGACGGGAGCCGCATGAAGGGTCATGTTATTATCCTCTCTGGGGTTTATAGATTACGGTAGATCCAGGTTTGGGTCTGTTAGTCTGTAGTGGACGCAATAAGTATATAATGCCTCAAGAACTATGGGTTTCCTCCCTTTCCGTTTCATGTTAAACAGCAGTAGCGACTGTTTAAAAACCGTAACATAGGTGTTTGTGGTTATAATAGTTCTTACTTCCGGTAGAGGTGCCCCACAAAACCCCACGATAAGCTATTTATACACGTTAACACGGTGTTTGTCCAAGAGAAAAACCCCTTGGGAGGGGGGCAAATGGAGTCGCTACAACCTCCATCGTGTGACCCTTTGTCTTGTCAAGTTTGGTTGAGATTGGATAAATGATGACCGAATGTATTGCGGTGAGACAGACACCCACCAAGTTGCGTATTTTAGTATGATCACCATCCACAAAACTGGTGATAACCTGTAAATAAAGAAAACTTAAAAAAAAAAAAAAAAAAAAAAAAAAAAAAACTTTTCCTGGCAAGATGAACGCAGATACAAGTCCATGTGTTTGAAATCTTCAAAATACAGATTGCCCAAATCAATTATTCAAAACATCAAGAGAAACAATCATTTTTTTATTCCCTGCATTTTTGCATCACTCTGGTGCTGGAATACACCAGCCAGTACAAATATATCTGCGCTGCCGAGGAAGAAGCTCTTGGTGGTGTTGCTTTGCAACCAGTTGGAGTATAAACTCCGCTTCTTAGATGTAAAGCTTATATTTTAAAAGGTCAAAAATATCTGCCTGTGATTACATGGGTATATATCTTCCTGGGTCAAGCATGACCTCCTATTGTTGTGGGCCGGGTGGCGAGCGCGACCGCTAGATGGAGCAGTAGAGTCGGCTCCACCGAACACCCGGAATTTAGATCGTACCTTTCCGATAACTCCGAAGGTACGGGTCCCTTACAGGACCGTGAATCATCAATAATTCAACCACGTGGTACAGGGTTATTTGCCAAACTTCAAAATACCTCGAGGCCCACGTGGCGAGCTACCGAGGAGTTCACACCCTCGACGAAGCTCAAACGGGGCGAGCCGTCACCGTGCTCGACCCGTACCTAACCCGAGCGGATGGTTACCGAGGTGCTCCACTAATGCAATTATGCTCCACTAATACAATTAGGCTTGGCAGGGTGACACAGTCAGCCATAGCATGTCATTGCCTGTAATCTGGCCACAAATTTGACTTGGATGGTACCCATGTCCTAGACACGACATCCAACAAATCCTATGTATAAAATAACTTCGCAGTGCATGTACACTTAATTACCCACTAAACAAGGGAAAGGGAAAACTATCTATCCCACATTTACTTATCAAAATAACTGAGCTATGGGGACCTAAATGTTGAATGCAGTAAGCTTCCAGATTCGTAACACTATCTTTTGTCTAGTGTCTATCCTTCTACAAGCTGAGCATCAAGTAAAGAAGCAGCACTTCCATTTTTAGGTCATCTCTACCGAGATGACCTAATAAAGCGGACCAAATGTCCGTCCGTCCCGTCCGTACGTCCGTCAACAATTTTTCTTTCCGATTTGATGAAACTTAGTATGTGGGTAGAGGTCGATGAGTGTTGCACAACGATATCACTTTTGTCCGGGTTCAAGGTCAGGGACGAGGTCACGAGGTCACGTAAGTTATAAAAATCGCCATTTTCAAAACCTATCTAGTCTGCCATTCTACAAAATATTCGGCAACTGTTTATTGATTATGATAGTAAAAAATATTATCTTGTATCTAACCGGACAGATTTTTGAATTTCCTTCCCGTTTGATCGTCACGTGATCTGGAAGATGGCCAAAAACGCCGATGCGATTCCAAAGAAGGAAGGAAGGAGAAATGAAATATAAATATAAAACACATTTTTAGCCTTTTATATTTATACATTTTCCGCCGAAGGTGCAAAAGTTTCAAAACCCGAAATGTAAACGTCGGCATTTATTTTCAAAATATAATTTCGTGCGCGCGCGCCAAAATGCCGAGTCATCTTTAACCAAACTGCGCAGTAGAACTGCGCAGTAGTCCGGTCATGGCGTCTGAGCAGTGGCCAGCGTGGTTCAGATTGACTGGTTTCTGGGGCGAAGGTGATTGTTAAGAAGTATGTCGGCGTATAATTTGAGTGACTGTATTGGTGATTTAATCATGCAACATCTTGACAACGAATATTCTGGCCGAACGATTGCATCAATTCAGTGCATCAGCAGGGATAATTCGCAGGCTCCTCTCGATCGGCCGATATCTAACATAATCACCGGCGGACATAGGGCTGCAGGCTGTGGGGCGAGGCCACGGATCCCGGATGAGGGATAAGTGATAAATTATGCTACATGCTTCGGGCTTTCTGATTAATATATCAATGAGTACATTCCATAATTAATGAATTAATAATTAATGAATCTGGCATACAAAATGTTTTTCATACCTGACATGTTACTTTGTGCAGTGTCACGAAACTTCTGTGGAATTAATAATTAATGAATTTGCTCGCTCGAACGATTTTCAAACCTCAATATCTCTATAAATACTTGACCAATTTTCATTCTGAAAGTTGCATTATAATCAGTGAAGAATAATCTACAGGATTATCATAATCTCCGAGAGCTAAGCCTATTTTTTCGTTTTTTTCTACAACCGGAAGTGAAATGTCCCCAGAGAGTGGACGGACCGGAAAACCACGTATTGCACTTACTGGTGATTCTGATGTGTTAATCCGGGTACTAAATAACAATACATCTATCTATAATTCCAGCAATGTGTGTGTGTGTGTGTGTGTGTGTGTGTGTGTGTGTGTGTGTGTGTCTTGTGACCGCTGTTTCTCGACAACCACTGGTCCGATCTAATTGAAACTTGCCAGATATATTGCTGGGACCTGAAGATGTGCCTTTTCAAGGTTTGATTTAATCGGACAAGTGCTTCCCAAGTTATGGCCATTTATTTACCAAACCCATGAACAAGACACGTTGTTGCGTGGGCGTGGCCGATGGGGAAGGGAAGTCTCAGCCGCGTTCGTCATTACAGGTTACAACGTACGGGCTTCCGGAGAGTGATGACTTCGTGTTCTAATAATTTCTCGATTTCTTATGTGCATTTATAGATAAACACAATGCCCCAAGTTATGATCGTTTTCATATTAGACGGTTATAAATTTCGGTAACATCAGAGTGCTGGTATGCTCCGAACCAGGAAGTAAATTTTTTTTCTCTCTCTTCTCTTCTCTTTTTGTTTTTCCTTGCCACGACATTGCGAAAAGGTAAATACGTTGGCGCTAATTGAATAATTGGGTATTAAAACTAAATTGCGAATAATCGTAACTGCGAATAATATCGAACTTCCGGCCACGTACGTACGAGCACGCGAGAGCGAAGAAACGGCCTGTGTGGTTGTTGTTTGTTGCTTTGCGGTTTGAATATTTATTTATTCAAATTTTTTTTTTTTTTAACAGGCACGTACTAGTATTATTAATTACTAGTACGTGCCCGTAAAAAAAAATTAAAAAAATAATAATAAATAAATAAATAAACCACACAGGCCGTTTCTTCGCCTCTCACGTGCCCGGACGTGCGTGACCCGGAAGTTCGATATTATTCGCAGTTACGATATTTCGCAATTATTTTAATACCCAATTATTCAATTAGCGCCAAGGTATTTACCTTTTCGCAATGTCGTGGCAGGAAAAACAAAAAGAGAGAGAAGAGAGAGAAAAAATTTACTTCCTGGTTCGGAGCATACCAGCACTCTGATGTTACCGAAATTTATACACCGTCTAATATGAAAACGATCATAACTTGGGCCATTGTGTTTATCTATAAATGCGCATAAGAAATCGAGAATTATTAGAATACACGAAGTCATCACTCTCCGGAAGCCCGTACGTTGTAACCCGTAATGGGAACGCGGCTGAGCTTCCCTTCCCCATCGGCCACGCCCACGCAACAACGTGTCTTGCCATTGGTTTGGTAAATAAATCGCCATAACTTGGGAAGCACTTGTCCGATTAATATCAAACCTTGAAAAGGCACATCCTCAGGTCCCCAGCAATATACCTGGCAAGTTTCAATCAGATCGGACCAGAGGTTGTCGGAGAACAGCGGTCACAGACACACACACACACACACACACAGACACAGACACACAGACACACAGACACACACACAGAGATTGCTGGAATTATAGATAGATGTCATTAGTAGTATTATCCTAGTGTATCTCTGTGAACTATTTCAATCTAAAAGTTAGTTTGGACTGTTTTGTGGCTACCTGAACTGAACATTGAGAACTTGTGGTATTATAGAGATGACCGTCACCCCCACACGGGGTAATTTTTACCTCTGCCACTGAAGATGAAGGAGGTTGTTTTCATCCATTTCTGTCTGTTTGTTTGTCTGTGTGCAGGATATCTCAAAAAGTTTTTGACGGATCTGGATGAAATTTTGTGGACAGGTGGGTGTGTGGCAAGACGAACTGATTCGATTTGGTGAAGATCCGGATCCGACTACTAGAATTTTCAAGTGATTCTTCACCATTGAGAGATTAGGCCAAAACGATATATAGCATGATATCTCAAAAAGTTGTGGACGGATTCAGATGAAATTGGTGGACAGGTTGGGTGTGTCGCAAGGACGAATTTATTCGATGTTGGTGAAAATCTGGATCTGGATACGAGAATTATTTTTAATTTCTAAAGTGATTCCTTACCATTATTGCCTGGTGTTACCTTAATGGTTAGGGTGGCGGGCTTTGGATCCTAGGGTCCTGAGTTCAAATCCCACTCAGCTGTTGAATTAATACCTGGTGGGGTTGACTCTGCGTGTCATCCTTCCGAGGTCGGCAAAATGAGTGCCAGCATGCTGGTATCCTGTGTCGGAGTGGCGACCCGTCCAGGATTGTGCCCAATAGCCAAGGAGACTGCTTAACAGCACCAACGCTCTGCACAGAGTATGGTCCCAATCTCCTCCTCCTCACCATTGAGAGAAAGGGCCAAAAACGATATAGTACTGTGTAGCATGATATTTCAAAAATGTATTGGGCCCGATATGTTTTCGTGGATCAGAATCACGTGGCGGAAGTATGCGCTCCACCGAGTGCCCTTCTAGTTTGAAATTGTTATGACTCTGCTCGGGTCGTGGAGTTGTGGTGAAAACACCCTGTCAACCTGGTGGTGCAAACGGCTGCATAATTTCTTCGTTTTATGGTGGTATGATTTTAAACGTGTCTGAGTTTTTGCCGTTGAAGGACTTCTCCTGTTATGACAATAGGGTGTGCAGCGAAATGCTGTTTGTTTTTGAAGTAAACATTGACAGTCAAATAGTACGTGTCTCGCAAATCGCCTTTATCTCCAGGTTGCCTGCATAAATGCCAAGTCGCCTCATGTTTTACTATTGGTCGTATTCATATTACTACGTCCGATATTGGTCTCTTTTATACACTGTGGTGATCACTGTGGTGATCCATCTGGGCCACATGGATCAACCATTCCCGCAACGAACTCTGAGAACCGGTCCCAAAATATGCATACGTGATGGACAGTTTTCCGTCTCAGGTCAACATGAGTGTTCTCATCACCCTCCACTAATAAAGCGAGACTTGATAATATGCAGTTCCCATCACCAAATCTCTCCAATTGTTTGGAGCAGTAAATATCGTCATTTTCCAACAAATGGAACTTCCGCACAACATATTACCTTAACAACAACAACTATGCCTCCAATAACACAATCGCTTTGGAGAAAGCAAAAAAATAACCTAGGCAGTTTATAAGCAACAGAGCTGTTTGAGGCCTGAAGGCCAAAAGCCCGAGGCCCATACATGCTATGGTCTTCTCAAGGTCCGTGATGGCTATCAAATGCAACCTTTCAATATATATTTGATGATCCTTGCTTTACACTGAAGGGAAAACTTGCGGGGAAGGCATGACAATTGTAAATACTGTATAACACTTCCGCAAATGGCTTGGGCCTACCCAAGCAGGAGCATGGCGGCTGAGGCCAGCTGTTCAGCCAATAGGTGTAAAGCAGTCCTTCGATGATCCACCCACCAATTTACTAATGCATACATACATACATAGTCCAAACGCAGTTCCGCTATTCAGATATAGATGATAAGTCGAATTGGCTCTGTTAAAGCCATGCAATGTGGGAACAGCTCCAAGAGGAGAGCAATTACTATTCTTGTCACTGCAAAGTGGGAATCGATACAAGAATATGACAAAAGTGTTTTCCACTTAGGTTTGCAAGTTTCAAATCCACCCCTTAACGTTTATCTTCGACTTGGAATCATAAATTATGAATCTTGGCATAGCCTAGCAACCCATGAGGGTGTAAACAATCGTTTTATTTCATAACTTTTGGTGTATTTTCATGAAAAATGACTACAGTATACCTGTAAACTTTTAAATAATGATCTCATTCTAATCACCAATTCTTGATTTTCCTGAGCAATATAGCTGTTTGCGGAATGCAAACACAATCCACTTTATCAAATATAAAGCTCTCTCACAATCCATGTCATCAAATATATATATATATATATATATGGCATTTATTATGTATGCATATAGGGTGCACCTGAGTATCTTCTTGCAGTCTAAAGCATGCTCCACTAATACAATTAGGCTTGGCAGGGTGACACAGTCAGCCATAGCATGTCATTGCCTGCAATCTGGCCACAAATTTGACTTGGATGGTACCCATGTCCTCGACACGACATCCAACAAATGACACAGATTGATACTGGAGGCATGGCACGTCAAGAGCTGAGAGCAGTGTAACTGGGGAGACGGTGGACAAACCCACACAATACACACCTCTGATACAAATGGCAAAAACTGGATGATGCAACAGCTGGATAAGGTGAGCAAAAAAACAACTCTCGATCCCCCAACACCATGCCCACACATGTACAACACCCAACAGTAACTCCACCAATCACGCAACCCACACGTCACCTTGTCCAACCCGAACGTGAACCCAGTCATGTTCGTTCCCTGGAAACACAAAAACAAGCACACATCCACTCACCCCCACACATGCAATACCAGATCACGAGTAAATGATAAAAAGAGCAGAGCGGACCATCGATTGCTGCTTGTTGCTGAAGGTTTGGCAAAATAAAAAAAACACTTACCTCGATTACCCTCTTACACCGGCACGTGAGCAGAAATGAATTGTTGCCTCAGGAATAGCAGCGGACATGCGCCGAGGCTCTTTGGCCAGAGGAATCTCACTGGGAAGTGGGTGAAAGGTCGCCTGAGTTCATGACCGGGTCTGCATTTGCTCGTTTATTACTACATTAGTAGAGTAGATTTCATTACTTTCTGATTGGATGTGCCTTTTTTCCTTTAAAAACAATTGTGTGTGTATATACAGGGTGTCCCAAAAGTCTGGATCCGTAGGCATTTTTCCTAATATACAATTTGATATTTTTCCTTTTTCTTTCAGATCCAAGATGGCTTCGAAACTAACAATATAAGATCGAATTGAACTCGTTCTCATGTCCGCAAGACAGGATTCTTCACATAGAGGAGTTGCTGCCGAATTCAATAGAAAGCATCCTGATAAGCATCCAATAACACGTGCCACTGTTAAAGTGGTTAAACGTTTTAGGTTCAGAAATGTTCAACGTTCTTGTATTCAGCGTTTAAACAAGTGTGGTGAAGTCCAAGGCCGTCAATTTGAGCATTTACTGTAATAATGTTGCAAATCTGGAAGCCATGAGCACACAACATACAGGTCCTTTAGATCAGTTATATCGGTAAGTACACTGTTGCCAGTTAGGGTCCCGACCCTAGTCTAATGGGTAATTAAATGTTCCTGTGCTGTGGAGTTATTTAATAGTCAGGTTTTCTTTTCGTTTATTTTACACCACCGACATCAACGCCGACGACACCGCATCGCCCTCCACCTTCACTTCGCTTCCTTCACCTCGCTCTGGCCGACGTCAGGGGTGGGCGGAGCCCCTGCAGAAACATGTTGCTCAACTTCCTGTGTGAGGGGGCGGTCCTTTGGAAGAAGGCGGAGTTCGGGGAGGAGCCACGCACACCGATTGGTCGAGGGCCGCCGCAACGAGTGGGGTGACCATCGCTCGGCCAATCAGACTTCCCCGACTGTGTGAGGAGTGGTCCTTTGGAAGAAGGCGGAGTTCAGGGAGGATCTGCGCAGCGGCCCTCGACAATCGGCGTGCAGCGGGTGGGGTGACCGCCACTCAGCCAATCTGGGCCCGCGACAGGAGGAAAGGGGGCCGCGTGACGTCACCACGCCCCGGGCCAATCAAGGGGCTTGCCGCCGTTTTGGCCAGTGAGAGAGACGAAGAGCGACTTTGCGCCAAACCAGCCAGTGAGAGAGGGAGGGTCGTGAGGAGGCGCCCCCCCCTCCGAAGCGGGGTATAATTATAGGTGCGTGCTGCGCGTTCGCGCGAGTGTTCTGGGTCTGGCGCGGTGTGCGCGTTGTCCTCCTGTCGTTCTCCGCTGGTTCTCGAAAGTGTCTGCCACGGAGGGTCTTCTCCCCGCGCCTTCGCCTGCCAACTTCGCTCGCTTGGGTCTCCGGATTGTGCTGGGGGTCCAGTTCGGCCCTGAGGACCTGGTCCTTGAAGACCGCACGAGGCGGGCAGGTCCAAGATAGGTCAATAAAGACCAACTGGTCCGACCATTTTTTGGTGTGTGGCGTATGTGTGTTTGTGGCGCCAATGTCAATAAGTAGTGAATTGTATAAGTGCTTTCTCGCTGTATATCATTGCCTTGCTTTATTCGGTTTAAATCTGCCCTTCTGTGTTCCCTAGTTCCCCATAATTGTATAAATAAACCCCGATTGTTAAATGTTTCAGTTCGTTCGCGTCCCTTCTTTCATTGACTGAGCGTGTCGGCGTGCTGGGGAAATTAGTTAAAGTTTTACGGCCCTAAGGGGACATTTGGACCGACGGTTCTTGGCGATTAAACCGCTCGGAATCGCACACGGAACGAGCGCGCTAAGCGGCTCGTTTCGTACGAGTTCCGTCGAGGGTGAAATTCCCCGGTAGTTGGACCACGTGGGTATTTAGGTAAATTGAAATTGGCAATCGACCCTACCCCACGTGGTCTATCCATTGGCGAATTTCGGTCCGATAGAGGACCCGTCGACTCCGGACTTATCCGGGGCGACGATCTGAATTCCGGGCGATCGGTCGAGCCGACTCGCGGCTCCATCCAGCGGTCGTGCCCGCGGCCGACGACCCGGCCCCGCAACAATAAAACTTTTAAATAAATTTTTTGCCTCTGGATCCAGACTTTTGGGACACCTTATATATATATATATAGTATCAGGCCTACCCCAGAAGTAATTAATTCTAAGCAGTTACTTTTATTGGTTGAAGGTTGACGTTTGCATAGGCTACAGTTTTGCATCGCTCATTTAACAAGAGCGAGAATTGCTTTGCCGTGCACGTCCCCCACCGGTTCCAATGAATGTTTGTTTATTTGGGCCGTGTATAATGGTGTGTTCAGTGCCGAAAATAAAAATAACCCGATGTACATACATGAAGCAAAAACTTGCGTACGGCTTATGTGCATATATAATACATCATGGTGATATACCTGGGATCATTCCATTTGCACTGGGCCATAGACTAACGCCCAGGCCTAAGGCCCGAGGCTTGCCGATCTGTGCTGCTTCATGCAATGGCGGCGCATGATTTTATTGTGGTGGAGTAAGGCCAGCTGAACACCGACCCTTGTATAATATGTGGATTTTCAGCCGCGTTGCGTAGCGAACGCTGGCTCTAAGAGAGCTCTGTGTTGTTGTTCTTCTTCTTCTTCTTCTTCTTCTTCTCTTCTCTTCTTCTTCTGGTGAAGACAAAACCTTTCTGGGGGTGAGAATAGGGAGTGAAGCAGGCAGGGAGGCCACATGGAGGTACCTGATGCCCTGAGGAATCTGATGCCCTAAACGCACTTGACGCCCTAAAGGCACCTGATGCCCTAGAGGCACTTGACGCCCTAAAGGCACCTGATGCCCTAGAGGCACCTGATGCCCTGGAGGCACTTGATGCCCTGGAGGCACCCGATGCCCTGGGGCACTTGATGCCCTGGAGGCACCCGATGCCCTGGAGGCACCGGATGCCCTGAGGGCACTTGATGCCCTGGGGGTACCTGATGCCCTGGAGGCAGTCGATGCCCTGGAAGCTAGCATCGCAAGGAGATTGACTGGTGGAATGATGCGGCTCTTGGACACATTTGTCCTTGTTTCTTCAAGCCTAAAAAGGGCATAACTCCAGCTCCTAAAGGCCACACAGACAAAATTAGTATCGTTCAGAAAAGGACTGTTGGGATAATAAATAATGTTGGATTTTACTCACATACAAGTAAGCTGTTCTCTGATTGCAATATCCTTAAAATACCCGACTTGTCTTCCTGTTGTCTTGAAATCTTCATGTACCAACTAACTAAAGGTAATTCATCAGATGCTTTCACTCCTCTGTTCCAACGTAATAATGCTTTACATTGTTACACTATGAGACAACATGATTGTTTTCATCCTCCACGCACTCGTACAGTCTTCGCAAACAAAACGATCGTGTTCACTGGACCTAAACTCTGGAACAACTTAAATGCTGAACTAACTGAAACGCCCTCAATCAATAGTTTCAAGCAAAAGCTCAGGTGTTACCTTTCAAATGTTTATGTGTTGATTTTCAATGTCCTATTGTTACTGGATTGTGCAGGTGGTACCGAAGAGTGATAAATTATTCTGTTCATTATACTAAAGTGTTCTCCTTGTAGACCACATGGCTTCTCATATAATGTCCTTCCTTCATGTTTTCAATGGCCTGAAACGCTGAGTGTGTACGTTATGTCTACTTCCAACTTATTGTCATGTTTTAACTAACGGTCTCTTTGTAGGAAGGAGCCTAATCCCTTACAAGCTCAGCTTTTCATTTGGGTTCCTCATATTTTACAATGATTAATTATTCATGTCTTATTTATCTCAATTGATGCTTTTATTTATTTCACTGCGCATTGTATTTGATTCAATTTATTTCTTTGCATTATTTTGAATTTGGCTGAAATTTGTATGAATCCGGTTTTATTTATTTATTTATTTGTTTATTGGTGGAATGTGGAACAATAAACAAACAAACAAAAATGACGAACCTCCCTGAAACTCAAACTTGTTCTGCAACATCATAATAAAGCCATGTACCAAGTTTCAGTTTAATATGTTAAGGGGGATATGGGGGAAAAAAGTCTGAAAAACCACATGTGGGACGGATGTACGGACAGACGGAGACACAAACCTATAGTACCCTCCGGTGAAACAGGTAGGGGACTAATTAAATATATATTTCTGGGGTAAACTTCATGTAGCATTTCTTTATTTGAGTGGAAATAACTTGGTAACCTCATGAGAGTAAGGTTAGGGTCTAAAGAGAAAGGATGGTTTCGTGTTGGAAGATAGTGGCTCTTAGTGTTACAATGGTACATCACGAGGCCTGAAATGAGGTGCGGCAGCAATGAGGCCGAAGGGACTGTTTGTCAAAGAGTTGTTTATTTCTTGCTGTGTAAACATCGCAGAGGAGCAGAGAGTACATTACATCAAGAACAATACATCTACAATAGTGATTAGAGAGGCTAGAGATGTTATGCACCATGGGGACTGTTGAATCTATTGTAGTGAAACTTTACATTGGCTTGTTCGCAATCTCAATTTGCTGTACAACCTACAAAGGTGAAACATCTCACAATAAATCTGTTTGTAGGTTTAAAAAGAAACATTTGAAGGAATTAAAATTCTTGTGGAGCATGGGATAGCCTCTAGTTACACACTTTCATCTCTCAGCTGTCTACCGTGGGTTCAAATCCTGACCCAGCTATAAACTCTCAACCTAGTGTTTCTGATGCAGGGCAAGGCATCGATGTGTGGTGTGTCGTCCCTTGGTTGGATGTTAAACTGGACGTCCCGTCTGCCGGTATTATTTGGTGGATATAAAGACCCCACGGTGTCCTTCACGAAGAGTGGGTGAGCTATCGCCGGCTCCCTGAACAAATTGCAGTTTCCTCCTCGAACCTAAACACGTCTCCCACTAAATGCTGCTACTTGCAGCTATGTGCTGCAGAGGAAAGAAGAACCACTCCTTTAGCATCTTCAGACGCATCGGGCTGCTGAAGCAGGTTTTCGTTGGTTGGGGGGCACAATCCTAGATGGGTCGCCACTCTGACGTAGGATACTCGAATGGCCCATTCTTCCCAGCAAGCATGTAGTCATTTTTCCGACCTTGGCAGATGTTATTTCAATGGCACGACAGGTCCTCAAACACACGACCCGAAGATATTAAGCCAGCACCAGGCTCGGAGGAAAGAAGTATAAATAGTGTTACTGTATGAATATACAGGTGCAACAATACAACTTAGGAGAGACCATGTCGTCTAAAAATATAAACACATCACCTTTAGTCTGATATTTATGTTTTAAAGGGCACAAACCTTGTAAAACACTCATTTGCCAGAATTTTCATGACATGCCACACATTGATTCTGCATTTTTCCTCGAACCCTTCCCAACATGACACAAATGCTGAGAGACTGTAATGTACTGCAGTTTAAATGTCAGAATGTCCCGAACACGCATGTTCAGAATTTACGTAATTTTATTTTAACGTGTCGTCATCGTCCTCGTTCGTGTGCTATGTCGTGTCCATTTAACGTGTACAATGTCGTCGTCCTCGTTCCCACCCCCTTTTCTGCCATATGTTTGTAGTATGTGGAGGTCCTATTGTATGGTAAAATTAAGCCAATTAAATATTGACGTATTGGATATGCAAGGATTTCTGAATTTTTAACATCACCCCCACCCCAACCCCTTAGCGGTTAAGGTGGCTGGCTTGGGATCTTAGGGTCCTAAGTTTGAGCCCCTGTCTACCGTTGAATTAACACCAGGTGGGGTTGACTCAGCCTGTCATCCTTCCGAGGTTGGTGAAATGACTACCAGTGTACTGGGGTAATATTATCATTCGGGGTGACCTGCGTCGGAGTGGCTACCTGTTCAGGTCTGTACTCCTTGCCAATGAAACTGCCTCTGCAGCACTATGCGCCTTTACGGCACAAAAAGAATGGTAATATTATTATTATTATCTATATATTAATACTGAAGGACCAATTTTGTGCTCCTCCTAGCGGTCGCGTCACGTTTTTCTCGGTACTGTGACCTGAGAAATTTTGACACGGTGTACGTCAAAGTGGACACGGTGTACGTCAAAGTAGACACGTGCACAAATCAGGGGACTTCTTCACAAGGAGTAGTGTACACCAAAAATGTCGTGTACAAGGACGTTTTGGAGGCCTCTTTAGGTAAGGCCATGGAGTACATCGACTGGGATCCGGCTCTTACAAGAGACGCCACTGGTTGTCATATTGGGCTCATGGAACGGAATCCGTCTGTGACGGGGTTTCGGCTAGTTATTATTATTATCACTATATTCTGACTGTTCTTCCATTTTCTTATTTAAAAAATTATATTTTTGGCCGTGGTTAGGGGATTGTGGGTGGTCAGTGAGAGTAGAATATGTCGGGTTGGGATATAACAGGAGAAAACATGAGGTCATGATAGGCAACACTTTTATGGGCTGGAGGGGCGGTCATGGGACAAGCTTTTATCTCTTCCCAACTTGTTTTCTTTATCCTCCCTTTCCGTACTTTTTTTTGTAAATTTCACTCCCGCCTCCCCCAACACAGTTGTAGTTTATTGAATGTTGACGGCCAGTCCATAGTTCACCTTTCATGATGTTATCAAATACACTCAGTTGTTATGAAACTAGTTATCGCTTACATTTCCTGTGGTCTGCTATGATGACCTCATGCCTTGACACTTTGATATGATAGTCATGGGGGAAAAAAACCTTTATCGTTCGTCATACAGAGTACAATTAGCTGGAGTCTTGAACTTCACGATAAGCTTGTCGTTGCTTTCATTGACAAATTCCTATTTGGTGAGAGTCTTTTGCGAAATGAAAAGTTCTGAACACTTGTAATCAGTTCGACTTGAGTAAATCGTTTACGTTTACTCTTTGTGTACCTCGATCTTCTCTGATTCAGTCCAACATTGTTTGTTGGTGCCAAGAATGTCAATGTTTTTTTGTTTGTTTCCATTCTAGTGCACACTTGGAGATGTTGGAGGTTTAATTTGTACATTCCAATTGGATACTTGTTTTTTTTTTTTAGAATCCGTTATTTTTAACAGCTTTAAACGTGACAACAAAGGCATGATGACGCCTGCTTTCTTTTATGGAATGCATTTTTTACAAGGTCGTGAATTCTCACTTCGTTGCTGCTCGCTGTGATGGTGTTCAGTTGCACTATGCTCGTTCGAGGTCCTGTTATGAAATTTCACTGTTCTGGCCTTTTTAAGTCTCATTATACAAGACATTAGCTCACAACTTGGCTAACTCTTAGCAGAATTGTGCAATATTATTTCAGTACATCATCATTCGTAACTTCAAAATTCAAAACCAGACTCGGTGTGTCATGGTTTGAGTGTCCGCTCTGAGTGTATGAGGTCGGCGGTTCAAATCCCAGCTGAGTTATACCAAATGCTTACAAAATACTGCTTCTGCTTCTTTGCTTGATATCCAGCATTTAAAAAGGGTAGAGCACTGACAAACCATCGGTTGGCAACCATTGGGTAGGCTTGATGGGCCTAATGGACTCCTCCTGCTTTGAAGTTCCTCATAAAGAAACTTGTTCGTGTTATTTATTTAAATTTCATTGTTTTTTTGTTTTTTTAAATGCAAAGTGATTCTTCACCATTGTGAGATAGGGCCAAAAACGATATATAGCATGATATCTCAAAAAGTTGTGGACCCGATATGTTCTCATGGATCAGGCATTGCATGGCGAAGGTATGCGCTCTACCGAGCGCCCTTCTCGTATTATATATTTTTATTGTTATGCAATCCCTGAGCAAATGGAAGTGTAAGGTGACAGAAAGTAAAATGACAGCACACTGATAGTGGAGTTGCATATGAACAAGATAAGTAAGGAAAATAACTAACAGTGATTCAAGAGGGGACGAAAAACAAGAACCTGCAAGTAAGAGGTTTGGGGTGACATAAGATGGTGGTGCCTGCTTGAAGCGATGAAGAGTGAGATTGAACCGCCTTTTTAGAAAGCAGTTCCCCAAACGGAATAAAAGAGGAACAAAATATTGCAGGTAGACGGTAAGCCTGGATTTTGAGATTTTATCCTGTGGGGTGTTACTGGAAGAACATGTGCATTTTGGAGGAGATGGGCAGGGTCAGAGAGTAGAGGGAGTGAGACAGGAAGAGGGACATTAAAAAACAGAGGCCACTGACTTGTCAGCAAAGTGAAAATAACAAACATCATTTTGGGAGATGCTAATAATGTTGAGATTTATATGCTGCAGAATCTAGGAGAGACCGGTGTGATGTTGCTGTGCTTCCAATCCATAGGGGATTGCAGTATTCCATTCTGATTATGGACAAAGGCCGTTGTGGGCTGTGAGTAGTTTGGATTTATCAAGAAAAGATCTGGGATGACAGAGGATGCTCAGTCTGTCAGGCTTTAGACGCCAGTTTGGCTGTACATGATCAGCTCCGGAGAGGTCATGGCTGATGGTGAGGCCTGGAAGTTAATGAGATGGCAGGATCCTCTTCCAGCAGCTGGCTGGAAATGGATCGCTGGGTTCATTTGGCAATGATTTCTGGAGTGACAAGGTGAGACAGATTTACCAGGATGAAAAGACATTCCATTTGTCAGAGCAACATTAAATAAATTCCAGCTATCAGGATAATCGAGAGGGATGTAGCTGCTTTCTGACTGTCTGTGGGAAAGGGGTACTGTACAATACAATGTGCAGGAGTGTGAAAATGGAAGAGAGGGTTTGCCAGAGCATTGGAGAAGTCGTTTATATTGATGGAAGCCAAGGAAGTAGTAGGTACGACAGGGTAATTAGGGACGGAGCGGGATGGGTTAGGTACACGAGATAGCGAGTTGAGACATTCTGCCTTGTCTCGAGTGTTATCTGAGGTGAACGCGAGGATGGAGGGCGAGAATACACCAGAGTCAGACTTGACAAGTTGCCACCAGGACTTTGAAGAATGAGACTGGTTGGAGAGAGAGCACAGCCTTCAGATTAGCAAAATGGTGTTTTCTGCCTTACCTTAGGGTGGACTCACTTGTGGCGAGCCTTGCGCAGTGACCTACAGTAGTTCTAAGTCACGTTAGTCTGCCACGTTCAGAAAGCAAACTGCGTGAGTGCAACCACCTCAACGCATGATTTAGTTTACCAGGGCCTAAAGAATGGACATGATAGCTGCACACAGGATGGGATAAGCCGGTGCATTAGAGCAAGTAGTCCTTTGTGAAAGTATTCAAAGTGGGAATCGATATACTCTGCCGTGGGTATGGCAATGTTTGAGAGAGGCTAGATGTCAGATTTTAATCCCTGACATCTAGCCTGTGCAATCGGCCAGATTTTATGGCGTTGAGGTCATTGTCTAACAATAGCCGGAGAGATATTATGAGCTTTGACAAGAAATTATGGTCCGAGTACCGAAGACGGGCAAGGGAAGAATAGGAGAGATTGCGTGGAAAGTTTATCATTTTGACATCCAGGAGGGAATACGTATCAGTTGCGGCAATCCGAGTTGGGAAGTTTGCGGATTCGTTCAGACCCACAGAGTCTCGGAAGTCTGGTTAATTCCAATGCTGCAGTTGTTTTGGTGCAAAGCTTACACCCAGTCAGCTGGTATTGAAGTGACCACAAATGAGGAACAAAGAGTTGGACGGAGAAGTGATTCATATTATGGAAGCTTTGTTTCAATTATGTGGAGAAACATCATTGCACCTCTCTCAATAATCACCTTCTGCAATGTCATTGACTCGGACTGCTTTTAACAAAATAACTGAATCGGGCCCTTTTGTGATCGAACAACTTTTAAAACATGTCGCATGCTTGGGGGGTTTTCTTTTTTAACAGTGCAATGACATATCCTGCATTCAACACTCATTTTATCCAACAATTCATTTTCGTTTGGCGCCAGCATACTGCAGAAACAAAATAATAAAATTAGTTTACCAGTGTGAGCTGTGGTTTGCCGAAAACCCCAACGGAAAGGTCTTGGTTTGTGCATCCATCTGGCACGCTGAGATCTCTCCTTTGCGCCCACACAGTCACCCCTTGGAATTGTTGGGCAGAGTTCTTTGTACCACTTGTTGTTGGCAAATGTTTTAGTATTTTTTGAGGGATCATGTTGAAATACTTTCGTAATAATAGTTGTACTTCAGCCCAACACATGGTGGGAACAAAACTACGGTACTTGATGAACTGTATGAATTTTATATATCGTGCATATACAGTTTGTATGGGGGGTTGATATTACCTTAGAACAGGTAGAAATGTGCAGAGTAACATGGTCCATGTACGAGTAGCTAGGAGAGGAGGAGATTGGGACCATACTCTGTGCAGAGCAGTTGGTGCTGCTTGAACAGTCTCCTCGGCTATTGAGCACAATCCTGGACGGGTCGCCACTCCGACACAGGATACCAGCATGCTGGCACTCATTTTGCCGACCTTGGAAGGATGACAAGCCGAGTTAACCCCACCTGGCATTAAGTCAACAGCTAAGCAGGATTTGAACTCAGGACCGTTGGATCCAAAGCCCACCATCCTAACCATGAAGACAACACCAGGCATGAGTAGCTAAACAATCTCGATTATACGAAGTAGGGACGCATAGCTAAATAATTGTCTTGTTTGAATGTACACCGTACAGGGGATGTTGTGTGGTAATAATTAATTAGGGAGTAAGGTTAAGGAAATTGTACGTATAACCCCTTGTAATGTGCTACCGGATGGGACCGGGTGACCTTGGGGCTCTGTTGGGTAAGGGAGAAAGGGGGCATGGACGCGTTGAGGGGTGGAGTGTTGTCTGGAGAGCGAGGGGACGAGCCTGTATCGCATGGGTGTGCTTCGTTTTGGAAAGATTGTGAGTCTGAGAGCCTGAGAAGGATCGTGGACTCTGAGGAGAGCGAATGGAGGAGAGCGTCCGTCCTGCCTGCCTCTGCCCTGTGCCTGTTATGTCGTGTCTGCAGCCTGTTCGTCATCCCTAGTTCCTGCCATGTGCTTTCGTCTCTCCTCATCGCCTGCTCGTCTCCTCATTGCCTGCTCGTCTCCTCATCTCCTCATCGCCTGCTCGTCCAGCAGCAGCTGAAGCCACCCGATTCTTGTTCCCTTTCCCCATCTGTGATTGAGTCCAGAGTGAGGTGCCTTCGATTTCTAAAGGTTTTAGATCTAATTGTATATAATTATTTATTATCAATTCTGTAGTCCTCCTTTCTTCCCCCACCTCGACCCGCTGTAGCCTCCACCCTCACGATCACCATCCCCTGGTTCTTTTGTTATTTGTTTCAGGAATAAACCCCGTTGGTTTTAAAAGAGTGAAAGTTCTCGTGTTTCACCTCACAACTGCGCACACGCGTAAAGCCGCCATAATTGACGCAGTCCAAGGGAGCAAAAAGCCAGATCAGTCCATCCGTCCAGCGTCGGTCTTAATCGGCGTAGACACGACAAGATACAGTACATGCATATTGGGACGCACAACAATGTACAACCAAAGCCAAAATGTTGTTGCAAGATGATTGTATTTCAAGATTGTGCCTTATGCATGATCACATTGTTGCACTCGATAAAATGATAAAAAGGATTAGTTGCTGAACGATAGAATGTCCATCTTTGAGCTATCTAATTTGTGTTCCATCATCCTAGTTTGGTGTGGGCCATGATGATGTCCATCGAAAGCATTTGCTTCCATGTGACTCTTCCTTCCACTTCCTGATTGCTCAAGTGTCAATCGTATTTTATCCAATTCGTAGCTTATCCGGAGGAGATCCTTTACCCACTTAAAATGGTCCACCTGTCTTTTATTTATTTCCTTTTTCTTTCTTTGAGTGCAACTACTTCCATTTGTAGAACCATTGCGGTGTCATTTTGCTGCTCTGCGTAATCGTTACCTTTCTATCTGGCTAACTGGAGCCCACGAAGAGTGTTTGTTTGTTTTTCCTTTTATTACTATTTTCTTATTTTGGCTCTATCTTCAGACTGTGAAGGTTGATATACATATTTGACATGTAACAGTTTGTGAATTAAAGATGTGCTTTGGTTGAGATGGATCGTAAAGGAAAGATACAAGCAACTCTCTCTATCGAGTGCAGCCTGTGGCTGCTGGTTGCATCATTGGTTGGGACGCGGCTATGCCGCTGATGCAGTGTCCCCCTTACCAGTACACTGGTACTCATTTTGCCGACCTCGGAAGGATGACAGGCTGAGTCAACCTCCTGGTGTATTAATTCAGCGGCCCAAGGGGGCTTGAACTCAGGACCCGAGGATCCCAAGCCGCCACCATAACCACTAAGCCAACACCAGGCTTTCATACAAGCAACTGAGAGTTCACAACAGCCGTTCCTTTTGACAGAATTTGAATGGTTGTGCTTTTATGTTGTGACCTTTATTTTATCACAATAATAAATTTTTTAAATTCAACGTTAAAACAATTCTGAGTTAAACTTTGCGTGGATCTTGAGAACTTCAGAATTGTCACATGGTTTAGTTCTTTTTTAAATTATTATTAAACTTTTTTATTTTGCAGTTATTGATGTTCTTGAATGAGCTAAATAACAAGGTAGATTTGTAATGGAGCTATGGGGAACAAGCTGACAAGAGCAGACAGGTGAACAAGGTTAGAATCATAAAACTCGGGGTTAGTTGGGAGTTTACATGAGATGGCAGCTCGCTGTCGTCTTGAAGGGCTGTAGGGAAGGATTGGGACCAGTTCCTGTTTATGTTTGCTTTATCCGTTAAAGAGAATATTTGAGAGGGATCGGGGGGGGTCATTAAAAAGATAGGTGAACGTGATGTGTACCATTTTGCAGGAGCCCTCTGATTTGGAGATTGATGTGGATGACTTGCTGGAACTAGAGAGTGATGAGGAACGAGCAAAGAAAGTGCGGGTAAGATCGGAGGAAGGTCCTCCATTTAATTTGTCACTCTTCCGTTTTTAATCATCCATTGTATTGATCTCCTGTTTTCATCACCTGCCTTAGTTTGAACAAATTATTCGATAACGATATCAGTCAAGCAATCTTGTACTTTAGCATATTTCTTAAACATTTGACAGTAATTAATGCCTTGGCATTGGCAAAACAAGAATGGCTTTGTTGGGTTAGTAAGAAGGAAATGGATTTTGAGTTTCTCCATGAAACAAGATAGATGGTGCATGGAAATACCGTCACGTGGACAGCAACCTCCTGACCATACCTTGGTGTTGCCATCACACCAGGGCTCAAGATACACGGGGGTGGTGGGTGATATCGCCCTCAAAAGCTCCAAAACTGCCCTCAAAAAAAAAATGTCTACAATATATTTTCCGTTCCCTGCTCGACGGACGATGACTAGCGATCTACTTGCGGGCATGGCCATCGTGTTTATTTACCACATTGGGCGTAAACAGTAAAGTCTTGCAAGCACAAGTACACTTTGCAGCTTCGCCGATGAAAAAGACAATCCTGCTACAATCTCTCGCTAAGTTGGCTGGTTGTGGGTTATGATACGGCGTCTCGCATATTAGATGGAAGCATGGCGCATGATGGAATCGGTATCACGACCGGTTTCTGATTCGACCTCAACCTGCGCAACCCACCGGCGCGACAGAAACTTCAAAAGTGCCTTCGAGGTCATCTTCTGAAACAACAAAGACCGGTACATATACTGTCCGTTACATGTTCCCATGTTAAAAGAAAGCAGAAGAAGAAGCCTGTTTACAATGGAAGCTGGACTGGATTCGGATGCAACGAACCAGCGACGGGAGGTTGCAAATACACTGCAAAGCCTGCTTGCCATATTCCTTAAATGTCTCATCAGGTAATGAAACAGAAAAGTGAACAATGAGTCAGAAAAGCCATTGATGTTAAAAATGCCATTGCTATCCATTTTTGAAAACTGCAAAAAAAAAGTCAATAAAAAGAAAACGAAAAAATAACTCAACACAAATACATTAGGTAATGTTACTATGAGACTGCTTCACCTAGCAAAGAGTTGGTGAATCTGTAAAAGGAGCTCCTGAAAATAAAATAATAATAATCCCCAAAAATCAAAAATTAGTGCTCGAAAAAAGTAAGCTGGGCAGTTTTTTGTTTTGTTTGTTTTTTAAAAGAACCCTCAAATATATGTTCTTTTGAGACTTGTGTCACGCTGAAGCTGAGACTTTAAGGATAGTTGAACTATCACTGTTTTTCACAAGCCAATGCCGAGCGGTTGTTGTTGGTGTATGATCCAGCAGGGTCTATTACCGTGCCAGTTATAAAGCAGGATCACAATAAATTTAGCCCTCCAGGAATCGAGAGATAGTCCCAGCACAGTCGCAGCACAGCACCAACTGGTCGGAGCTGGTCCATGGGAGCCCAGAGGTCCAAACTGAGGCAGATTAGCTCTTCCACGAGTCTTCACTTTGTATACCAAAAAAAGATTGACTGTGGCAAAGACTGTGCTTTATCTGGTCCGGGGTTTTATACCCAACCCCCTCCACAGCCTCAGAAACAAATCCCCCCCACCCCCGCACGCTGACAGACAGCCACCAGGAGAAGGGGTAATCTCCCTCTGTCGGTGGAGGGAAGGAACATGCAATGCCGTCCCCATCCTTGCCGGCTCCACATAGTTCCACAGAGTGGAAGAAATGGACGGTACACCTTAATCTATCTTTCTTTAAATCGGACAATGCCTGTCTCATTGTGGGCAACACTAAAGACTCCCTACCCAAGACACTCCTCAATATAGGTAAGAGATGTTGAACTGCGCGAACATACATGGTGTCCAAGATCTTAATCTAGCGATGAACCCATCCCCATAGACGTGACAGCACAGTCGTATCTCTTTTAAGATGCATTCTTTAAGACTTGTTTGATTAGAAATATCAAAAAAAGTATGACGTAATAAATTCCACCGTTTTAAAACTTTTTGCAATTATCTTGTCCAAGTTATTCTCGAAGATAATTATTTATCCAGGTGAACATCTACGATTGTAATTGTGATGTTTGACCCTTTTGTTTTAAATCGCAGGAACTGATTCAAGGGTGCGCAAAAGATCCAGAGGTAAGAACATAGCTGTGGATGCCCGGTGTGGCTTCAAAAGTCCCCTGGTTTGTCTCCCAATCACACTTTTGTTTTGTCATTTTTTTAATTATTATTTATTTTCCTCATTTCCTTTTAACATGGGAAACGCTTGTTGAATAAGCAATTGAATGTATGTACAATGGTTAGGGTAGTTGGTAGCTCAGCTCCCCATGTTTTATTTAAAGCTCAACCTTGATTCGTTAGTTTCTTCATCAAAACCTTCATCTCTGGCAGTCTAAGCCGGTGAATTGCCATCTCGCGAACTGCATATGGTATTTCTCATCATTTCGGGTGAAGTCGATGCAGCTTCGGTGTCGCACGTTGCCATGGTTACATTGATGCAGGACGTCCAAAGGATGTAATCGAGTGACTCGAGTAACACTTGCTGTTGGGTGGTGGTTCTCAGCAGTTCCCGTTTTCATTGTTTACATTTTGGCAATTTTACATCTTCTATTATGAAAGCAACAATCACCTTGTCGTATGTATTCAAAAATAGTTAGCAATAGTCATTGATTCGCAATATTCCACAACATCCTACTCCCTCGTGAACTAGTTTATTCAATCCCACCGGAGACTATCCTGTTCGTCCTCTGGAGTCTAGACCTTGGTGCATTGAATCCCGTGGAGAGGTGGTTGTGGTCAGGCAGCTTGCTTTCTCAACACGGAAGGCTACCCCGACTGAGGGTACCTTTAAGTTGCTCCATAATCAAAAAGGAAGACCAAATACTGCATTGGAGTCATCAGAAGGAACCCGAATAAATAGAGCAAAGATCGAGTCATCCGGAGGAACCTGGATAGGACTCGGGTTTCAGTCGCTACTCCACAACCCTCAAACCCAACCAGGCGCAGCTAACTGAGCCTTACAGAAAACTTTCTGCAAGAATTTCATTCAAGAGGTGAATGAAACGCAGCGAGAAGAGGAAGAGGAAGGTGGTGATTAAGTGGAAAAGGAACAAACTAACCAACAACTAATAAACAAAAAGTGGTGAGGGAGAGGAGGAGGGGGGGGGGTAATAACCTGAAAAAAAAGGAGTGCTTGAGAATAGGGTCATTTGGGGTAGAAGAGATCATGAGTATGGATGAGGGATGCCCTGAGGTAGTGGTGAACATCTGTTTTGAAGCCCTAGAGGGAAGAATGGTACTGAACAGACTGGGGAAGTTGTTTCCACAGGTGAGAGAAAAGAGGAACAAATGAGTGGAGGTGGACAGTGAGCCTGGATTTTGGGAGTTTCACAAGAAGAGGATTACTGGCACACCGTTGGAGTCACTTTGGGAGTCTCTTAAATGTGTGCTCTTCAGCCTGTCGCCCTGTCCTTATACTTCTCATCGACGTCAGTCAGCACACATCACTCGCATTCACAATAAAGGTGCAAAAAATAGATCCCATCATTTACAGAGCAGGATACTTAAATTTATATTCAGTGTCGTAGAATACATCATCACTGCCAATGAGGTCTTTCTTCTTAAAACAGCCTGATCTCTGGCAATCAGGTTGGATTCTGGCCCAGTCACTAAACACTGGACATGCTGCTGTTCCTCTCTCAGAAATTGACAGAGGCTTGAAATCTCAAACGCGGTCAGGCCCATCTCCTTGGAGATATCTCAGGCATTCGACACAGTTTGGCATCCTGCTCTGCTTGCGCAGCTCACTGCCTCGTTGTCACCATGGCATCCTGGTTCAAAATACAACACCGCTTTCATACCTAGCTAGCATATTTTTACTTCCTTCACTCATGTAGTCAACACGTTGCTCTCAATGGAACCCTCTACTCACTTCTCCCAGTGGAGGCTTGAATGCCCCAAGGCAATGTCTTTAGCACAGTCTTCTTCCTCGTCAACATAAACAATTTCTCTGATATTCTAGAAAACCCTTCTTTCTTTTGTTTATTTATTTTTTTGCAGATGACTTTACATTGTGTCAAAGAGTATCCCATCCCATTGATACACAGCAGCCACATTGGAATTCCCAATCAACCACTGTGCTGATTGGGAATTGATTCGATGTTGGCCTCATGTATGGAACATGTCCTTCATTCCTGTTCAATCTCGGTGTCAGCGTGTCGTGCATTATTGAAGCCATTTCTGCCATTTACTTTTCTCTGATCATTTGTCGACAGGCATCATTGCCAATTTGCATGTTCATCTTGGACAGCTATGTCGTTTTCACACAATAACTTAACTTTTGTTTCCACTGACGTCGTGCTTGAGTGAGTGTACACATCACCATGCTGGCCCTCTTCAATGCATATGAACATGTTTGATTGAATGTGCCATAGAAACGATCCAAGCCTTGTGTGGTGTGTAATGGAGGAATGCTCAACTAATCCGAATGAACTGAAGACTGACAAGCTTGTCGCCACTTCCCACCAACCCGAACCCTTCAATAGCAAAAGGAACTCGAACGGCACTCGGTAGAGCGCACACCTCCGCCAGGCTGAATACTTTACGTTTTATATCCCACTGAAAGGCCGGATCTGGATCCAGACCTTAACTAAAATCAAATCGGCTTGTTCTTGTCACCTAACCAACTCGTCCACCTAGTTTTGTCATAACTCCTCCACAAGTTTTTGAAATATCATGCTGTATATCGTTTTTTTGGCCCCGTCTCTCAATAGTGGAGTCACTGAAAAAATTCTTGTATCCGGATTCAGATCTTCACCAAAATCAAATCAATTCTTCCTTGTCACACCCAACCTGTCCACCAAGTTCCGTCCGAATCCTTCCACAACTTTTTAAGATATCCTGTTCATTGACAGACAGGGGTGAAAACATAACCTCTGTTCACCTTCGGTGTCGGAGGTAAAAAGCATCGACACCTGTCCCAAAAGATAAGGTGAAAGATGATTGATTGTCTCCAGCTATTGCAGGTGACGGATCATGTACATTTAATATTTGTGTTTGAAGCTATGTTGCCTCTGTAATTGCGCATGGTCACGTACCTTTAACCTCGACATTGTGTGCTTATTCGAAAGAGGAACAAGTTTTTGAAATAATTTCTGTAAAACTAATTTATGAATGCCCCCACCCCACCTCCCCCTCCCCCATCCCCCAACTCGTCTCCCCTCCCACCACCTCTACCACTTGGTAAAAATTGCCATGTTTTTATTCTCAAGATTCTCTCGTAAATTCCTTCTTGGACATGTCCTCGTGCATGATGGATTATCAGATTATAAATGTGTACCGAACCTAAACAGAAGAAACATTGTTCTGCATGGTGTGTTCCGATCCAGGAATTTATTCGGGAGCTCGTGACCAGGTTAAAGGGCATGGAGAAGCTCAGCACACCCGGGAAGAAATAATGTTTCTCATCATGCAGGTCAAGTGTACCCAGAGGTGCATAGCGAAATGCTCTTGTAAGACTTGTGTGAGTGCAATGAGCTGCCTTGGGGACCTTTTTTTGGTGGGGAACTGTGTGTCGGGGTGGGTGGGGAAGGGAGGGCAGGGATGAAAACCACACAAGAACTGTCACGGTGTGGAAGGTCAGAGGCCAATGCCGGAATACTTGAGATTTATTTTCCACAATGGGGTGTGACACCATTTCATGTAAACATTCTAGAGTTGGTTTTTCTCCTAATTTTATTTTTATTACCAGATCTCAGTGCCTGATTTTAACTTTTTCGTTTTTTTAAACTCCTTCACCTTGTCCAAAGAAGTATGTCACTCTAGGTTGCCATGTTCACCAGGCCCCTTCTAGGTTGCCCCGTTCACCCAGGCACCTGCTTGGCAGCCTGTGTGTTTTTGACCAAAATCTGCTCCTGTCAGGTTCTATAATCACCATTCAACACAATGATACAGCGGAAGTGGATTAGTGGAGCCGGGAGTTTTCCATTACAATGACATCACCAGCATTTCGTTAATCAAATTGGTTGTTTGGCTCGATGGTCCAAAATTATGTCATGGAGTTATTTTTGTCACCATGGGTGCGTGCGTCCATGTGCTCGCTCCATACATGTCATGGTTTACACGTTACTCGGGGCATTTATTCTTGGCACAGAAGCGCATCAAATTATTCCCGTTACCGGTGTAAAGGCTCTGGTACACCTCGGTGGTGCAAACTCATTTTGGGCAAAATTATGATTGTTGTTGGTGGCTTTGATCTTCATCGAACTGAGTTTAGAGCTCACAAGTTGGACAATGCGTGTACTCAGCTGTGGACATTGTACTGCAGACGTATGGTATAACTGCAGACGGTCTCGGAATAAGGTCGACGATGGTACGCGCAAGTCGTTCAAAAGCCGATACAAGCCGGAGCCAATGCATCGGTGAACATCATTCCCGAAAAACTACAGAAATACCTGTTAAGGCAAATGCAAGAAGTAGTCGTACGTAGTTGGGTTTCAATTCATTGAACTGACTGGTTCTCTGTGGCTTTATCGTTTCTGTTGCACGACGCTTTAGAAACGGAAGAATTCATGTTTTTGTTTCTGCACTTTGAAGCCTTCCTTTTTTTGTGATTTCCATGAATGAAGGATGCAGACACGAGCACTCTGAGTGAGAATTAGTGATGCAATAATCGTAGCCTTTGGCCAGCGGGTGCTCTGGCTCAGGAATGCACATCAAAAGCTATGCCAACGATTGCAGAACAAAGAACCTTGTTACAACGTCTAAAGCAAACGAGCTTTACTGCCAGGAGCTGCAGCCTTGGTAGCTGCACGATTGAACAGGTGCATTTGTTATTTTTATTTTAAAATATTGTACGTGCCACGTATACATCTATCCCATTTGTAACGCGGTTTGTCGACGCACCGAGTATTACGAGTGTTGTGCATTTTAGTTTGTTTGTTTTTTTCCTCCATTTGCATTTTTATTATTTTATCAATAAAGATGACTCTTTGTTCTGGTGGGTTTCTTTTTGTTTTTCTTCCCTTCACTGACGTGGTATACCAGCCCTCCGTGTTGAAGAATGCTTTGGATGGAATTGGTTGTTAACGTTCCTCTGGAGTGATTAATATCCATCGATATGTGGATTAAAGCGGTAACTTGTTAATTTTATTCAAAGAAATTTGTTCCGTTTGTAACTTGTGTTTGATGTTTCTTTACTGACACTGAAGATTACAATTTGAATTGTGGCATATTCTTTCAAAAGGTACCTTTTAACATTCAAAAGTGAATGCTACCAGATGGTTATGACGAGCTTAATCTCCACTTTGTACAATGGCATACTCTTTAATGCAGCACTGTCTGTGAAGCAACAGGGTGAGGGGTTATAAGTGGGGCCGGGAATCGAACCCAGACGAGCATCAAAGCCGAGTACGCTACGGCGTTCAAGAATTGCTGCCTCCTCAAACATTGTTCAACTAGGTCATAGAAACAAATGTAATGGTCGAAGATGTGCCAAAATAGTAACTTCTACTACTTTAACGGCTCTAGTTATTCCCACTTCTTAGGGTAGGCCGGGGAACCCTTTGGAAAGCTTCATATTTGACTGAAGAAGATAAAATAAATATTAATTAATCGGTTCATGGTGCCAGTGATAACTCACTTCCTCTTAGCTAAAGACACCATGGGATATTTAAATGTCTGCCAATGACCCGTGTTGGCGGGCAGACCCATCCGAAGAATGACATGCATCGATGCATCATATCACATGCAAAACGCCAGGGTGGCAGTTTTTATCACTGGGTCAAGATTCGAACCTTCAAAAGTGAGTGTGCATCTGTGCATACCTCTGAGCTATCTTCCCAGTCCAGGGCCCACATTAACAAGACGTGACAGAATTTGGAAAAAAGGTCTTCCTTGTAAATTTAGAATTTAATGATGTAGCACTTCAGGTTTTCTACGGTGTGTACTACCTTGAGTTCGGTTGTAGGCCAATGACAGTCCTCCAGAAAACGAGCCATTTTCATCAAAAAGGTGAAAAATGTTTTCCCGTGGAATGGGCATCCGGGTATTCTTCATTGAGAACAAATGTACAAACCATCACAAGATTTCGAGGAAGATGTGACGGACGTGACAAACGTCCCATCATCGTTATCACAATGTTCCATGCCATGTCCAGAGCATTGGTGCTGCGGAAGCAGTTACTAGGCCACAATCCAATTTGGGTTTCCATTCCGACTCGGGAAGTCACGGCAGGAATTTGGAATTTTAGACATGGTGCTGGTGATAGCTCTCCTCCTCTTTTACGTCCACCAACTAATGACAGCAGACAGGACACCCGGTTTAACTTCCATCCGAAACATGGCACGCACTGACAAATCACCCTGCCTGTGAAACACCAGGATGACAGTTCATTAGCTGGCTCGGGATTCAAACCCAGGCGAGACAGCTTAGAGGTGAGTGCAAATGTCCCATACGTGTTCATTTGTTGAAAGGTGTGGAAACCCCATCGGCTTGATAAACCCATCTGGTGTGCGAATATCCACGTGAAGTTTATGATATCTCTAGGGCCGTTATCCTCCCCCAGGAAGGACATAATTTAGCTGTAGGACACCTTTTGCTGTCGTGTCTTGTTGTTTCATAATCTCCAATCAGCAGAATACACCCCAGCCGAGCTTTGCAGTAGGTTGGCTATAATATCAAATAGACCAGCTCATCGTATTGGATAGCTTGAAGGACCCAATCCGAAATTGTACATTTGTCCATTGAATGCATGTTTGCTTATTCATGTAACTTGTGTACCAACCTCTCTGAGCGAGTCACTGTCGATGATGTATTCTTATTTTACCATGAAAATGTTGCAATTGCTCAACAGGCAAGCCGAGCTATCTTGTGATTAAATAGTGAGCTGAATGATCATTGATTGATGAAGCCTGGTGTTGGCTTAGTGGTTAGGGTGGCTGGCTTGGGGTCTTTGGGTCCTGAGTTTGAGCCCTGTTTACCACTGAATTAACACCAGGTGGGTTGACTCAGCCTGTCATCCTTCTGAGGTCGGTGAAATGAGTACCGGTGCACTGGTGTCGGGGCACAGCATCAGTGGCATAGTTGCGCCCCAACAAAATGATAGCTGCGAAACGCAAGAAGATTGATTGATGGAGACCTTGTGTATACACGGTGATTGCATGGTGTTGTCAAGGCTTTGGATTCCCACTTTGGGGTTTTTTTTAAGATACCTGGTGTTTAAGTGAAGTCTCCCTTGAAAGAGGACCCGTGGCTGTTTAACACTGTAAATTGTTATAATCTTTTAATTTCAGGGAGAAGACTCCCTTTGGATTGAGAGTGGTATCCTACACCCCTATGAAGTAATGAGTGCATTACTGAGAGTCATCCTCTCGTAAATATAACTCCTTTGATTGGAAACCATTTTGTGTACACCTTGCATGCCTCCACTGTGGACACCACCCACAGCTCTTACACTACATAGACCCGACATCACCACTGACAGTACCTGCAAACTCTGCCAGGCTGCCCTACACACAACAAAACACATTATGGAAGACTGTCCTCTCTGGTCCTGGCTCCACGTAGACAAGAGTACAACATCATAGATGTGAGGGATCTCGGAGTTGCTCCTGGGAGATCGTTCGGCTATCTCCCTGCCACGGGCCTGTTCGAGCAGAACTGACCGGGGCAACATACCAACAACAACATTTCTCCAACATGTCCCCCCACTCCCAACTGGAGGATCTTTTTTTTTTTTTCATTGAATTCAAAATCCTCCACTGTCCACAGATGTCAAGGGTCTACAGCTGTTTTGAAAACAGCAAATTGCTGGAGAGTGTAGAACTGCAACCACAGGCACGAGGAGGGATGTCAAACCTCTTTTGTAATACTTTATCAATTGCAGCATGAGTGGTCTCAATGAGGGAATTATTCAAAAACATTCTCAACTGAGTTTTTCACCTTTTAAATGGATCGGCCTTCAAGCTTGCTTTTGTTTTCAGTCGAGGCTCGTGGAAGAGCTAGAACGCTGGATGGATCAGGATACAACAGGACAAAAGGAACGGTTGAAGGATAAAATAGAGGGAGACTGACAAATAAGGGACAGGGGAGGATGGACAAGATGGATACAGAAGCAAACTGGAAATTTTGGAGGAGTAGAGGAAAACAGGGGTAGAGAATATCATCGTTTTGGATGGAGGATGATCTGAGATGTGGAGAAGAGCTGTCTTGAAGACGTGGGGGGGGGGAGAATGAGAATGTGGAAGTTGATTCCACTGGTGGGAAGAAAAAGGAACAAATTATTATTATTATTAATATTATGTATGCAGCCTGTGGTTGCCGATTGAACCTCAGCACTGCTGCAGTGCCCCTGTTACCAGTAAGCTGATACTCATATTGCTGACCTCAGAAGGATGACAGGTTGAGTCAACTCTCCTGGTGTTGGTTAACATTTAAACAAGGGCTTGAACTCAAGACCCTAAGATCTTTAACCAGCCACCTTAACCGTTAAGCCAACACCAGGCCAGAGCAACAATAGAGTGGGGGTGAGCAGTGATTGTGGATTTGGGGAGTTTCATGAAAAAGGTGTTGAGAGTGGACCGGCATGCACCTTGCAGCAACCTTTGCAATGATTATGTTCCAGTTTGTGCACTTTCTTCTTCTAAATAATCTCTAAAGACTAAAAAAAAATGCAGACCTCAATGGTCTACGTCATCAAAACACACTATGGGATCTTGAACCTGCACAACCTAAATGTAGACCTGCAGGCATGCTCTGCCATACGGTGCCCCCTGCTGGCACTGGGCAGGATCGGCAATTCATCGTCATTTGAGCCGTTTGATTGTTGTGCAGGAGACCAGTTCAGCTGAATGCGACCATTTGAGAACTAGTTAACGTGACCGTTGCCCGTACGTGCGTGGCCGTACATGCGTGCCGTACGTGCAAAAAAAAACTTTCAAACCGCGTGCCAGAAACAACAACCACACAGGCCGTTCCTTCGCTCTCACGTGCCCGTACGTGCGTGGCCGTACGTGCAAACCAAAAATAAAAAACTTTCAAACAACCACACAGGCCGTTCCTTCGCTCTCGCGTGCCTGTACATGCGTGCCCATACGTGCGTGGCCGTATGTGCAAATCCCCCCCCCCTCCCCCCCAAAAAACGTTCAAACCGCGAGCCAGAAACAACAACCACACAGGCCATTCCTTCGCTCTCGCGTGCCCGTACGTGCATGGCCATACGTGCAAACCAAAATAAAAAAAAACTTTCAAACAACCACACAGGCCGTTCCTTCACTCTCATAAACGACGACTGGATTGGGTATTGTGTTTATCTATAAATGCGCATAAGAAATCGAGAAATTATTAGAATACAGTAAGTCATCACTATCCGAAAGTGGTGCGTGCCCGTACGGAATGTTCACATGCATTCCACGAATTATCGCTTGCATTGAAGTAACAACTGCTGTGATACACACACAGAGTTAATTAAAATCAAGTTACCTCCCTGTCTTTGCTGCCATGACATTCGCTGCCATTGACCATTGCCACTCCTATGCCACGGTAACTGAGGCACCTTTCCCCATCGTAACTGGCACGGCCCGTGACGTCATCGTCGGCCGCCGCGCACCGCCTACGCAGCAACGGGTCTTTCATTGGCTTGGTAAATAAATGGCCGTAGCAACGTGTCTTGTCATTGGTTGGTAAATAAATGGCCATAACTTGGGAACCACTTGTCCGATTAATATCAAACCTTGAAAAGGCACATCCTCAGGTCCCCAGCAATATACCTGGCAAGTTTCAATTAGATCGGACCAGTGGTTGTCGAGAAACAGCGGTCACAGACTGAAACGTATTATTCTGACTTGTAATTGTGTTGTTGTTGTGGTTTATCGGATGCGCTTATTTGTCAGACACGAGTGAATTGTCACCGCGTCAATAAACGCTCTTCCGCTTCCGGCACCATGGAGTCTGCATGAGTTCGTTACATGGTGTCAGAAGTTCGTTTTGATATCCACGCCATCAGCCCGCATCCGTCTCCATAAATATGGCATCTCCGAACTTTGATCAACCCTCGATCGACTGGACAATCTGGATCTCTACCAGGAGTTTTGCCGCTTCAGAAATCACGTCAGTTTTGTCTCGTCAGGCCGCTCGAAGACATAACGAAGCCTCGTCAAGCAGATGGCTCGGAACGTGGATCGGCAAACAAGGTCGTCAAATCTACCAAACTCTAGCTTGGGAGAAGGAGAGAAAGGCGACCCGCAGAAAGTGCTGGACAAATTCCAGAACTATTACAGCCCAGAAAGAACAAAAGAGTTGCCAGACACCGACTGAAACAAAGGCGCCGGCGGAGTGTGAGTCTTTTGATAATTTCATAAAAGATCTGAGGATAATTCTCATGGATTGCGATTACCAAGACCCAGACGACATAATCGTCGATTGCATCATCGATGGCAGCCATGATAAGAGGGTCCAGAGAAATTACTCGATAGGGGCGAGGAGCTCTCGCTAGCTAAAGCTATAGAAATTGCCAACAGCTGGAGCTCTCGCAGAAACATATGAGAATAGTCCGGGATGAAGATGCTCTCATCTCAGCCCTCAGATCTGAAAACGAACGAACTCAGCACCAGACTCAACGTTTTAAGAGCAAGCCTGATCGGCGTACACAAGCCACCGAGCTGTTCAAAGCTAACAATCGGTTCTGGAATGACGGTCCCTGCAGCGGATGTGGCCAGTCAGTGCATAGTCAAGCCAAGTGTCCAGCAATTAATTCTAGCTGCTCCTACTGCAAGAAGCCTGGTCACTGGCTTGCGGTGTGTCGGAAGAGGCTGCTTCGACTCAAAGTCCCTTGATGTAGAGACCAGTCTAGATCATGTAGATCTTCCTCAAGAACTAGTCAAGGCATGTGAAATTTTAAGGATCTACGCTCTACAACCAAGCAGTAATACGGC
>CM068961.1:102595868-102613233 GCA_035128595.1 Eptatretus atami | reverse complement strand
CGTAAAAATTTTATTTGATTGCCTTTTAAAAAACTGCTGTGTATACAAAAATCCTTCATCTTTTTTTTTTTTTCATTGAAAATGTATAATTTGATATCAGCATGGAATGTGGATCACTTGAGCACCATTTTCCCATCGTGTGCAACCTTTTGTGCTGGTTGCATCATTGGTTAGGGCCGCTGATGTTACATCATGCTTGCATCTATTGCCGCTGATGCAATGCCCCTATTACCAGTATACTGGTGCTCATTTCACCGACCTCTGAAGGATGACAGGCTGAAGTCAACCCCCTTGTGTTAATTCAGTGGCTAACGGCTTGAACTCAGGACCCTAGGATCCCAACTACACCCTAACCGCTAAGCCAACACCAGGCTAGCACCACGTTAATATTAGTAAATTGGGAGAGACAAACCCTAACTTGAAATGAACTTTCCCAACTAGCCTGTGCACATTTTTGCTGTGCGTAAAGCAATGCGTCAATTAACAGCAAGTGTATTTACTGTGACATTTTGCACAACACAACACTACCATCTTTGATACAATATTACGTATGGAAAGCCCTTGTGTTATCAGCATTTTAATGCCCCTCACTTTTTCCTCAGTTGTTGATGCATAACTGCTTGTTTTGGTTTGTTATGACTTTATATCTTTTAAATGAGATGACTCACAGCAGCAGGAAAACCTGGAGGACTATGCAGGTAATTAACAACTCCACAAAATGAACACCCATTATAATGTACAGCAGCATCAACTTTCTGCATCAGTTTCTCATAAATGTATGGTTTCCAAGTCCCTTGATTCTCGAATTCTTGAACTTTTGAGCCTGGGTTACTAGATCATTTGCCACGTCTAAACTCTTAAATGATTACAAGACATTAAAGAAACAACAAAGCAGCTGGCCCTCACTAAACATCCGATATGAGCAGATTCAACATTTTTGACTGGAAACATTGCTTTGGCCACCTGATTTGTACAACTTGTGCTTGTCAGATCAATCAGCATCCATAAAATATGCTGGTTGCTGCATTGACGTAGCCATTTGTTAAACCTGGTTAAGAACGCCTATAAACCCAAATAATGCAGACCAATTTATTTATGCACATGTGCTGAGTAATTTAACATCTCATGTTTAACCAGAATTTTCGCATGGTGTAACAGGCGAGTTTCTATTCCTAGAAAGTCTGGCATAAATTCAACTGGAGAGTTCATAAGAACATCTTGACCCCTACATAGTCTTGAGGAAAATGAGCATGGGAGGGTTTTTCAAACTCTTGCTTTGTGTTTCCGAGCACAATATTATTGTGGAATGCTGGAAACCGATTATCGCACTCATCATTCAAGTCCTTTGAAGGCCCGAGTCACACTTTGACGTTTTTAGCCAGCGATTGGCAACGTATTAGAATGTATGTAAAACGCTGGCTTTACGTTGAACTTTGTATGTGTTTTTTTAAAGTATTCGGAACTAGTTCATATACGACTTGGTCTATCATGCAACGTATTAGTAATGACCAAGAACGTTCGTTGTGTTAATAATAACTTATACCAACGAATGCTGAACTGTTGTCGGCCTTCACAACCTATGCCCACGATATCTAACTCATGCCATAGCGCACGCTGCACGCATGCACGATGACGTGGCGTAGGTTATGAAAGGCTGCCGCACCAACGATTCAAATGCTAGAACCGCCGCAAGAAATGGGAAGAGTGTCAACATCGCGAGTCACACCTGTGGCATCTTGCCAGCGTATGCCGACTCCTGAAAAAAATGCGTCTAAAACGCTGCGCTACGTCGAATACGGTATGGGTAAGTTGGTATGAGGAATAGAACGCTAAAGACGCTATCATACGTCCAATATTAATGGATACGTCTTGTAATTTATAGCATGTTTGAAAATTTTACGACGTTACTTGCCGTTATGACACACGCTCCGCATCGAATGGGAATAAGTTGTACGCACAAGATATGCGATCGTTGACTAACATCGAACAGCGTTACTTGTAGAGTTACTCATAAGTAGAAACACGTCAAGGTAAGTGGTTCGCGTCAGTGTTCCAGCTCGCCGCAGTTTTTATTTTCTCGTATGACGGTGTTCAGTGTACAGTGCGGTTATGAATTTAAATCGGTTGACTGGCAGTCTATTAAAATTACATTAATTACAACCGGCACTAGAAATCGAAGTGTCAACATCACCATCATACCGAAGGAAGGAAGAAAAAAAAATTAAAAAAATAAACCAGGAGTCTGGAAACTGACGGCAACGCATTACCTTGACGTGTATTCGACCGAATGACGCACCTTACAAGTAACGTGTGTCGATGTGTTCAACGATCGCGTAACGTTAGTACAACACGTAACCATAACTTAAATAATTTCAGGTACGCTGAACATTACTCGACTGTTTTCGATTATGAGTACTTACAAGTAACGTGTGTCAACGATCGCGTGACCGTGCCACCAACTTATGGCGAGCGTTATGTGGAACTGTGTGAGTCATACGCTGGCATAAGTCGTAAAGATTTTCAAGCATGGAAAGGCTTTGAGGACAACAGAAAAGTACAAACGTTTAAACCAGCCGTGCAACGACGTATGGGCAGGTGTTTTCAAGGCGTGCTCTCAATGTATCAAAACTTACCCAGTAACGTATTCGACGTTACCAGCGGTTTTAGAACAATTGTTTTTCAAAAATCGCATAACGATTGTGCAAAAACGTCAAGGTTGAACTGGGCCTTTAGCCTTCAGTTATCCAGGTAAGTACATGTTCCATAATAGCTCGCCTTCCTTGTTTAATGGGGTAAATCTATGTAAGCATGCGGCTGTGATTAATTTAATAGTTAGGTGTCAGAACACAAAGAAGACCCTCTCATGCACGAGATTTAGCAGCAACGGTAAACACCCCCACCGGCGGTTGGCGGGGGGCGGCGCACAGGGCGCATGAAGTCACGGCAAAGCGAACGAGGCGGGCGAGAGAGGAAAAGAAAGGGACCCCTGCTTGGCTCGAGTTGGTTCTTGTCGCGGCCGTTGTTTTTTCGGTGGCTGTTGGCTGCTGCTCGTGGCCTGGTACGGCTAAGCTCTGTTTTGGTTATATGAGAGCTTTCGTGGTCTCTGCTTGTTCCGCATTGGTGCGACTTTTCGGCCTCATCTGGGTGCGGTGGTTCTTCGGGGAAGGCGACGCATCGGGTCGGGAACAGATCGGCGCCTCGTCTCACCAGCATGTGTGTCCGGAGCACGAGGGGATCCGACCGAGCTCGGAAAGGATCGCGGTTTCGGCGTGATTGGATCAGCTTGCCCACGCTGGTGCCCGGTCCGAAACAGCTTGAAGGACCACACGAAGGTGGAAGTCGGAGGCAGACCCATGGCGTCAGCTCCCTCTGTCCCTCCGAGCTGAAGTCCGCATTAAAGGCATCAGCCACCATACTCTGGTGTGTTGTTCGTGCCAATCTACTGTGTCCGTGGGCTCGTCTAACAATAGAGAACCGTGTTAATGTTTTGTTGCTGTAAATGAATTGCATGCATTGTCGTATAGTCGTTAAAATCGCTCTTGCGTGTTCCTAGTTCCCCATTATTATTAATAAATACCCCCATTGTGAAATGTAAACAGCTCGTTCTGTGTTTCTTTCAATTTGCTCGACATGACGCGATTTGAGGATTATGTTCGTAACTTGTTCATTTGGCCGGCCGACTTGGTAATATCCGCTCGTTACGCCTGATCCCGAGTCGGCGCGAAGCGCTCAATCGGACAAAGTCGGCGAGGGTTGAACTTCCCCGGTAGTTCGGACCACGTGAGGTACTTAGGTAAATTGAAAGTTGCAATCGACCCTACCCCACATGGCCTATCCATTGCGAAAGATCGTCCGATAGGCGACCCGTCAGTTCCGGAGTTATCCGCGGGCACGACCTTTACATTCCGGGCGAATCGGTCGAGCGCGGCTCGCGTCCCATCAGGAGCGTCGCGCTCACGGTCGACCCCCCGCCACCGTAACAATATTTTCCTAAGCCGTGATTTGTGCTTGATCTTGACATTCCCCAATCTAATTGCAAATGTGATTGGTCAAGATGGCCGTAAAATGCCGTAATATTTCTGTCCGGGTACTGTGAACTGGAGGTTTTTGGAAGTGAAAAACTTGCGATTTGTGTTCTATGTATTCAAATATAGATTCAAATGAAAAGAAAATAATAGTTTTAAAGGCTTGTAGAAAATAAACTTTTTTCGGAAAGTAATTCATTGATGCCACTCTTTCTTTGAGATCACCTTATTAAGACCACATTCCGAGAGTGATCTGCCATTGTTTTGCGGCCTTTAGACGCCCTAAAACTGTTCCTTTGGAATGACTTTCAATTTGTGACTGCTGCGCAGCAGACAGGACGAAAACATTACCTTGCTCCTCTCGCTGCGCATTCGCAATTGGACGAGGATTCCGTACAATTTGCCTAATTCAGATGCTATGTATTGCTTAAACTACATGTTTGTGTTCAGATTATGTTCTAACAGTGTTCAAAATAAACATCAATTGAAATTCAAATGTAGTTCATCAATCATAAACTGACAATTCTGTACACAGAATAAACCAATTGTTTAACCCCGCTTTTGCCACTTCGCACGTTGGTTCACTATTTAAACTGACCCCAAGCATATTGGAGAAGATTAAAATAGGCTAGTAACTGCGCACCTTTCACAAGAAGGTGATGGGATTTGCTAATAAAAGCTTCTCAGAGTCTGTGTAACTGATTGATGCTCCCTAAAGGCCCAGTCACACCTGACGTTGTAAGCCAGCAATGGCCAACGATCAAAATGTAGTTAAAACGTGGCTTACGCTGACTTTTGATGTTTTTTTAAAAAGATCGACGTATATTCATAACAAGCTTGGTCGTATGCATAACATATAGTAATGACACAGAACGTTTCGTTGTCATTATAGATAACTCTATACCAACGAATGCTGTAGCCTGTTGTCGGCGTTCACACCTATGCCCCCAACGATAGTCTAACTTATCATAGCGCCCTGCACGTATCGCTACGATCACGTGCGTAGCCTATTAAAAGGCGGCCGCACAATGATTCCAAATCATAACCGCCGGAGAAATGGAAGTGTCAACATCGGCAGTCACACCTTGGCGATTCTTGCCGAGCGTTATGCCGACCTCTGAAAAAGTCGTCTAAAACGCTGGCCCACGTCGGAATACGCGTATGGGTAAGTTTGGTATACTAATAGAACCTAAAGTACGCTATCATACGTCGTAGTAAGTGGAGTACGTCTTAAATTTTAAACGTCTGTTAAAAATTTTACGAGCGTACTTCCGTTTATGCCTCACACGTTCCGCATGCGATGCGGAATAAGTGTACGCACGTTATGCGATCGTTGGCACACGTCGACAAAAAGTTACTTGTAAGTTACTCCATAATTCGAAACACGTCGAGTAATGGTACGTCAGTGTTCCCAGACTCCCTGTTTTTTTTTGTTTTTTTTCTTCGGTATGACGGTGATGTTGACACTTCGATTTCTAGTGCGGTATAATATAATTAATTAATAGGCTGCCGCTCAACGATTTAAATCATAACCGCACTAGAAATCGAAGTGTCAACATCACGTCATACCGAAGAAAAAAAAAAAACAGGGAGTCTGAAACACTGACGCTAACCATACCTTGAACGTGTTTCGACATTATGATAACTTACAAGTAACGTGTGTGGACGTGTTCAACTATCGCGGAACGTGCCTTACAACACGTTACTCATATGTAGGAAATAAGTTTCGGGTACGCTAAACATTACCTCGACGTGTGGTCAGATTGATGATTAACTACAAGTAACGTGGTGTCACGTGTGTCAACGATCGCATAACGTGCCTACAACTTGCGCCAGCGTTAGCGGAACGTGTGGAGAGTCATCGCTGCTATAAATTCGAAAATTTCAAGCATTGCTAAAAATTGAGACAACCGCAAAGTACAACGATAAAGCCAGGTACTACGACGGTATGGCAGTGTTTTCAGCGTGCTCTCAATGTTTCCAAAACTTACCCATAACTAATTCGACGGTGCCAGCGTGTTTTAGACAAATTTTTCAAAATTCGGCATAGCTGGGCTAAAAGTCAAGGTGCTGAACTGGCCTTTAGCAGTGAGGAACAGCTACATTCTTATGCCACTGGGCAGTTCCGTTGCTCAAGCAGACTGCAAAGTGGGTTGGAATGCATATTTAATTTTGAGTCTTATTAATCTGGCCAATGAGTACGTTTAAATGGTGAATGTTTGACAGTTTCCCCTGTTGGTCAGCGATCCATGCTCAAATTGTGCATAGGGATTCATGGTCACCTTTGCATAAAGAGCACTTGTACGCATATGCCCCATGGATGGCCTTCACCCAAAGTGCTTTTTCACTGTCTGGGTGGGAAACATACCTCGTGAAGCGTCTTTTGGCAACCTGAACTAGTATCTACCTTTCAACGCCTTCTCCGCGCTTTGATGAGTGTTGCTCTGCCCTCTGAGCTGGTGCCTTGCCTCACACCTTGTTCATCTTGACGTGTGGAAAAGGCACTTGCAGGATCATGGTGAATATCTGCGATAAAGCTGAGTCTATGGGCTTATCGCGTTCAATTCACGAGACTGGTCGGTGGTCTCTCTGGCTTCAACCACCCTCCCTTGCTGAGGCTTGCCCCATCTGCTTTCCATGCTCTGTCCCCTACTGTCCGCCATCCTCCCCCCCACACCTCCATATATCTGTATGGGAACATGCATTCTGCCAGCAATCCCAGTTCTGGCTGAAACCTCCAAAGTCCAGAATCCAGTTGCTCACCCCACTCATGAGTTCCTCCTTTTTTTTCCCCCTCTCTTGGAACCAACTTCCACATTCTCTTCAATCTCATTCTCCTCTCCAGGTCTTTCAAGAGAGTTGTTCACCACCATGCTGCGATCATCCCCCAACCATGATCTATTTCGGTTACCCCGTTAACCCTCCCCAAAGCCCACATCTTTCCAAGTTTTCCATTTTTTTCCATCCTGAGAGTTGCAGCTCAATCTATCCATTTCATAAGAGAGGTGAGAGGCAAATGGATCCTGAATTATTTGGAATTAACCATGTCACGGCAACGACTTGTGACCCAAAGTTAACTACAACACTTCGACTAATGGTTGAATATATAAATATTACAGTTACATTACAGACACAGTATTTTAAAAAGAGAGAAAGGCACGTTGCAACGAAAAAAGTAAAACTAGATCTACTCTGTTATATTTAAGTAGTAAGCAAAAGCAGACCAGTCTCCTCAGCTATCGCTACATTTTAGGACTGCAAACATACCAGTAAGTTTTCACCTTCGTTCTGTACAACTAAACATGCAGCCATTCAGCTCTGGCAGGTTCGGCTTCTGATGTGTGCTGATCGAGGTCTGCCTGGAACGGTTGCTCAGTTCATGACATTCAGAGATCGAACCCTTGGGTCATTCTCCTTCATCCTGCCCAAAAATGTGCGCAGAACAAACTTGAAAAATTTTGTTCTCATGGAGCAACGCTGAAACTTAAATTCTTCTTTGCATTTGGAATCTTGGGTGTCTATGTTGTTATGCATAAAATGAGATGTCTAAAGCAAGCATTACTACTGACATAAAATTGTTGAATTTAAGACTCTTATTGAATTATTTGTTACATACGTCTGTTGACTGAGGCATGTTAAGTGCATAAGTAAGTGTTTAAGTATGTATCTCTTAGTTTACTGATTCTTTAATTGCCTGCTTCGGTTCATTCCCACATTCCACACAAAACTCCACTTTTGCTTCTTTTACTCACAGCTGACGTGAAATTTCTGATAAATATTATTTTGTGTGCTCACAAGCCAAACATTGTCACCCTCACAAATAATGGTGCCGTACTTGGTGCCAGTTTGTGTAATCTATAGTTGTACTTCTGCTGAAATTGTCTATCCACATATGGTATTGCTGCGGTTTATGACCATTTTGGCGTTCAATATTTTGATATGTCATAAATCTCTCCCTCGCCCACCCCCTCTCTCCCTCTCTCGCCTCTCTCTTCCCCTCTCTCTCTCTTTCTCCCCCTCTCTTCTCTCCCCCCCTCTGCTCTCTCTCTCTCCTCTCTCTCTCCCCACCCTCTCCTTATCTCACCCTCTTCCCTCCCCCCTCTCTTCCCCTCTTCCCTTCCCCCCCACCCCCCGCAACGAAGATTTCATCGATGACTTGTTGCAAGCGGAGGTAAGTGAGCACGACACAAGCGCACAAGTTATAGTTGATTCAAACTTTTCAATATCAACCTTTTTGCACCAGTTGACTTCGGTATTTGCCTTGTTAATGATTTTTCAGTGCTCAAAGTATTGGTATCTGAAAATCCTGGCTACTTAGTTTGATGACAATTCTGCCCCTTTTGTGTGACTAATTTTCCTGTGTGACTAATGAAAGCGATCTGAGAACTCAAGTACATCAACATGTTTTGGGACTTCAACGCCATGGTTTAAATAACGGTATTTTTGTTTTGCTTCCAGGAAGGCTTTAATCCGATGGAAAATGCAGGAATTTCTCGAAGGTATTTTTTCATCCTTTCTATTTTAAAATGCCATATTTTTTGGCGATTAAGTCCGGCCTGCTTGTACTCAGAATCGACGCTTATCGTTCAAGACGTTAATTGCATAAATGAAAAAAAAAAAATTGCAGTTGAGAAATTTCTGAAAAAATTGTATAATCGTTAATTTAATACACATTAAGCAGTTTCCATTTACATTGTGGAGCTTCCAAGAGGTGGCTTGCAAGCGTAAGAAAAACGACTTTAAGCAGAGAGATCTGTCCCAGGATGTAGTTTATAATGGGATGTTCCAAGGCACATTTTCGGTCACCCAAAACATAACTTTAACCTCAACTTAATGACATTGTTCGCCTCCATCATCGTACCTTGTTACCTTTACAAGGTGAGTCCCAATAGCACCAAGCTCTACCCTTGCGCTCAACACGGACTCCTCCACCTCCCTCTGTCCTCAGCCAACTCCCTCCACCTCCAACCAATCCCTCCCCTTACTCATACCCTCCTCACACAATTCTCACATCTCAACGTGGTCTCCCTCTTTTTCCTGTACCTTGCTCCCTCAAACCTATCCGGCCTCTTGCCATTCTCTCTTCCCCATCACACCCAGTGTCCAGCCATCTCAGCTGGCATGTTCACCAGTTTCCTCGTCAAGCTCATCTGCACCACCAATCTCTCCCACAGGTTCATCAATCCTCCTTCTATCACCTCTTCACTCGCTGCAATCCTCACCCAGTTGTTGTCTCTTTCTCGTGTTGTCACTGTTCCCAGACCGTGAAGGTAGGCCGCATTACCACACTACATTCAGAACCTGTCCCTTTCAATTTTGCTCGATATCTTTCATATCTGTCACTACTCCCTCCACCCTCCTCACGCCATTCGCACCTACCTAAATCCTCATCCGTACCTCTGCCTCCGATACCATCCCCCAGTTATTGTTCCCCCAGATACTCAAACCTATTTCTCTGTCTGATCCCTTCCTCTCTAACCTGACATTCGCTGTCGTTTTTTCTGCGTACCAAACCCACATCACCTCAGTCTTCTCCATACTCAGTTTTCAGCCCATGTTTCTCAATACCTTCTTCCACTCCCCTCAGTAGTGCATCGTCCCACCAACTTTCCACCACAACCGCCAGATTTCTGCCATACAACATCCTCCCCAGAATTTACCCGTTCATGTTTAACCTTCCTGTTATCAGGCTCCATAACCATGATAAACTGAAGTGGGCTGAGAGCAACTTCCCTGCCTCAAACGAATGTTCCGCTGAACCCTCAGACGTCTTAGGACCAACCAAAGACTTTTCCCTTTCATTCCTTTATATATCCTTCCACCAACCCAAATGACAACTGACCACTTCCGGCATTCCCATTCCATTCTCAGTCACATCACCATCTCTTTCGGGCCAGTGTCATAGCCTGTCTCCAAGTCCACAAATCCCAATGCATTCACCTTGCACCTTCAACCTCGTTCTCCACCAAGCTCTCAGCATGAACATCCCAACCGACAAACCCCCTACCCTTTCTAAACCCCTGCTGCTCTTCTCCGATCTTCATCTCCACAACTCTTTCCTTTATTCCCAATCCAAATCCTCTCCACACCTTCATTACGACTTAGGAGTTGTAATGCCCCTGTACTTGCCTGAGATCATGAACATCTCCCTTCCCCTTCCATATCGCACAATTAACCCTGTCCTCCACTCCTTCGGAACTGAACCCTCATCATCATTCAAAGAACGTCTTTCTCAACTGACTCCAACTTTCCCTGCTGCAATTATCATCTCTGTACACACTTTCTCAATGCCTGTACTCTTCACTTCTTCATTCTCCTCAATTGCCGTCTGCACCTCCTGCCTCCATAATCTTTACCAACATCCCATTTTCCTCTCTACATAAACACGGTAGCTCCCAGCTTGCCGCTGCCCTCTCCTGGTTCAAACAGCTCTCCGAGAAATCCTTTCCACACTTCAATTACTTCCCCCTCTTCACCAGCCTCCCACCCTCATCCTAAACCCCCCCCCCCACTTTTCTTGTCCTTAATGTCTCATCCCAGTCACAACCAGTTTATAAACCATCTTCCTCCCCACCATCCTCTTGCAACATGTTGTATCCTTCTCCTCCTCCTCTCCCTCCTGCCTCCTCCTCCTCCTCCTCCTCCTCCTCCTCCTCCTCCCTCCTCCTCCTCCTCCTCCCCCAATCATTCCTAATCTTATGCCACGGCTCTCTTGCTGCCTTCTTCTTCTGCCATACAGGAGCATCAACCCTGCATCGCGTGCCTCCTCTATCCTTATCTCTCTATCCTCTTCCAAAACTCCTCTTTTCCCAACTGCCTTTGCCTACCTCCTCTATCCCACCACATCTGGTTTCTGTCCCTTGATGATTTACACCCTTCCTGATGTCCTTCCACGCAAAAACTTCTGCATTCCCTAAACGCTTCTCCTACTTCTTCCACTCCTCCAAACCTTCCGCTTTCTTATAAGTTCTATGCCTGGCCCTCGCCTCTCCTCTTACTCTACGACGATGTTTCCCCCTGCCACTTCCGCCCACCCTAATAATCTCCGATCCCTGCTTTTAACCTCCCTCCTTCTCGTCATCCAAACCCACAAGCACCACAGGCTTGTGCTGGATGACATGCTCTCCTGCATTACCGTACATCCGCAATCCTTCCACAACTTTTACTTCCTTACACCCACCAAATCAACTTGTTCGTATGCGTTGTGGCTTCCCGCTTTGACTACTAAATACGCTTCCGTGTTTTAAAGAAGACTCGTAGCACATGGTGGTGTCAAGAAAAATTAAAAACACCTCTATTTATCCTGACTGAACGACAGTTTTGCAATTACTGTAGTTTGATCTAGCTTCGTTTGCTACTCCACATCGACTTGTAGCGCCCGAAAAATATGTAATTTCCATGCTAGATAACTTTCTGGTGTGTTAATCAAGGGAAAATGCAGTTATTTCTTTTTTTAATCTCTAACATTAAGATTTCTGCAATTTCACAGGTAGAGCAATCCGAGTGTTGTCACATTATCTACGGAAGTAGATATAGGAGAATGCTTTAATTGTGGCATTTGTTCACCTCTGTTGTTTGGTCTGATTCAGACAATATGATTATTTTTTTGTTTTCAGTGCAGCTCTGGTGATCGCAATATAATGGAACCTTTGGTTTGAAAATACAGTATTTAAAGCACTACCTTGCTTTTTTCCTGTAATGTAGCACTGCTTGTGCCACTTGAGGGCTTGCTTGACACATTTCACATGCTGATGTTGTTCATTCAGGCTACATATAACGATTTTCGCTTGCTCTGTATGGTTGTCCTGAAATCAGACTTGGCACTATTCCGTTTGCTTGTGTGATTATAAATGGATGATGATGTATTGCCAAGTTCTGTTACTTGCCTTGCTTTATCAGAGAGCTTTCCTGTACCTGCAACAGAGGCGTTTTGCATTAATCCAAATGCTGGCTTCTTAATCAGCTGCCGGGTGAGAAACTGTTCTTTCGCTTGTGATCCAGGAGTGCGTTGCACTTGGAAGTATACTCATTGCAACTTCCATGTACAGGAACAAAAGTAGACGCTTGGTATATTATTCTTTCTAACACAGTTTTGAATTGTATTAAAGTTTGATCGTGCATGTTTTATTGTAATTGGTATTATTATTATTATCTTTATATTACCGACACCAACCGAAGGTGGAGAGGGTTGTTTCACCCCTGTCTCTGTTCTGTCTGTCTGTCTCTTGTGAACAAAATTATCTCAAAAAGTTGTAGATGGATTCGACGAAATTGCGGTGAGAGCTTGATATGTGACAAACCTCGAATGATAACTTTTTGAAACATCTAGATCCGAAATTTTTTTTATAGTGATTTTTTCACCATTGGAGAGAGAGATGAGAGCCAGAAACGACATTATAGCAGGATATCTCAAAAAGTTGTGACGGATTCAGACAAAAACTTGGTGGTTAGGTTGGTGGCTGTAACAAGAAGATTGATTCGCATTTTGGTTGAAGATCCGAATCTGAATTCCAAAAATTTGTAACTGGATTCTTCACGATATGAGTGATAGGCGAAACGATGATGTTATAGCACGCATATCTGTAAAAACCGTAAGACGGATTTGGATGAAACTGATGGATGAGTGGTTATGTGACATGAGAACAGAGCCGATTAAATGTTAATTAGGTCTGAATTCCAGATCGGCCTGTAATTGGATACAAAAATAAACTAATCAGCCTGGCGCAGGTATGCGCTCCACCGATGCCCTTCTATATTTTTTATATACATAGTCTAAGGCTCATGGAAGATCTGTTAAACTAAACAGATCAGACACAACAGACAAATGTAACTGGTTGAGAGAGGGAGAAACTACCAACAAGCAGAGTGAAGGCCAAGACAGAAGGCCAGACTTGGGACAAGCAATGAGTGTGGGGAGGAATGAGAGCAGAGAGTATACATGGAATGACCAGAGATACAGAAGGAAACTTCAGGAGGGTAAACTGGGAAATTTGAATTGAGGTGGAGTTGGGGGAGAGTTAATGAAGGGAGAAAAAGATTTGTGTTGTGTTTTGGATCGGGACAACATCAGACGTGGTGAAACTAGCGTTCTTGAAGACCTGAGGAAGATGAGATTGAAGTGTCGTATGCTAGAAATGGAAACGTAAGAAACATCTGTTTGGCCATAAATGCACGTTTTCTTTTTATTGCCAGACACAGAGTCGTTCAGTTTGTTTAGTTTTGTGGTATGTTTTCATGTAAAGGCAGTGCACGGTAAAAGTATCTAAATGCTTCGTTTATCGTAAATTCTCCAGCGCCTATATTACAAGCATGTACGGTTAAATTTGTGTTTGCTTTGCCTTATACAGACCAAATTCATGCTTGTGTGACATCAAAAATATTCTGCTCCAACCAACATGTGTCTATCAAATATAATTTGGATGTTTCTTTTAAAAATAATAGCTTAGCTTAACTCAACTAAAACTGAATAAGGGCGAGTGGTTACTCCCGTTCTCAGGTATTAACGTGCTTCATGAGGCGTTATTGCACCCAACAAATCTGAAGTGTCATACTAGTGCATGCAGTGCCTTTCAGAAAGTATTCAACCCTCTGACTTTTCCTCACATTTGTTCTGTACCAGGCGGTGAATTTACAAATTAGCGCCACAAAATACCCCAGAATGACAAAGCTGGAAAACATGTTTTTAGAACTTTTTTACAATAATTGAAAATGAAAAGCCAATAAGTACTTCAACCCCCTGAGTCGAACTACCTTTGTAGAAGACCCTTTCGCAGTGATTAAGCTTCGAGTCTTCGCGAGCTTCGAATTTACAACTATCAGCTTTGCACACTCTGAATTTGGGCATTTCTCCCATTCCTTCCTTACAGAGTTTTCTCAAAGTCTGTTAAGGTGGATAGTGCATCGGTTGAACAGCAATCTTCAAGTCTTTCCACAGATTCTCAATGGATTCAATTCTTGGACTTTGGCTGGGCCACTCAAAGACTTCACGTCTGTGTTCTGAAGCATCCAGTTTTCTTGAAGCATTCCAAGCCATCCAGATTAAAAAACAGAAACCTGTCAAAGGTGGAGGAGCTCCTTGTGAGCCAAACAGCCATCCAGTATCTAGCCCAACTGTGTCTGCGGACGTCCTCCGTGCATTTGGGTTACCTGTTATTCGGAGGTTGGTGACAGATTTGCACTCCGGCCACCGTTAAAACACTTCATCCCACAAAAAACATACCAAAAGCAAAATAAATCTGAAAAACCATGGATGGAATACGCTCCTGTGCAAGCTTCCCTTCACAGTGCAGCTCGCCGGATAATGGGTTGTGGCCAAACCTTCGGGATCCCCAATCTTTGATGAGAGGTGGAAAACCACGGGTAACCTTCCAGGTCAGAATGTGTTGTTCTGTGTGTCGTCGGTGGTGCTGAGGTGTCATCCACCAAACGGCGGTCTCCTCGTAACCTGAGACGTCCCTTCGGATGGGACTGGAATGTCCTATCCGAAGAGAGGATGATCACCTGTCTCTGTTTATCATCTGAGCTCAAGGATTTGGACATCGTATTGCAGGCACTCTCTAGTCGGAGACCGTATTGCGGATAGATCCATGGTTGTGTTACACTACATTGGGTCTGGTCGCTCTGATGGTTACCATGCCCAAGGAGTTGCTGTAGCTGTTCAAACAAGCTGATTCAAATGATAATTGAGTAACACCGGTGAACGAGTGTATTATGAGACGAAGGATTTGTCACTCTTGGTGTCATTTCCCTGGTCTCTGTATATGCTCCAAACTGAGGCGAGTGAATCTCATCATAAGGATGCATTCTACGCCACGCTCGATGTCTGTGGTTGATCATGCCCCGAGGCGAAGAACCCTTCTCGTCTTGGGATTTCAATGCTTCGACTGAACTGATAGGGATGGTTATGAGACATGTGTTGGTCCCCATGGGTCTGAAACTGTGAACCAGAATAGCACTAAGTTCTTGACTTGCAAGAAGTCATGGACTGTAGGTGGCTGGTTCATGGTTCAAGCGCCGACAGGCTCAAATCACTGGACTTGGATTTCCAATGCTGGCGTTGTGCCCAATGGAGATTACCATGTGCTCAATGATGGTTCACTGGAGATAACCAAAGCAGGGACTACCGGAGGTGCCTCAGTTCCTCAATACTCACCACCGGCTTGTGTAGCAACTCTGAAGTTGCAGCTTAAAATCCGGAGAATGGCTACCATCCCAAGCCTAGGCTGGATGAGGCAAGCTCAAGATTGGCAGGGGTAGCTGAGTAGTTTGGCAACAGCTGAGTGGACACTTGGGGGGTCTGGTGTTTTGGGGGGTCCTGAGAGTGTGGATTGCCTTCAAGACCACCTCCTTGATGTTGCTGGTGGATGTCTGTAACTTCAGCCCGCCAGGGCAAAGAAGAAGAATTGTCTCTCAAGCGAAACACTGGATAAACCATGACCAGAGTCGCAGGGCCAGGCCTGAATGGACAGAGCTGAGCTGTTTCAGGTAGCTGAGGTGTTAAAACTGTACGTGCCGGCTAAGGGCGGACAAGGAGCTATGTGCTAGGAATCTGTGAAGGGGTAGAGCATCACCTTGTCAAATGATTCTCTCTGCGCTTACAGGGGTAAATCCGCGCATGCGTTCCTCCAAGCCCATCCCTCGGTGTACTGCAGTTAAGCGAGGGTGGTGGCTCTTGACAGCAGAGCTCCGAAGTGAAGGCCCGCGTGGCCAGTTACTTGACGGCTGTACCAGAAGAATCCAGCCAGCTGTCGAGTTGGCATGTCAGGGGTTTACTATCCTATTGCTGACTCTCCATCAACTTACATCCACCTTCGTTTTGGAAACACAGAATGTGTGAACTGGTTGAAATGGGCAAAGCTCCAGATCTGTTGCATGCCAAGCTGAACTCTCAAGGGCTGGTGTAATGCTGTGTTCATGTACGTGCATGTATTCTGTGCTCTCCTGGAAACACAGGCAATCGGTCCAAATGACTGGAAGAGGGCCTTGTTGTCCCCCTCTGAAAGGGGAAGGATGATCGCCAAGACTGCAACAGACTTACCGAGGTGACGCTGCCTTCTCAGTCCGGGCAAGATCTTTGCTCGGGATAATTCTTGATAGGTTCGCCACCATCTGCTGTGAGTACCAGCGTCCAGAGTAGTCAGCTTTACACCAAATAGGTTTCAGACGAATTGACCATAGCCATGTTCTTGCGTCCTCACCAAAACACAATGAGAGTTTGGCAGGGCTGCTTACAGCCGTATGTTGATTCTCTGTAAAGCATTTGATTCAGTGAAACGCGGATGTCTCTGGAGGATCTGCTCGCGGGTGCCACCAAAACTGATGCAAATCTGATGTCTGAACTCCACTTTGGTATGAGGATTGCTGTAAGAGTGTGGTTGATACCATCTCTGACTATTTCAAGTTGTTAATGGAGTTCATCAGGGTTTTCCTAGGCAGCCCCACACTTTTCAAGCACTTGTGGACTGGATTCTGGGAGGATGTTGCGAGAGATCAAGTTGCTGGGCATCGGTTTGGAATTCAAGACCAGCTGGGATTACAGGTTTTCAGGGTCAAACTAAATCCAGCTTTCAATACCTTGGGATGCTGCCGATCCTGTCTGTACTGTTGGTGAGGATGTTGAGGTCACGGAGAGAGTTCATTTTCCTTGGCATGATGATTCATGTCTCTGCTGTCTGAAGTCAGAGGTCAACAGACATCTGGGTCGGCCTGGGAGTCATGATTCACTGGATAATTGGCTGTGGCCACTTCCGGTACCTGTCGGGGGAGGACGAAAGTCGATCGTTCAGGTTCTTGGCTTCCAGTCTTGCTCTATGAGTGCAGAGACTTGGACTGCTGACCAGGGATCTGAACGGAGACTAATTCCTTTCGTACCAGGTCTCTTCGGAGGTCCTTGCCTATCGCTGGTTGGACTTGTGTCCAACGAGCGGTTGCGAGCAGGAGACTCAAATGAGATTTGTTACCTGCAGTAGTCCATGAGCCGTCAGCTCTGGCTATGGACATTGGCTCGTTTTCCTGAACGCGGATGATCCTGCTCACCAGATTCTTTCTCAGCGAATGAGCCTCGTAGTTTGAGAGCCAATTGTGCCGGCCAACGTATCCTCGTGTTGCAGATAATGTCTGAGCACATAGTGATAGATATGAGTGTGGATGATGTTGTACCAGTCCATATCTTCCTCCTTTGTGGGTTATCAGCATGGAATGTGGATCACTTGAGCACCATTTTCCCATCGTGTGCAACCTTTTTGGCTGCTGGTTGCATCATTGGTTAGGGGCCGCTGATGTTACATGATGCTTGCATCTATGCCGCTGATGCAGTGCCCCTATTACCAGTATACTGGTGC
>CM068961.1:102581349-102591367 GCA_035128595.1 Eptatretus atami | reverse complement strand
TGTAAAACGCTGGCTTACGCTGAACTTTTGATGTTTTTTTAAAAGATTCGAACGTATTCATAACAAGTTGGTCGTATGCATAACATATTAGTAATGGACACAGAACGTTTCGTTGTCTTATAGATAACTTATACCAACGAATTGGCTTAGCCTGTTGTCGGCGTTCACAACCTATGCCCAACGATAGTCTAACTTATGCATAGCGCGCTGCACGTATCGCCGACGATCACGTGGCGTAGCCTATTAAAAGGCGGCCACAATGATTTCAAATCATAACCCCGGAGAAATGAAGTGTCAAACATCGCAGTCACACCTTGGCGATCTTGCCAGCGTATGCCGACCTCTGAAAAATGCGTCTAAAACGCTGGCGCATAGTAGAACGTATGGGATAGTTGGTATACGTGAATAGAACGCTAAAGGATGCTATCAACGTCGTAGTATAGTGGAGACGTCTTGAAATTTTAAACGTGTTAAAAATTTTACGACGTACTTGCCGTATGCCTCACACGTTCCGCATCGATGGGATAAGTTGTAGCACTTATGTCGATCGTTGCACACGTCGACAAAAGTTACTTGTAAGTTACTCATAAGTCAAAACACGTCGAGGTAATGGTTAGCGTCAGTGTTCCAGACTCCCTGGTTTTTTTTTGGTTTTTTTCTTTCGGTATGACGGTGATGTTGACACTTCGATTTCTAGTGCGGTTATAATATAATGTAATAATTAGCTGCCGCTCAACGATTTAAATCATAACCGCACTAGAAACGAAGTGTCAACATCACCGTCATACCGAAGAAAAAAAAAAAAAAAAAAAAAAAAACAGGAGTCTGGAACACTGACGCTAACCATTACCTTGACGTGTTTCGACTTATGAGTACTTACAAGTAACGTGCGTGGACGTGTGTCAACTATCGCGGAACGTGCTTACAACACTTACTCATAGGTTAGAAATAAGTTTCGGGTACGCTAAACATTACCTCGACGTGTTTCGACTTATGATTAACTTACAAGTAACGTGTGTCGACGTGTGTCAACGACCGCATAACGTGCCTACAACTTATGGCCAGCGTAGCGGAACGTGTGAGTCATACGCTGCATAAGTCGTAAAAATTTCAAGCATGCTAAAATTTGAGGACAACCCAAAGTACAACGATGAAAGCCAGTGTACTACGACGTATGGCAGTGTTTTTCAGCGTGCTCTCAATGTTTCCAAAAACTTACCCATAACGTATTCGACGTGTGCCAAGGTTTTAGACAAATTTTTCAAAATTCGGCATAAGCTGGCTAAAACGTCAAGGTGTGACTGGGCCTTTAGCAGGGTAACAGCTCACATTGCTTTATGCACTGGGCAGTTCCGCGTTTCTCACAGACTGCAAGTGGGTTGGAATGCATATTTAATTTTGATGTCTTATTAACTGTGCAATGAGTACTTAAATGGTGAATGTGTGACAGTGTTCCCCTGTTGGTCAGGATCCATGCTGCAAATGGGTGTGGCATAGGGATTCATGGTCACCATTGCAGTAAAGAGGCACTTGTACGCATTGCCGCATGGATGGCCTTCACCCAAAAGTGCTTTTTCACTGTCTGGGTGGGAAACAACCTCGTTGGAGGTCTTTGGCACACCTGAACTATTATCTACCTTCAATGCCTTCATCCGCAGCTTGATGGAGTGTTGCTCTCCCCTCTGAGCTGGTGCCTTGCCTCACACCTTGTTCATCTTGACGCTGTGGAAAGGCCTTCAGGATCATTGTAATATCCTGCGATAAAGCTGAGTCTATGGGCTTATCGCGTTCAATTCACAGACTGGTCGGTGGTCTCTCTGTCTTCAACCACCTCCCTTCTGGGCTTGCCCCATCTGCTTTCCATGCTCTGTCCCCTACTGTCCCCATCCCTCCCCCCCCACACCTCCATATATCTGTAGGGAACATGCATTCTGCCAGCAACCCATTCTGGTGAAACTCCCAAAGTCCAGAATCATTGCTCACCTCCACTCATTAGTTCCTCCTTTTTTTCCCCCTCTCTGGAACCAACTTCCACATTCTCTTCAATCTCATTCTCCTCTCCAGGTCTTCAAGAGAGTTGTTCACCACCATCTGCGATCATCCCCCAACCATGATCTTTTCTACCCCCGTTAACCCTCCCCAAGCCCACATCTTTCCAAGTTTCCATTGTTTTTTCCATCCTGAGAGTTTGCAGCTCAATCTATCCATTTGCTATAAGATGAGGTGGAAGGCAAATGGATCCTGAATTATTTTGGAATTAACCATGTCACGGACAACGATTTGTTGACCAAAGTTAACTACAACACTTCGACTAATTTGAATATATAAATATACAGTTACATTACAGACACATGATTTTTAAAAGAAGAAAGGCACGTGCAACCAAAAAAGTAACTAGATCTACTCTGTTAATTTAAGTAGTAAGCAAAAGTAGACCCAGTCTCCTCAGGCTATCGCTACATTTTAGGACTGCAACATACCAGGTAAGTTTTCGACGTCGTTTCTGTATCAACTAAACATGCAGCCATTCAGCTCTGAGCAGGTTCGGCTTCTGATGTGTGTCGAGGTCTGCCTGAACGGTTGCTCCAGTTCAGTGACATTCAGAGATTGAACCCTTTGGTCATCTCCTTCATCCTGCCCAAAAAATGTGCGCAGAACAAACTTGAAAATTTTGTTCTCATGGAGCAACGCTGAAACTTAAATTCTCGTTTTGCATTTTTGGAATCTTTGTGTCTATGTTGTTATGCATAAAATGAGTGTCTAAAGCAAGCATTACTACTGACATAAAATTGTTGAATTTAAGACTCTATTGAATTATTTGTACATATCGGTCTTGTTGACTGAGGCATTGTTAATGTGCATAAGTAAGTGTTAAGTATGTATCTCTTGTTTTACTGATTCTTGTAGTTGCCTGCTCGGTTCATTCCCACATTCCCACACAAAAACTCCACTTTTGACTCTTTACTCACAGCTGACGAGAAATTTCTGATAAATATATTTTGTGTGCTCACAAGCCAAACATTGTCACCCTCACAAATAATGGTGCGGTGACTTGGTGCAGTTTGTGTAATTTCTAGTAGTTGTACTTCTGCTGAAATTGTCTATCCACATATGGTATTGCTGCAGGTTTATGACCATTTTGGCGTTCAGATATTTTTATATGTCTAAATCTCTCCCTCTCCCACCCCTCTCTCTCCTCTCTCGCTCTCTCTTCCCCTCTCTCTCTCTTTTCCCCCTCTCTTTCTCTCCCCCCCCTCTCTCTCTCTCTCTCTCTCTCCCCACCCTCTCTCTCACCCTCTTCCCTCCCCCTCTCTCTCCCCTCTTCCCTTCCCCCCACCCCCCCCAGACGAAGGATTCATCGATGACTGTTTGCAAGCTGGAGGTAAGTTGAGCACGACACAGCACAAGTTATAGTTGATTTCAACTTTTCAATATCAACCTTTTGCACCAGGTGACTTCAGTATTTGCCTTGTTAATGATTTTTCAGTGCTCAAAGTATTGGTATCTTGAAAATCCTGGCTACTTAGTTGATGACAATTCTGCCCTTTTGTGTGACTAAATTTTCCTGCGTGACTAATGAAGCGATTCTGAGAGACTCAAGTACATCAACATGTTTTTGGGACTTGCAACGCCATTGGTTTAAATAACGCTATTTTTGTTTTGTTCCAGGGAAGGCTTTAATCCATGGAAATGCAGGAATTTCTCGAAGGTATTTTTTCATCCTTGCTATTTTAAATGCCATATTTTTTGGCGTATAAGTCCGGGCCTTGACTTGTACTCAGAATCGACTTATCGTTCAAGACGTTGAATTGCATAAATGAAAAAAAAATTGCAGTGTGATATTTTCTGAAATAAATGGTATAATCGTTAATTTAATACACATTAAAGCAAGTTTCCATTTAACATTGTGGATGCGTTCCAAGAGAGTGCAACGTTAAGAAAAACGACTTTAAGCAGATGAGATCTTCCCATGGATGTAGTGTTATAATGGGGGGATGTGTTCCCAAGGCACATTTTCGGTCACCCAAACATAACTTTAACCTCACTTAATGACATTGTTCGCCTCCTCATCTTACCTTTACCTTTACAAGGGGTGAGGTCCAATAGCACCAAGCTTCTACCCTGCCTCAACCACGGTACTCCTCCACCTCCCTCTGTCCTCAGCCAACTCCCTCCACTCTCCAACCATCCCTCCCCTTACTCATATCCCTCCTCACACAATTCTCACATCTCAACCGTGGTCTCCCTCTTTTTCGCTTACCTTGCTCCCTCAACCTATCCGCTCTCTTTGCCATTCTCTCTTCCCCGATTCACACCAAGTGTCCAGCCCATCTCAGCTGGCATTTCACCAGTTTCCTCGTCAAGCTCATCTGCACACCAATCTCCTCCCACAGTTCATCCATCCTCCTTCTATCCACCCTCTTCACTCCTGCAATCCTGACCCAGTTGTTGTCTCTTTCTCTGTGTCACTGTTCCCAGACCGTGAAGGTAGGCCAGCATTACACACGACATCAGAACCTTCCCTTTCAATTTGCTCGATATCTTTCTATCTGTCACTACTCCCTCCACCCTCCTCCACGCATTCGCACCTACCTAAATCCTCATCCGTACCTCTGCCTCCTACTTACCATCCCCAGTTATTGTTCCCCCCAGATACTCAAACCTATTTCTCTGTCTGATCTCCTTCCTCTCTAACCTGACATTCGCTTCTTTTTTCTGCTACCAAACCCACATCACCTCAGTCTTCTCCATACTCATTTTCAGCCCATGTTTCTCAAATACCTTCTTCCACTCCCCCAGTAGTGCATCTCCCACCAACTTTCCACCACAACCGCCAGATCTTCTGCATACAACATCCTCCCCAGAATACCCCTCATGTTTACCTTCCTGCTTATCAGCTCCATAACCATGATAAACATGAGTGGGCTGAGAGCACTTCCCTGCCTCAAACGAATGTTCACGCTGAACTCCTCAGACGTCTTAGGACCAACCAAGACTTTTCCCTTCATTCCTTTATATATCCCTTCCACCAACCCAATGACAACTACCACTTCCGGCATTCCCATCCATCTCAGTGTCACCATCACCATCTCTTTCGGGCCAGTGTCATAGGCCTTCTCCAAGTCCACAAATCCCAATGGCATCTCACCTTGCACCTTCAACCTCTTCTCCACCAGCTTTCTCAGCATGAACATCCCATCCGACAAACCCCCTACCCTTTCTAAACCCCTGCTGCTCTTCTCCGATCTTCATCTCCACACTCTTCCTTTTATTCCCATCCAGAATCCTCTCCAGCACCTTCATTACATGACTTAGGAGCGTAATGCCCCTGTACTTGCCTGGATCATGAACATCTCCCTTCCCCTTCCATATCGGCACAATTAACCCTGTCCTCCACTCCTTCGGAACTGAACCCTCTATCATGCATTCAAAAACGTCTTTCTCCAACTGACTCCAACTTTCCCTGCTGCAATTATCATCTCTGTACACACTTTCTCAATGCCTGGTACTCTTCACTTCTTCATTCTCCTCAATGCCGTCTGCACCTCCTCCTCCATGATCTTTACCAACTCCATTTTCCTCTCTACATAACACGGTAGCTCCAGCTTGCCGCTGCCCTCTCCCTGGTTCAACAGCTCTCCGAAATATCCTTTCCACACCTTCAATACTTCCCCCTCTTTCACCAGCCTCCCACCTCATCCTTAATCACCCCCCCCCCCCACTTTTCTTGTCCTTATTATCCTCATCCCAGTCACAAGCCAGTTTATAAACCATCTTCCTCCCACCATCCTCTTGCAACATGTTGTACTCCTTCTCCTCCTCCTCCTCCTCCTCCTCCTCTCCTCCTCCTCCTCCTCCTCTCCTCCTCCTCCTCCTCCCTCCTCCTCCCCCATATCATTCCTAATCTTATCCACGGCTCTCCTTGCTGCCTTCTTCTTCTGCCCATACAGGAGCATCAACCCTGCATCTGGTTGCCTCCCTCTATCCTTGATCTTCTCTATCCTCTTCCAAAACTCCTCCTTTTCACCAACTGCCTTTGCCTACCTCCTCTATCCACCACATCTGGTTTCTGTCCCTTGATGATACACCCTTTCCTGATGTCCTTCCACGCAAAACTTCTGCAGTTCCCCTAAACGCTTCTCCGTACTTCTTCCACTCCTCCAAACCTTCCGCTTCTTCACTAAGTTGCTCATGCCTGGCCCTCGCCCTCTCCTCTTACTCTACGACGATGTTTCCCCCTCCACTTCCCCCACCTAATAATCTTCCGATCCCTGCTTTTAACCTCCCTCCTTCTCGTCATCCAAACCACAAGCACCACAGGCTTGTGCTGGATGGTGACATGCTCTCCTGCCATTACCTTACAATCCGCAATCCTCCACAACTTTCACTTCCTTACCACCACCAAATCCAACTCTGTTCTATGCTGTTGTGGCTTTCCCGCTTTTGACTACTAAATACGCTTCCTTGTTTTAAAGAAGACTCGTAGGCAGCGATGCGTTGAGTGTCAAGGAAGAATTAACACCTCTATTATCCTGACTGAACGACAGTTTTGCTAATTACTGTAGTTGATCTAGCTTCGTATTGTACTCCACATCGACTTGTAGGCCGAAAAATATGGTAATTTCCAATGCTAATAACTTTCTGGTGTGTAATCAATGGGAAAATGGTTATTTTCTTTTCTAATCTCTAACAATAAGAATTCTGCAATTTCACAGTACAGCAATCCGAGTGTTGTCGACATTATCTACGGAATGTAGATATAGGAGGAATGCTTAAGTGGTGGATTTGTTCACCTCTTGTTGGTTTGGGTCTGATTCCAGACAATATGATTGTTTTTTTTGTTTGCAGTGCAGCTCTTGTGATCGCATATATAATGGAGACCTTTGGTTTGAAATACAGGTATTTTAAAAGCACTACTTGCCTTTTTTACTTAATGTAGCACTGCTTGTGCACTTGAGGGCTTGCTTGGACACATTCACATGCTATGATTGTCATTCAGGCTGACATATAACATTTTCCTTGCTCTGTATGGTGTCGCTGAAATCAACTTGCACTATTCCGTTTGCTTGTGTGGATAAATGGATGATGATGTATTGCCAAGTTCTTTACTTGCCTTGCCTTTATCAGAGAGGCTTTCCTGTACCTGCAACAGAGGCGGTTTTGCATTAATCCTAATGCTGGCTTCGTTAATCAGCTCCTGGTGAGAACTGTTCTTTCGCTTGTGATTCCAGGAGTGCGTTGCACTTGGAAGTATACGTCATTGCAACTTCCATGTACAGGAACAAAGTAGACGTTGGTATATTATTCTAACACAGTTTTGAATTGTGATTATAAGTTGATCGTGCATGTTTTTATTGTAATTGGTATTATTATTATTATTATTATTACCGACACCACCGAAGGTGGATGGAGGTTGTTTTCACCCCTGTCTCTGTCTGTCTGTCTGTCTCTTTGTGAACAAAATATCTCAAAAAGTTGTAGATGGATTCGGACGAAATTTGGTGGAGAGCTTGGATATGTGACACCTCCGAAATGATAACATTTTTTGGTGAACATCCAGATCCGATAATTTTTTTAAGTGATTCTTTTCACCATTGAGAGAGAGATAGAGCCAAAAACGACATATAGCAGGATATCTCAAAAAGTTGTGGACGGATTCAGACAAAACTTGGTGGTTAGGTTGGGTATGTAACAAGGAAGAATTGATTCGATTTTGGTGAAGATCCGAATCTGGATCCAACAATTTTTAACTGATTCTTCACGATTGAGTGATAGGGCGAAGACGATATGTGTATAGCACGATATCTGAAAAAGGTATAGACGGATTTGGATGAAACTTGGTGGATGAGTTGGTTAGGTGACGAGAACAAGCCGATTAAATTTTACTTCAGGTCTGAATCCAGATCCGGCCTGTAATTGGGATACAAAATGTAAACTAATCAGCCTGGCGGAGGTATGCGCTCCACCGAGTGCCCTTCTAGTTATTTTTGTATACATAGTCAAGGCTCATGGAAGATCTGTTAAACTGAACGGATCAGGACACAACAGGACAAATGTAACTGTTGAGAGAGGGGGGGGAGAAACACCAACAACAGAGTTGAAGGCCAAGACAGAGGCAGACTTGGACAAGCAATGAGTGTGGGGAGGAATGAGAGGCAGGAGAGGATACATGGAATGGACCAGATGGATACAGAAGGAAACTCTCAGGAGGGTAAACTGGAAATTTGGAATGAGGAGGGATTGGGGGGAGTTAATGAGGGTAGAAAAGATTGTGTTGTGGTTTTGGATCGGGGACAACATCAGACGGTGGTGAACAGCTGTCTTGAAGACCTGGAGGGAAGAATGAGATTGAAGTGTCATGCTTAGAAATGAAACGTAGAAACATGCTGTTTGGCCATAAATGGACGTTTTCTTTTTATTTGCTCAGATATAGAAGTCGTTCATTTGTTTAATTTTGTGGATGTTTCATGTAAAGTGCAGTGGCACGGTAAAATTATCTAAACTGCTTCTGTTTATCTAAATTCTCCAGCGCTATATTACAAGCATGTACGGTTAAATTTGTGTTTGCTTTGCCTTATACAGACCAAATTCATTCCTGGTGTGACAATCAAAAATATTCTGCTCCAACCGACATGTGTCTATCAAATATTCATTTGGATGTTTGTTTTTTTTAAATAATAGCTTAACTGAACTAAAACTGAGATAATGGGCGGTGGTTTACTCCCTGTTCTCAGGTATTAACGTGCTTCATGAGGCTTATTTTCACCACACAATATCTGTTCAAGTGTCATACTAGTGCATGCAGTGCCTTCAGAAAGTATTCACACCCCTTGACTTTTCTCACATTTTGTTCTGTTACAGCGTGAATTTAAAATTACAGCCACAAAATACCCCAGAATGACAAAGTGAAAACATGTTTTTATGAATTTTTACAAATAAATTGAAAATGAAAAGCAATAAGTATTCAACCCCCTGAGTCAATACTTTGTAGAAGCGCCTTTGGCAGTGATTACAGCTTCGAGTCTTCGCGAGCTTCGAGATTACAGCTATCAGCTTTGCACATCTGAATTTGGGGATTTTCTCCATTCTTCCTTACAGATTTTCTCAAGTTCTGTTAAGTTGGATAGGTAGCGTCGGTGAACAGCAATCTTCAAGTCTTTCCACAGATTCTCAATGGGATTCAATTCTGGACTTTGGCTGGGCCACTCAAAGACGTTCACGTTCTTGTTCTGAAGCCATTCCAGCCATCCAGGATTAAAAACAAAACCTGTCAAAGGGTGGAGGAGCTCCTTGTGAGCCAACAGCCATCCATATCTGATGCCCAACTGTGTCTGCGGACGTCCTCCTGCATTTGGGTTACCTGTTATTCGGAGGTTGGTGACAGGATTTGCACTCCGGCCACCGTAAAACACTTCATCCCACAAAACATACCAAAAGCAAAAATAAATCTGAAAACCCATGGAGTGGGAATACCTCCTGTGCAGCTGCCCTTCACAGTGCAGCTCGCCGGATAATGGGATTGGGGCAAAGCCTTCGGGATCCCCAATCTTTGATGAGAGGTGGAAAACCACGGGGTAACCTTCCAGGGTCAGAATGTGGTTGTCTGTGTGTCGTGGTGGTGCTGAGGTGTCATCCACCAAGCGGCTCCTTCGGTTAACCTGAGACGGTCCCTCGGATGGGTACCTGGAATGTCCTATCCCGAAGAGAGGATGATCACCTGTCTCTGTTATCATCTGAGCTCAAGCATTTGGACATCGGTATTGCAGCACTCTCTGAGGTTCGGAGACCGGATTGCGGAGAGATCATGGTTGGTGGTTACACCTTTACTATCGCTCTGATGGTTACCATGCCCAAGGAGTTGCTGTAGCTGTGTCCAACAAGCTGATTCAAATGATAATTGAGGTAACACCGGTGAACGAGTGTATTATGAGACGAAGGATTTGTCACTCTTGGGTGTCATTTCCCTGGTCTCTGTATATGCTCCAACTGAGGCGAGTGATCTCATCATGAAGGATGC
>CM068961.1:102558089-102568819 GCA_035128595.1 Eptatretus atami | reverse complement strand
AAATTTCTGTGAAGTCAGTCCTGTTACTTTATAGACGGACCTCGTATATATATACATATATATGTATATACTCCACTGGTCAAAAGTTTTAGAACACCCCCATTTTATATAAAAAGCTACGCGACTTGCTTGGCCCAGGCCCCGCCGTGCGGCCTCGTGGTTCGGGCCTAGCCGACGACGCCTCCGAGGAACGAACGGCCTTTGCTCTTTCGAGAGTTGATGCTCTTTTAAGAGCCCGTCCGTTCCTCAGCGTTGGCGACCTCTCTCCGGCTTCCTCCACCTTCCCGTGGTTCTGCGCGGCACGGCAGGCTGGCTGCGCTCCAAGCTCCGACTGCCCTTCACTGGACTCGAACCTTGCCGGCTGCTGGCTTCCTCTGACTCGACGCCAGCTCGACTCCAGACTTCCCCTCTCTTGCAGCTCCCCGACAGACTCCGAACCCCGACAGACTGCTTGCTTGGCGTTAGCGCGCCTTTATATGGGGTTCGTGAGTGAGGTCTGATCTTTCACCTCTCACCCTTCGCTGGCTCCGCCCCTTTTGATCTTTTGATCTGATTTCGACGCGAAGCTCGGAGAGAGCGGACGTGGTAGAAATCATCAACCACGCGGAAGTTGCAGGAATCATCAGCCGTGGAAGGCGGACGTTGTGGAAATCATCAGCCCCCGCGTCTGTCGGCGGAGATGCCGCTCATCCGTGGGATTCGCCGTGGCTGGCGAAAAGATGGCGGCGTAACGGAGATGAAGGTGAGGCGATGTTGTGGTCTTTTGTGGTGGAGTGGTTGTTGTTGAGAGGTGGTTGTGGTTGTTAAGTAGTGGTTGTGGTTGTTGAAATGTGGTTGTTCCAAAATACGATAGCAAAAAGAATAACGGCTGACTCAGCGATCACAGCCCGGTTACACCAATAATTCCCTTAGACATCGGTGGGGAAATCTAATCTGAACACACACTTATCGACATAACTGATCTCTGGAAGCCTGAATGGTGTTCTGTGAATTTCCACAACCGTAACAATATACTTTAACCTTGACCTGTCCTTGTCTGCTATGTTTTGCTTGACATCAGCCTCATTCAGACATCTGTCTCTTTGAGCTCAGTGATCAAACCATGTCCTTCATCATGTACGTCGTATACCAGTTATTGTGCAATTCCAAATTCGTTATTTTCTTCCAACTGTGTTACATCCTTATCGATGGGTACAGATGGAAACTTCTCCCCCACAACATCCCAAGATAGCAATTGTGGTGATCGTTTGCTGTGGCATTCAAAATATTAGTTGTTGACTATATTTAGAGTGCAACGAACTCAGGGAATTATATCGAGACAGTCTGGGGGATGTTAGGAAAATCCACCCTGACTCATGCATGTCCTTCTCTACATCGCAACTAGAAGGCTGCGATCAGAGGTCGCTCATGGTTCCCGGTGTTGGCAACTCGTATTATTAGCCAATTGGTTGTGTTTTTTGTTGTTTTTTCTTCCAAAAAGCAGGACACGAAGACTAAAAAGACTAAAAGCACAATTCCTCCCTCCTGAAACGTAATTAAAAAATTAAATAATGGGGAAAAAAATTAACAATCACAAATTGGAAAAAAGTAAATAATTCTGAAAATTGAAGAAGACAAAAAAAATGTGGAAATTAAATAATTGAAAATTGGGGGAAAAAGATTTGAACATTTTAATAATGAATCAAGTTAAATGTAAAATGATATTCTTCATATAAAGTGGACACAACGGACACCAAGACTAAACACTTTAATGGTTCCATCCGTGAACCGTAATTAAACAATTAAATGGGAAATAAAATAAATTTAAAATTAAAAAAAAAATGAAAACAAAATTATTGAAAATTAAAAAATAGGGGCAATTACCCCTGTTGCAGGTGAAGGTTTGAGTGTGTTGGGTGCATGGGAAGGGGAAGGTTCGTGTGTGTGAGGTACGGATGGAAAGTTTGAGTGTGTGGGGTGTGGGAGAAGGTTTGAGTGTGTGGGGTACGGTGAGACCCTTTAGATCCCTTTAGACTCCTAAAGACCTTTACACCCTTTCGACCCTCTTTGGATACCTTAAACCCTTTAGACCTGCAACGACTATTGGAACATACCCTTTAGACCCTCAGACGTTTTGGACCTTGAAAGAGCCTTTAGACCTCTTAAGACTCTTTGAGCCTTTTGACGCCTTAAGACCCTTGAAGACCTTTACACCATTTAGACTGCTTAGACCCTTGACCCAAAGACATTTTGACCATTAGACCCTCTTTAGACATTTTAGAATTCCTTAAACCTGTAACTGCTGTGGAACATACCCTTTGGACCTTTAGACCCCTTCGACCTTGTAGGAGCCTTAAGACTGCTTCGACCCCTTGAGCCTTTAGAGTTTAGACGTTTTCGACACCTTAGATCCCTTAGACCCTCTGGACTCTTGAAGACCTTTACACCATTTAAACAGCTCAGTCTCCTTGATCCTTCGACCCTCTTTAGACCCCTTAGAGCTGAGCCCCTTTAGAGTTTTGACCCAACTACGGTGTGAAAATACCCTTTAGATGTTTGGACCCCTTTAGACCTCTAAGACCTTTGCACCACTTAGACCCTTCAGTCCTTTGTACCCCTTAGACATACACCACACAAACCTCTATAGTCTTCTTGCAATACAGGCTATACCTTTTTCAGCAAGTCATGTGCGATCTCACCCACCCGGAGGCATGGGTACTCTCACAGTTTGAACAGAATTTACATACTGGGTCACTGAATTGATTCACCAATCAAAACCTATAAGCATATTGTTTAATTGATTTCACAAGTATCATACTCTGCACAACATATCCTTCTTGTTTGTCTGTTTGTGAGCAGGATATCTCAAAAAGCTATGGACGGATCCAGATGAAATTTGGTGGACAAGTTGGGTGTGTGACAAGGACGAATTGATTAGACTTTGGTGAAGATCCGGATTCTAGAAATTTAAAAGTGATTCTTCACCGATAAAAGAGTAGGACAAAAACAATAATAATAGAGCATGATATTTCAAACAGTTATGGACGGATTCGGACGAAACTTGGTGGATGAGTTGGGTAGGTGACATGAACCAGTCGATTACATTTTGGTTCAGTCAGGATGCAGATCCAGCCTCACAGAGGGTTACAAAACACAAACTGTTCAACCTGGCAGAGATGTGCACTCCACTGAGTGCCGTTCCACTTGATTTCCATAATGGTCACAATCAGTAAGAGGTCAGCTTGTCATCATTATCATAGTAACCTTTGTAGTCGAAGACAGCCGTTCACATGTGCCATGCAAACAACCTGGGAATGCGAATGTGTTTGTATTGTCAAAAGTGCTACCCACTACCCAGACAACAATCACACACTGAGATATAACAAGCAGTGTAACCTGGTATCAAGAGATAACAAATCAAACCAGATTACTCGCAATCCAGTTTAGACAGGAAGTTGTTCATGGAGCGATAACTCCATGCCTGGTGTGGCTTCATGGTTATGGTGGTGGGCTTAGGATCCTAGGGTGCTGAGTTCAAATTCCGCTCGGCTGTTGAATTAATACCAGGTGAGGTTGAGTCTGCCTGTCATCCTTCTGAGGTAGGCAAATATGAGTGCCAGCTTGCTGGTATCCTGTGTCAGGGTGGTGACCCGTCCAGGATTGTGCCCAATAGCCAAGGAGACTGCTTAGAGAGCACCAACGCTCTGCACAGAGTATGGTCCCGATGGATGGATGGATGGAGGCAATAACTCGCCGAAGACACCCGCGGATCTTTAATGTCCACCAAAGTGTTGGTAGAGAGTCCTCGTCTCGCCGATGGACGGCACACACATCGATGTCTCACCCTGCATCTGAAACACCAGGATGAGAGTTTATATCTGAGCACACACATTGGGACCCAGGCTAGATAGCTCAGATAAAAATGTGAATAGATCTTAGCTATCCCATCAGGCCAGACAAGCTAGTACTGCCCTGGTGATGGAATTAACGAATGCTTTCTTTTCAATGTTTAAAGAAGAAAGAGGAGAGCTTGCTTAAAACATATTGATTAAAGGACAAACTAAAAGCGAGGTTGTTTCAAAAGAAGTGTATTTCACAGAATGTATAAGAAAAAACAACAGAAAAGAGAAAGAAAGCAAAGTACATCACTAAATCATTGCATTTGAGAGAACTTCCAAAGCGCTCATCAAATTTTGAAGTCGAGAAGTCCACCTGCAAACACATTCAGGTGAGTTTCCATTTGGATAATCTTAAGATTTCACTTCACGAGTCAGCATCGAAACACAACTTTGCATGAGATTGAAAAAGAAATTTCACAAAACCCTCAACAATGGATATCGGATCCAAGAAGTTAAAGTACAGCATGTTGAAACAATCGGGGCTGTCGCTGTCAAAGAATGTTGTCATCAAGTTGCGAAACAAAATGGAGTAAATCTGGGAACAGTGAAGTTGGCAACAGATTTTTACAATGCCTGTTGTCAGCTGTGATGAGCAGAGGCAGATAGACGGAGGTCTGAACCTCGACTCCCCCTATCCCCTTTTATTTATCTTTATTTTTTTACAAAATAATTATACCTTCATTTACAAAATAATTGAATGCACTTTTATCCAGGGAGGATGGCCAAAGACGTCCAGTGAAAGTGACATATTACAGTGTTGGCTGCGTATTCGTTTTATACAAGTATCATGGCTCACGTACAAGAAGAATGTCAGCGGGAAAATGGTCAATAAACATAACAAGGAGTGAAGGGTAAACCTTTAGGACAAGGACATACAAGTGGATCACAGCACAAGAGGAGGAATTGCGAGTAAAGGATGCGAACAGTCTCAGCGGGCTGGTTAAGCTCGGAGTAGAAATGGAGTGATCATGAGGTGGCGGTGGGCAAAAGACTTGAAATCCTGGAGGTAAGAGCTCGAGACAGTAGACTCAGGAAGATAGTTGCACAGGTGAGAGAAGGGGTGATGAATGAATTGAGGTGACCATGGTTTATACTGTCGGAGGGTGACAAGGAAAGGGTTTGTATTAGAATGCGTATGACTTGGAGGGGCGGTGGTTTGGCAGAGAGGTGAGAGGACAGGAGGAACGAGACCAGCATAAAGCTAGTAAGAAAACTGCAAGGCCACATACCTGCTTGTGGTGAAGCAAGTAGCACACCCCGAGACTTAGCACCCTGCTGTGAGATGCCAAAGACACTGAGCGCCTTGGATTCCATGGCCTGAAGAACTAGCAGCACCAGTCCACAGGGTGAACCATATTCCATTCACTGAGAAAAAGGCCTTGTATACCAATATAAGCTAAGGATGGCAAAGGAAAAACTTTACACTGCAGAGGTCACTTCTAGGAGACCAGCTTAGAGATGTGGATCTGTGCAAGAGAAGGTATAGTTCATCGTGACATCCAGGAGCTCCAGACACCACACCTCTCCCAGAGGCTGACCACAGAAATAATTTAGGGAATTGAAAGAGAGGTCAATGATATCTATGAAGAACAGGATTGGTTTCAGAATGCTACTTTGAAACAATCTCTTGAGGTAGAGCAAAATAAGGAACTCCCTACGAAACAACCTGCTGCTTGGGAGCGCACCGGATATCTGAAAGCCTTCCAAGGAGGGAAATCGGATACCAGTTGCTGAAAATTTTGGAAATCAGTGTGAGATGCCAAGCATAATCAATTGCATAAGTTGTCCAGTCAGATAGCCCTGATCTCATTTGAGATTGAGGCTATCTATCCATTAATGATATCGAAGCCGCAGCATGTACAGGGTGGAATGACCTGGGCAGAACTGATGTTCAGAGATTCGATCAGTACTAAATCAATAATACCCACAGGACCAGTCACAGTGCATGAGTCAATCCATCCATTCGGACCATACTCTGTACAGAGCGTCGGTGCTGCCGAAGGAGTCTCCTGGGCTTTTGGGCCCAATCCTGGACGGGTCGCCACTCCGACGCAGGATACTCGAATGGCTAAATCATCCCAGCAAGCTGGTACTCATTTTGCCGACCTCGGAAGGATGACAGGCTGAGTCAACCCCACCTGGTATTAATACAACAGCGAAGAGGGATTTGAACTCAGGACCTTAGGATCCCAATCCCACCACCCCAGCTATTAAACCAACACCAGGCATAAGACAAGTCAATAGTGGCTAAGAATTTATCCACTTGATTAGAGTAAGTTTGAAGCTCACACGTTGTAGGATATTTTCAGTGTGGGGAATTGTAGGATGGGTACAGGAGGAGGGAATAGGGACCTTGGCCTTTTCTTAACACGAATCGTGTATATCATGATCCCACCCTACAGGAGTAAAGCATCCAATGAAGGACATGTTCCAAAGACAGACTTGATAATCACCTGTTCAGCCACATTCTGGCAATTGTGTAAACGAATGAATAATTGCACCAGGAACAAGATATTTGACAGGATAGCTGGAGGTGTGAAAGTATGAACTGGTGTCTGTGTGTATGTGAGTGAGTGAGAGTAAGATTATATATATGTACACACACACACACACACAAGCCCCAGGTACTGTATATATCCATATATGAAGAGATAGTGGACCATTCAGTGGAAGAGATGGTGGACTGCAAGATAAACTAATCAGCCAGATTAAGCTTCCAGACATGGCAAGACCATGGTGATTCCCTGAAGACCATCACAGCCAGATAATTTCAAAAGCGCACGACTTAAGAAGCCAAATGGGATCTGAAGACCAGCAGGAAGTATTGAAGGGGAAGTTGGACAAGATCAAATCAAGTATACAATGGGAGTCATGAAAGGAAATACAAGTTGGGAATACAACACATTGGGTAAGGCCTGATTATTTCAACAAGTTGTCTGAAGACGAATACAAAACCAACTGGAATGAATGGAATCAAAGTAACCAGAGACAAGGAAGAGATAAATGGGAAGGAGGAGGGAGAGGGTGGGGGGGGGGGGGTGTTTAGGAGGTCGTCAAAGATGGCTGATAAAGCCTCATTCACAAACTTATCACAGTTGGGAGGATGGTGGACCACACACAAAAACAAGACATTGTCCATGAGAGAAGCAGCTCCAGAGATATTCCGCAGGATTTCGGGGACAGGGCAGGGCAAGGATTTTAGGCTTTTAGGCTCAGAAGCTTTTGGTATGGCCATTTTAAAACTTTTACAAATGGAATTTATTTTCATGTTATTTCATTTACAAAGTTTCTGTTCATTGTAAGATTAAAATTTTCAGAAGGAGATAGTGAATAAGTTGGTTCGGGAAAGAAGATACTCATTTACAATGCATACAACATGCGGAACTCCACGAGGTTTGTAAGTAATCAGTAATCTTCTCGACCATACAGTAATTCATAGCTGGAAGCTAGATTTAATAATTTGTGGGTGATTTCATACTTATAGATGTTCCCTATTATGGCTTGAAAAATAACACTTCTGAGCAGACGCTGAACAAAAAAACACATAGGCAGGACAAAAACAAAATCTTGCAACAATTTCCTGTCAAGCAGTACACTTAGATGATAGGTCTTCAATTTGTTCCGAAGCCACGATGGTTGCATCTTTTCAAATTCCTGTTAACCGTGTCACCCTGACAACGCAGAACAATCCACCAATTGAAATGGTGCTTCTTCTGTTTGAAAAGACCTCATGTTCTTAAGCTATTCCTCCAGATAGTGAGAATATTTACAATTCATCAATTCCATCTGTCTATCGCTCGAGTGTCCGTCATTTAGGACACAGTGCTGAGAAATGGCCCTTAATCAAGAAAGGTGTGTTTCAAGATAGAACCAAATTTACCCATTTACAATCCCATTGGCTTCAAATTCCTCAAGTTTAAATTTCGTTGAATGTCTCTTCAAAAAACATTCGTGAAATATCCAACAATTTCCTTGTTGGGTCGTAACTGTCATCGCTCGAGAACTTCCCTGAAAAATCCAGGAGTGGGGCCTATTGATTGATGTAAGAAGTTCGATTGATTTTCCTCAAGCTCGATCTACCAGACTCGGTGGTGAATAGTTGGAACGTTCGCTCCGAGTCTGGGAGGTCGGTGGTTCAAAACCTCTTTAAAAAAAATGATACCTGCTGCTTGCCTCCTTGCTTGACATTCAGAATTTAAAAATATAAGAGCACGGATAATCCCCATAGGTTGGCATCTGTGGGAAGAGGAAATTCCTCCTTAGGAAATGCCTCACTGAGTGCGGTGAGAAAAGTGGCGCCATTGCTGTGGTGTCACTGGTACCCAGAGTCCCCGGGAAGTGACGGAACTCCCCCAACTTCAGTGGCTGTGTTTGTCTTGTCTAAAAGTCCTGTGTTGCGTCTCGTGTGTTCGTCTGCATGGCCATGTGTGTGAGATGTGTGTGTAACAGCTACACTATGAGCCATTGATACTGTCAGAAAGAAGAAAAAGAGGACTGCAGGCAAATAGTATGTAGTCTATACAGATACACCTTCACACTAAAAACTGCACTAACGTGTAAAAATCCCAGATGTGCACAGTTACAGAAGTGCTCAGCAACCGATAAAGTTCAAATAGTGTGGTAATTTTCAAGGATTCCCATGAGCCAATATTTAACAATGAGCTGAGAATATTCCTCCAAGAATTTGAATGGGTATGGTTCTCTCACTCACTGTTGAAGGAATATTCATAACCATGCTTATCAAGCCAGAAATGGAAAGAAATCATCATAGTTCTTAATTAATTGTTACTCTCTGATCTGTGAGGAATAACCAACCCATCCTTCAATGAAAAACCATGCTAAATTATTCACTTAATTGAGATTGTTTTTTTTTTTAACCTGACATCATATAAATAAATATTTAATGGTAAACAATTCATTCCTCAAGCTTTGAAACCTCAGCAACCGAGGCCACTTGGACATGTGCAACATCTTTGTCTCCCTGTGCTCCTTTGATCCTGTCAATGAACCTGCTACCATTTGTTGTTTGCTCCTCCACGAGTATGTGTGTCTGTGTGTGATACATATACATACACATATACTCTACCGGTCAAAAGTTTTAAAACACCCCCATTTTTCCAGTTTTTACTGAAATTTAAGCAGTTTAATGTTTCAATGTACTCTGAAATTAAAGCACAGAACAAATAAACATTGCAGATAAAAAAGAAATCAGCGAATCGTTTTGTTGAACAAAATTTAATCTAAATTTTTGACTCATCAAAGTAGCCACCTTTTGCAGATATAACAGCCGAACATACTCGTGGCATTCTTTCTACAATGGAAATCAAATATTGTTCGGAAAGTTCTTCCCAACACTGTTGCAGAAGTTCCCACAAATGTGTTGCACTTGTAGATTGCTTTGCTTTCACCCTTCTGTCCAGTTCATCCCAAACCAGCTCGATGGGGTTTAAGTATGCAGACTGTGCTGGCCATTCCATGATTTGAAGCCTACCGTCTTGTTCTTTTCTTCTGAGGTAGTTCTGACATACCCTGGAGGTATGTTTTGGGTCGTTATCTTGCTGTAGGATGAACCCCTGACAAACTAGGCGTAGACCAGAGGGTATTGCATGCACTGCAAAATGCTGTGGTAACACTTTTGGTTGAGGGTGCCAGTCACTCTGTGCAAGTCGCCGACTCTGGATCCAGCAAAGGAGCCCCAGATCATCACGTTTCCTCCTCCATGTTTGACAGTTGGTTACACACACTGAGGAACCATCCTTTCGCCTCCTCGATGGTGTACAAAATTGCTGCGTGATGAACTGAAGATTTCAAATTTTGATTCATCGGTCCATAAGACCTTCTTTCATGTTTCAGTACCACTGGCAGTGCTTCATGGCCCAGCCAAGCCTCTTTTTCTTATTTTGCCATCTCAGCAATGGCTTTCTTACTGCCACTCGACCTGTCAAACCCGCAGCTCGAAGTCTTCTCTTCACAGTTGAAACTGAGACTTCCTTACTTCGACCAGTGTTAAGCTGTGCTTGAAGCTGCGCTTGAAGCTGCTGTCCTGTGAGCCGCCTATCACGCAAGCTGATGACTATCAGAAACTTGTCTTCTGATTGTGTTGTGGCTTTGGGTCTGCCAGACCTTCTCCTGTCAGAGTTTCCTCCAGTTTTCAAGTGCTTTTGATGGTGGAGGAAACTGTACTCACTGACAGTTTGAATTCTTTGCAATTTCTCCAAAGGAAAGACCTACACTTTTAAGGGTTATAATGGTCTGTGTGTCTTCCTTTGTTAATTGGCTTTTACTCGCCATTATGATAGCAATATAACTACTTCCTGCAGTGCAATATTGTCCAAATAATGCTTCAGAGGGTGTAGCAACACAGTCTGTTCCAACACTGCTTTTACACAGACAGAGGGTTGGTAACTAATCAACAAAAGTTGGGACACCTGTAGGAATTGTTTGCATCAACTTTCAAGGTTTAATTTACTTCCATTGCTGCAGAACAGCTGCAGTTGCAAACCCATTACTTGTTCCTGAAAAGGGCCTATTTTAACAACTCTGAAATTTACATTATTTTTCAGTTTTTGGTAACCTAAACTTTTTTTTTTAACCTCTGGCAGTTTACCGCTTAGCTTTGTACAATTTCAGGTTATTCATTGGACTTGAACTGCTTAAATTTCAGTGAAAACTGAAAAATGGGGGTGTTCTAAAACTTTTGACCGGTGGAGTATATACATATATATATATTTTTATATAAAATGGGGTGTTCTAAAACTTTTGACCAGTGGAGTATATACATATATATATATTTTTATATAAAATGGGGGTGTTCTAAAACTTTTGACCGGTGAGTATATACATATATATATA
>CM068961.1:102501967-102520867 GCA_035128595.1 Eptatretus atami | reverse complement strand
GGTGTTTTTTGTTAATTAGGTCACAATCCGATAAAAAGTAGATCAGGGACACGAATCGAATAACAGATGCACAACTTCAATGTAGATACACTGTTATGATGCAAGAGCATCTTGGAATGCCAAGCGGTCTGAGATTCCACATTGATAAAGTTAAGCGATGACAAAAAAACGCGGTTTTTTTCAGACTGCCATTTGACCTAACCTTTAACCCAGAGGGGTATGATGTAAATTTAAGCATACGTGCACCTTGATCTAGGCTATCTAGTGAGAGCAATTTTGTTCTAATTGGACAAGGCTTTGTAAAGTTCTGATGAAAAATGTAAAAATGTCGAATTAGGGCATGACCTTCAAATTAGGTCAAGGTTTAAAAAAAAAGTCAACACCGCAAACTTTCTATTCACATTCTTAATGGGAAATGTCATTCCGAAAGTCCTAGCCAGATCCGAGATACAACTCGGAAATTGATGGTTTTGAAATTAGGAATGCAGGAAGAAAAAAAACAACCTAAATGGTGGTTTAGTACTCCTCGGGGTCTAAGAACCTCTGGGGTACCATTAAAAATTGGGGGTGCTAATTGTAGAATCAACCCTACAACAACTAATACCCTCTCCCTATTCTACAGGGGGAGTCTTAATGAGCACACGTCCATATTCCCAATGTGGTTAAATTGAATGCACAGCATTTGTCTGGCTTGGTTTTGTGAGTGTTACCAGAGCTGACAATGGAAATATTACCACTTTGCAGCTATGCCCCCTGGTGCCCGGCGTGCCAGCGTCTTCAGCATGATTGGCAGGCATTGAGTACCTGGAGTGAAGACTTGGGGATTCATGTGGCTAAAGTTGACATCACTGTGGAGGCTGGTAAGGATTTGGAGCCGAGGAAGCCCGTCATCGGGTGGCAGACAGTTGAGATTGGATTTTAAAATGGCACATGATACTGTGATCCACATTACTCTTGTGTTGTGTTGATATTGTTCCGGGTTCGGGATTGCGCGCGGGGCTCACGAGGGGGTTGCTCGGACCCGTGGCATAAACTTCCGACCTTGAAGCCGACAAGCCACAGATAACTCCGCGACCTGACAGGTTACTGAGCAACCACGAACGCTGTCTGAGGAGGCTAGTTCTGGCAGGGTCCCCACCCCAAGACTCGCATTACCTTATCGGTGATTTAGCCCCTCCCAGATGGGGAACGGCGCTCTCGACTTCCCCACCCTGTATATATTTATTATGTACGGACGAGAAAAACCGGAGGTGGGAGGTCCGCTATCTAGTGCAGTGAATCAACAGGGTACAACTTCCTGTCTATTTATTATGTACGCTATGTCCAACCAGTGGGGAAACGGACAACCGAGCAGGTTCGAAACAGTTTATCGAAATAAGGCACGTATCGGCAGGTAATATTCACATTCATTCTCTATCAACAATATATAAGTCACTCCATCTCACTTGGTCTGTCCCAAAATATTATTTCATCACTCACCTGTCCATGCAGATTGACATGGATTGTAAGATAAATCAAGGTGTATGTTGATGGTTACGTAAGCATTCGTACTTCTCTGCATGTTTTTGGCTGTTTGAAACTTTGATTATTAATTTGGAGTTGAATGAAGATGAAAGAATTCTCCAGATCCCTCCAATCAGCAGCACACTTTGAATCTCAACAGGGAGGATAATTGGCTCTTCCAGCTTTAGTCAAGCAGTGTAAAATACCATTTTTCGTAATAAAGGTCAATCAAAATGTTTCCAGTATCTATCTTCTTTTTTTAATGGACTCAATCATTCCCACCTGCTTGTGGGCTCAGTGGTGGGAGGAGGAGGAGGAGTAGGTGGGGAGGTAACATTCCTGGTACTGGTTGGTCAGGCCTGATATTTGCTGCAAGAAATGGTAATTTCTTTTTTCCCACTGCCAGTGACAACTCATCCACCTTTCACAAAAGACACCGTGCAATCCCTTATAGCCACCCATGACCAGTGCTAACAGATGGGATGCCCAGTTTGACATCCATCTGGCACACACACTAATACCTATCCTTATCCATGAAACAACAGTTTACAGTTGGTTGGGGATTCAAACCCAGGCTAGACTACTCAGAGACGAGTGTGCGTACCACTAGGCCAGTCTACCAGTACCTATGGGTCAGCATTTATAGCCCCCATTGGGCTTATTCCAAAACGGGGACTTATGAATTGGGTCTCGTCTGTCTGTCTGTCTGCAGCCACATCTCGGACATGTATGGACCGATTTTGTTCAAATTTGGCACAAAGATAACACATCATGGTATACATATGCGCATCATTTTGTTTCGCAATTTGATCAAAGATGGCCGACTGGCGGCCGCTTGGTTATAAAAACCCGATGTTGACCACGTCCTCAGCCATGTCTTATACATGCATTTTCCGTTCTTGTTCAAACTTGGCATACCGATAAAGAATGGTGGCTTACGTAAGCACGTCATGTTGTTTCGAAATCAGATCCAAGATGGCCGACTGGCGGCAATTTTGTTACTGGAACGTGTCCCCAACCATTTGTCAGACATGCATGGTCTGGTTTTGTTCAAACTTGGCAAAAGCACAGTATATATGGTATACATGTGCACCTCACTTTATTTTGTGATATGATCAAAGATGGCCAACTGGTAAACTGGCGGCCGTTTTAGTTGTGAATAAATATGTGTTCGCCCTTTAACTCCGTACAGCAATATAAACTAAAACTATGGGGGCTCTGAAATCTTATGTCTTTTTCTCCTTGTTTTTTTGTAGGTTATTTCAAAAAAGCCTCAAAGATTAAATTGATGGGAATGAGAGATACAGCATAGGTTTCTAAAGGAAACGAGAGCGAAGTCGATGGTGCGCCTTCGCAAATCCCCAACGTCCAAACTAAAACGAAGTTGAAAGATGGCAAAAAGTTCCACCAGGAATGACGCTTTATCAAATTTTGAGTTGAAAAAATCTTCTGTTTTTACCCCTGCAATCCTAAGTCCCCACCCTCTGGGTCATGAACCGGGAGTCAAATCCCAAAAATTGTTACATATTTTATGCATCCTCCAATGTTGATTACATCTACGTTTCAATTTAAAATGTGCCCGTAATTGCATTCCTTTGATATTTGACCCCACCCCAGAGGGGTGGGGGTGGGGTTTACCCCCACCCCCCTAGCAACCTCCACACGATCTCTGACACATCACAAAAACAAAAATACAACCACAGTAACCACAGTATCACACTTCGATTGGGCAATCGCTTTATTGATGCAGCTCCTCCTCCTCGTCATCGTCAGGCTCCTCCTCATAATAATAATGTAACAACCAACCAACCAACCAACCAAGTTTGCAAAACTAACATACAATTTCACCTTCGTCAAACTTATAAAAAAAACTCCACCGTGGTAAAAGCCGTCCTAAATATCACCTCACGAAAACTTAGAAAATTTCCCCATCAGAAATCTAATGCTAAATTCCACCGATTCAAAACTTAGAAAATTTTCAAACATTAAGATTTTAAAAAGAAAGCTTAACAAAAATTTTAAGCTTCACACCCCCCTCCCCCCACCCCAGGGGGTATGGCCAAAAATGATACTGCTCTCACACCTTCTTGCTATGTGGTGATCATAACAGCCAAGTTTGGTGAACAACCACTTCGAAGGAGATAGCATGACAGACGGATTGAGCCGATTACAATATCCCTCTGTGTTTTTTTAAGCATGTGGATAATAACATAGTTCAATGAGGAAGTACACGATGTTTATTTTTTTATTTTTTTCTGTTTTGCAGGCCTTGGGGGACGTTTCCTCATTTCTTCTCTACCCACAATATATCAGTGAGTCGGCAAGGCCATGTTGCTGGCTGAATGTAGCCTGAGTGCTGCTTTTTCCTTTGCAAATTGGAGAAGTCATCGTGTGTGTGTGTGTGTGTGTGTGTGTGTGTGTGTGTGTGTGTGCACGTGCACGTGTACGTGTACGTGTACGTGTATGTATGTGTGCACGTGGCATTTAACATTTTTTTTTTTCCTGAATCCTTCCTGTTCCACATTCTGGTTCTGCATACAAGTTAATCGTTCCACAAGTTTTATTCATGCATACTGAAATATTCTCACCTCCAACTTGCCATCATCACCTTCCATTCACTCCCTTAGTGCAGCCCCCACTCAGAACATTGTGATGCAGGAGTCTAAAGTATGATTGCTAATAACCAGTCACACATCCAAATCGTTTCTCATTCCCACAATGCATCTTGGTTGCAATAATTTTGGTACAATTTTTCTTGGCTTGCCAATCCAGTTGACACATGATTCTCCTCCTGATGTACATTTTTAGAATTGCGTGTTTTGAACTCACACCTGTTCATATTCACAAAGCATCGTCCTGAATTCATCCCATGCTATACCTAAGCCTTGCACAAATGATGAGCAGCATTATAACTGGATGTTTGGATCAAATGTGCTGATGATTGTTCCGGATATACATTTTTGCCATCAAGTCATCCTCCTGTGTGCAGCGTAAAGGATGGTCAGGTTCGCTTGTATGAGGGTGATCGCACCGAAAGTCATTTGCTGGCTTTTCTAGAGAATGAGAAGTGGAAGCTCGTGCAGCCGTTGTCTTATTGGCGGTCTCCGTCGTCTCTACCGTGAGTTACTGTCAAATACCAAACAGACGAACACGTCTTTAAAGGGCAACACCATGAAATAGGTCATTTTAAGTGCTGATTTATATATCATATTGCTAATTATTTTTCTGTTGCAACAATGTTCAAATACATATTAGTTAGGTTTGTATTCATATAAAACTTTCATGGAATGTCAACATTATGTGGGCTTTCTTGTTGTTTACAGGGTCTAAGGTTCATGGAGGAGCTGGAACACATCACGCACACGTGCACACATAAACAAATACAACAGATAACACTGGACGTTTGACTTCAGACAAACACAGCCATCGAGCTTGGACTGGGGGGGAGGGCGTGACGTCCCTTCCCAGAGCACCCTGAGTACCAGCGACACCATCTTTTTATGACATCACTTTTCTCTCCGCACTCTGCAATTAAGGAGAAATTTCCTCCAAATGTTGGCGTCAAGCAAGGAAGTAGCACGTACCATTTTAAGCCATTGCTATGACTTGGCTGGGGTTTGAACCACTGTTCTCCCAGACTCATAGTGGATGCTCTCACCATTACACCACTGTGTTTAGTCTGGTTTATTGTTTTATTATGTGTTTTGGGGTGTATGTCGGGGTGGAAACTGTTTGCTTGTTTCCCTAATTTGCTCCAAAAATGTTTATCCAAAATCCAAGTTCCTTTAAGCCAAACAAGTAAGAAGCTAGAACGGCACTCGGTAGAGCGCATACCTCTGCCAGGCTGAACAGTTTCGTTTTTGTATCCCACTGATAGGATGGATCTGCATCCAGACCTGAACCAAAATCAAATACAGTGTATTGTTTTTTTGCCCTCATCTCTCAATGGTGAAGAATCACTTAAAACATTTTTCTTAATTCTCATAATCTGGATCTGGATCTTCACCAAAATCTAATCGATTCATCCTTGTCACACACCCAACCTTTCTATCAAATTCCATCCAAATCCATCCACAGCTTTTTGAGATATCCTGCTCACAGACAGACAAACAGACAAATAAGAAAGATGTTGTGCAAAGCACGATACTTGCGAAATCCAAATAAACAATAGTTGTCATGGAAACTCCAATTTGGTAATTTGGAAAAATTTACCTATCAAGTGTTTGTTTTTACATGATGAAATGTTTTCCATAAATTCGGTTGATCGTTGATACATTTTCTAATTGCCGCGTAACATGTTTTGGATGGCATTGACTTTGACCTTCGACAAATTGTGACCAGATTTTAGACAGATGTACTGCACGTCCGTACAAATGAGCTCTTGAAAAATTCCTGAGGCTTGGCAATAATAAAATCACAAAATTATCCAATTTGATTATAATGGGGTGAAATTATTGTCATGGACACTGTTTTCTCTTTGCCACGTAGGACTTTTCCATATGCCAAGAACCAAGAAGAGAAGAACCTGAAAAAAAAGAAAGATAAATTTAATTAACCAATTCTATTTCGCACCCTCTTAGCTTGGAAATAAGGTGGTTTACTCATGGGGGGGCCTTTTGATTATGACTGGTGAACCTCAAGTGTTATTGCAGAAGGCCCTCAGACAGAAGGTCTAATGGGAACTGTAGGGTCTTAGGGGACTAACGGTTCTAATGAGGTCTACAAGGTTTTCAGGGTCTTAGGGTTATAAGGGGTTATGTGGGGTCTTCGGGATCTTGAGGGTCTTAAAGAGTCTTTGGGGTATTTGGGGTCTCGAGGGTTTTAGGGGATCTTTGAGTGTCTTAGGGTTATAAGCAGTATTCAGGGGAAGAGTCTTAAAAGGTTTATATGGTCTCTTTAGACTGTACGGTATAAATGGGTCATTAAGGTCTATATGTTTAAAAGGTATGTTCCAATAGTCTGTAATTAATGCAGGTAAGTAATAGATGGAGTCAAAGTCCAATAATAAGTAATTAGTAGACATACTCAGTCCAACTCGTGTTCAAACAGTACGTACTTAATAGACATGCTCACAGGGGTCGACCAAGACTTCAGGTCGACGAGGGTTCACCGTCCACTTGTGTTTTTCAGTTTTATATACGTTACTAGCATGGATCGGCTCGCGGTCGCTATAGAGGAACACGGTTGTTTTAATTGAGGATAATGACTGTACGTGAGTTTCTGTGTTGTCATGATTTAAACCAATCATAATACAAAACATTTCTTTTGTACAAATGTATTTGTAATATTGGTGATATTATATTTCTTTGTAATTTATTTGTAATCTAAAAAGATCCATGTGGTCTAAAGCTCTAAATGGTCAAGGGTCCAAGCCGTCTAATCTGCCTGAAGGGTGTAAGGGGTCTAAATGGTATTAAGGTGTGAAGATCGAAACTTTTGAAGGTCCAAAGGGTATAAAGGTCTGGAGGATGAAGAGATCTAAAGGTGTCTAAAATGTTGAAAGGGTCTTGAAGGTTAAAAGGGTTTTTAAGGGTTTTAAAGGAAAAAAAGAGGTGATGTGTAAATAGAGGTGGAAAAAGTCTGATTTGATGCAGTTTCCTTCCGGGTTATGGGGCAACAGAAGGTGAAGATTTTGAGGGGGGGTGTAGACTTTCTTTGGGCATTATATATATTGTATTTGTGTACATAGTATACATGTTGTGTATATATTGTATTAATATGTACATTGTATTAGTGTACATAATGTACATGTTGTAGATATTGTATTAGTGTACATAATGTGTATATTGTGTACATATTTTTTTGGGTGGCAGGCTTGGGATTCTAGGGTCCTGAGTTCAAATGACCCTTTTTCCGTTTAATTAATACCAGGTTGGGTTGACTCAATCTGTCATCCTTCCGAAGTCGACAAAATGAGTACCAGCGTGCTGGGATGATTGAGCCATTCGAGTGTCCTACGTTGGAGTGGTGACCCGTCCCGGATTGTGCCCAATAGCCCAGGAGACTGCTTTGGCAGCACTGACGCTCTGTACAGAGTATGGTCCGAATGGATGGATGGATGGGTCTTAAGGGGTCTTGAAGGATCTAAAGGGTATTTAAGGTCCTTAAGGGGTCTTATGTGTCTTTTCAGGCCTCATTGTCTTTTGGGTCCTCAGGGTATTTTAGATCCTCTGCATCTTTAGGGGTCTTAGGGGCTTTAAATGGTCTTCAAAGGTCGAAAGTGTCTCAGCAGTATAAAGCATCGAAAGGTACATTTCAATAGTATGAAATTAATAGACATACGTGTGTAGTCAGGGTGCACATGACATTCAAAAAGGACGTAATTAATACACATATAGTCACATGGCTTCATGGCCGGACGGCTTCACCATGTTTTTTGTTTTTATATACATAGATATACATATATATCAAGTCAAGCGGTTAAAAATTGACAATTTGTGACCTTGACCTTTGACCTATTGACCTCAAAAGAAACAGGCTTCCAGCTTGTCACTACCTCTACCAGTTGGTGAAGTTTCGTGAAGATTGGAGTAAAAATGTGACTTGTAGGTGATTGACAGACAAACAGACAAGCCGGTAGGCGGCGATGGGTCGCCGAGCATGGAAACTATAAGATATAGAGCAAAATGGATGTCATATAGCGGATAGGGAATCACCTTAAGATTATGCATATCAAATCTCATCCAGTTCCATCTACTGATAACTACTCGGTATCCATTTGAATGAAAAGTACCGAAAATGCGGTTTGAAATCGGAAATCCTCAAAGTTTGAGGGGGTGCTGTGGGTGAACAAAGATCTAAATCGTAAATCCGGCTCGATTGTTTGTGCACAATGTATTCCAGACGATTAGTGTGAAATTTTCATGACCATCCGACCATAACCCTAGGAGGAGTAGCATTTGGCGCGAAGGCACCTCCAGCTCTCGTATATTATCGATTTTTGCACTAATTGACCTTTGACCCCTGACCTAAGCGAAATCGGTCAATATGTCCTGAGGCAAAGTTGTAGTACTCATTGAGTACCATGAACCTGCAAAGTTTCATTCGTATCGATGCACTCACCTGGTCGCTAGGGGGGCCTTCAATTTTCGCGCATACCCTAATTGTAGGGGGCGCTGTGGGTAAAGTATTCCATATATCACAAAAACCGGAATATATTTGATAGAGCATCACCTGTAGATCATTCGTGCCAAATTTCATAACCCTACGTGGGATAATGGCTTTCGGAATTGATTTCGCGTGAACGGTACCGATTTTGAAGGTTTTTCGGTTGTTGCTAGGGAACCAAAGCGTCCCTAGCAACCATCACAATTTCCAAAGCACTAGATCATAAGATGTACCTACCACCCGAGTTTGGTCAAAATCCGCCCACTTTACTACCAATTATGCTGATGACAAACGAACAAACATCCAAACAAACAGAAAGATTTACTGACAATAAGGGTCACCTATTTCGGCGACCCAACAGACAACAAGAATATCAAACCAGACCAACCAATATACTTACTTGCAAATCTTCAATTTCGCAAACAACAGAGAAACACACCACACACACACACACACACACACACACACACACACACACACACACACGCATTTTAAGACCATTTTCCCCTGCTAGAGCAGGGGTTAGCCTTGTGGGCCCCATGACAATCATAGTTCCCTTTTTGAGGCAATGTTTTAATGGCTGGATGCCCTTCCTGACGCCAACCCTTTAGTCGCCTCTTACGACATGCAGGGATACAGTGTACCTATTCTAACCGGGGCACACACCGGGACCAGTACACTGGTACTCATTTCACCGACCTCGGAAGGATGACAGGCTGAGTTGACCCACCCTAGTGTTAATTCAGCAGCCAACAGGGCTCAAACTCAGAACCCTAGGATCCCAAGCCAGCCACCCTAACCACTTAGCCAACACCAGGCTTTAACAAACAGACAGGGGTAAAACATAACCTTTGTCCACATTCGTTGGTGGAGGTAACTAGAGAGTTCATAGAACACCTTACCCCATGCAGTATTGCGAAAAAGGGAAGGGTCTTTTCAACTATTGCTTTGTATTTCCGAGCACAATTTATATTATCTTTGTTCATGTACTTCGAATAACAGGCACGATGGCAACCATGCGAAGCCGATGGGTCACACGGAACAGATGCATTGAACAAACAGATCTTTTGCACGAAGTTAGATCTGTGGACGCATTGCTAGACGCCGCCATTTTGTCTGAATTTCGCTATTATTCTGCCCTCAAACGCATGGCAAATTTGATCGGTCGAGACGGTGTACAATTTTGTCCGAGTACTGCTAAACTGAAGGTTTTTGGAAGCGCAAAGAAGGTGATTTGTGTTCTGCAATGGTGACATGTTATTCATTTGAAATAAAATAAACGTTTTAAAGTCTTTAGAAAAAAAAAAATTTGAATCTGAAGTTTACCGCCGCAGATGCACCATCTTTTACACCACCTTATCTAACACGTTAAATTAGTTCTTCGTGCTTGTTGTTTGTGTTTGTGTCCTTTATGACGTCCCTAAAAACGGTGTTTCCTCTTTGGAATGATTTTCAATTTTGTTTGACCACCATACAGACAGGCAGACAGACAGACTGAAGGAATTGCTTTACCGTGCTGTGCGCTTGGGCAAGATTCCGTACAATGTGCCAAATTCAGAGCCAAAGTACTGCAGAACTGCAGGTTTGTGTTCCGATTCATGTTCAGATTAGTGTTCTACATTGTTCGAAATATATCATTCAACTGAAGTAAAGTCGTTCCTCAATCTTAGAAACAGACCGAAAGACAGCCAGAGTGAACCAATTGCTTAAAACCCAGCCTTGCGCTATGCGTGTGGGGTAGTTAGAGTGATGTTGACTGTCTATGAATAGTAAATTGAAGAGTCAAGGCACATCCCATTTTTTCCCCTAAAAACGAAGTGTAGTGCTCGCAAACAAAGTGTAGGTGCTCGCTTTCACAGAGCACTTCATCACACGCCTTTTCATTGGCACAATAAACTGCTTTGCTCCAGCCCTCGCAGGTTTACTTAATGCAAAGGATATCTTGCAAATTTATCATGTTCACCTCTTTCATGCTAAGTAATGACATCTGCCTTGGTAACAAAGACACATTTTGAACAGACACAAAGACACATAACAAAGCAAGATGAATTAGTATTAGATGAAATTTCTGTGCCAGTGGTGAGAAAACGATCGCAGACGTGCAGAACGTTTGTGCTTCCTGGTTCACGGCACCTGTTTGATTGACTTTGGCCGTAGATTTAACAGACTTTCTCCAAATTTACTTTTTGCCGAACTTGCTTATTAAAAAAAAAAAAATCACACATTTGACCTTTACTCGTATTTGGAGATTTGGCAAACGACGCTTAAACCTGTGCTTTTATTTCAAAACTTCAAGCTGATATTAAAGGCTCTAAATCATCATATGGTACATGAGTGTCGATACATTTTATTTTTCTTCCCAAAAAGGCTCATGAGGAAGATTGAGCTGATGGAGGATGTGAACTGACAGTGGGGCAACAGTTGAACACAATAAGCAAGGAAATGAACAAAAAGTATGATTGGAAAGGAAGCACTGCAACTTTGAAGAGGGTTCAGTTGAGAAGGGTTAATGGGGTAATAACGATTGTGGGTCGGATGGGGGATGACATGAGGCGGTGCACCGCTTGCTTGAAGTCCTGGAGGGAAGAGTGCGATGTCCCAGCCACATGATGGCGGTTCCACAGGTGGGAGAAGCGAGGAATAAAAGAGTTAAGGTGGGCGGTTAGCATGCGGCTATATAAAGATTATGTTTAAAGGGTGTCTAAACATTTAGAATTTTGCTAAACATTCTATTTATTATATCGATGGATATGGTGCAAAGTGTCAACATTGCAATTAAACTGCTGTTGTCATTCTTTATCTGACCCTTGATCATTTCTGTTTTTCAGAATGGCATGTTTAGCATCCATCATGAGATTGTCTGTTCTAGCAAAGGTGAGTTTATGACATTTCCTGTTTCCTTTGCGCTTCCCCATTGTGGATTCTTGATTATTTGAATTACCATGCTGTGCCTACATGACATGAACAATTGGGGGGAGTTGGGTGAGCTCTCTTTTTGGCCACAGTGATATCTTATCAGAAACCATTTGATGCAACGTGTCGCATGTTGTTGTGTAGCCATTGTTCTAGTTGTTCAAGGCCGTGTGCATGTGGCTGAAGACGAAAGCGGTTTGTTCGTTTTTGCCTGTTTGTTCAGAATTTTTTTTTCAAGAATTTTCATTTAATTTAATATCCTTTTGAGGCTAAGTGGATCATTGTGTGGCATCTGCCTAACAGCTGTGGTTTGCAAAGATGCTTTTGACTTTGCTCTTGTATAATTAATTCATTCTAGTAATGCCCTATTTGTGGTGAGGCTAAACCTTTTATGTGAAATGCTTGTTTTGTGTGTTCCTTTAGGATTTGCACAATTACATCATTGAGACATTGGAGTTGCCACAGTGGATGTCTTATGCTGTGTTTGGCTTGCTTACCATCGGAGCTGGTCTCATCTTGGGCCTGGTATGCCTCTGTGTGTTGTAAAGACTGCTGGCACGTGATGTTGTATTGCTTTAATGTTGGTGTTAATGCTTTTGTTTTGATCTTTTTTTTTCCAGATATTTGTTCTGCTCTGTGAGAACTGTTTCCCATCAAATAAACAACCTCGGCGCCAGTCTCGTGCTGTCAAAGAGATTAAAACACCAGCTGGTGAGGCTGATATTTGATGGGGGAAGTGGGGGTACATTAGAAAGGTGGGAGTTAGTTGTGTTCAATGATTGGAGATGGGATTGGAATTAGGACTGTGGTACCAAAATCTGGTGTGATAATACAGTCGGTTCACTAATGAAGATATATATATATATATATATATATATATATATATATATATATATATAATTTATATATGTATATATATACAGTAATCCCCCCTCTCTCGCGGGGTTACGTTCCAAACCCTCCCGCGGTAAGTGAAAATCCGCGATGAATGGACGCCTCCACAAAAAACATTTTAAACACATTTTAATCTCAATAAACACATAAAGAAAACATTTGAAGCATAAAAATGCTTACTGTAAACTCAGTAACTTGCAAAAACATTGTGATGGGCAGTTGCTGGCGTTGTTTCTTCATGTGGTGAGGAGAGTTTTATAGGTTTCCATTGCGCCATCAATAGCGTTCTTGAATTGCAACGCCCGAACCATAGAGGGATCCCATGCTTCAGCCATCCCCTGCAATTCTTTGGCCGTTTTCGCCATTGTTCTAAGCGTTCAAGTGAGAGGCCTTCTTGTCGTGCTCCTGCGATGGATCAGATTGTTCCTCCTCCTCCTCTCTCGCATGCAGACTTCGTAAGCTCAGCCAAATCCTCGTCCGTTAATGGGTCGAGTGGTTTCGATGAGGTCATTCACTTCGTGTGCGTCATGTCGTTGAATCCTCCTCCTAGAATCTTCGCCAGCTTGACCGCCTTATCGATTGCCGAATGGTGAATTTCGTCTGGAGAAAAGGCCTTGTATTCGTGGACGCATTCTGGCCACAGCTTCTTCCAACAGGCGTTAAGGTTTCTTTTTTCATTTCTTGTAGAGCCTTCTGAATTATTTGGAGACACGTTGCTATCGTGAAATCACGCCAATACGCCCTCAGAGAAAAATTGTCTCAGAATCCATGGCCTCCACGAGGTGCTGCAGGGCGTTGCGAATGTAAAGCGCTGATGTTGGCTTCGTCCTTCTTGATGTAGCGTATGGTCGATTCATTCAAACCGTAATGGCGCCCAACCGCGGCAAACTTTTTTCCTTTGGCGGCATCGTAGGGCTTGGAGAAAAAACGTAGAAAATATCTGTGTCGTTCACAAGCGAAACACTCAAGACAGCGAGAGTGCGCCTCGTGGGCAGCAGCCAATCAGCCCCAAGGAAGATGAATAGCGCGCTCTCTGTCTTGTCTCGTGCTTGTGTCGACAAACTACAAATTTTTTTTGTTTGTTTTATTATGAAGATACTTTCGAGCGCCACGCGTTATAATTTATTGCTTAAATAATTTATATTTTATACATTATTACCGCGATGTACGGGGGAATCCGCAGAAAAAATTAGTACGTTCCAAGGGAAAACCGCGATGAACGGGGGCCGATAGGTGAACCGCGATGAAGCGGGGGTTGACTGTATATTATATAATATATAATATATATATATATATATATACAGTATAGAAACATAATATAAATATAATTTTATATGTATATATATTGGTCTAGCATTGTCCGAACCAAGATAGACTGGGAGGTAATTACCACAGATATTGACCAAAAAAAATAATATATATATATATATCGAGTGCAGCCTGTGGCTGTTGGTGCATCATTGGTTGGGACGCGGCTATGCCGCTGATGCATGGCCCCCTTACCAGTACACTGGTGCTCATTTTGCCGACCTCGGAAGGATGACAGGCTGAGTCAACCTCCTGGTGTATTTTAATTCAGCGGCCAACGGGGCTTAGAACTCAGGACCCTAGGATCCCAAGCCGCCACCCTAACCACTAAGCCAACACCAGGCTTTACATATATATATATATATATATATATATATATATATATATATATATATATCTTAGTTAACATTTGGACCTTCTACTCAAAGAAAGCTGCATAAAGCAACCAAGAAAAGATACACAAGGTAAGCACTTTGGCATTTTGAAGCATACCCAGGTTCTTCCACAGTTGCAGCCTCAAGCCTATTACTGCACACATTGTATATATCTGTGTATATACAGGGTGTTTCAAAAGTCCGAAATCAGAGGGATATTTAGTTTATAATTATGTCGTACTAAAATCCGCAATTTGGTGTTTATCTGTCTGACAGCGATACATTCAGTCGTTACTTATATTATACCATGTGGTGTGTTGGTGTGGTCATGTAGTTTTGCTTGATTTTATAATATTGGTGGTTTTTGTTAATCTATGCAAATTGTCATTTTATTTTATACTCATTATTTAGGAGTATTTGTTCGAGACTTGTAATTTAGACATGTTTAATAGTGTGGCATCATGTGATTCAGGTATACTAAGGCCTGCAAAAGTATTTACCCCCTACCATTAATGCCACATTTAGATGAATTATGCAGAGACAATTTTTTAAAATGAACTTTTTTATTCACAACTGAAGGGATCAAGCTAAACACTTATATTTGAAGGGAGTTACATGTCAGGAATACCTGCAAAAAACATGTACAAATCAAAATTCACTGGTTGAAAAAGTATTCAGCCCCTTAGATCAGTCAGTACTTGGTCGAATCACCTGTTGCAGCAATAACTGCGACAATTCTTTTTGGGTAGGTCTCTACCAGCTTTGTACAGTGAGATGGTGAAATATTTGCCCATTTTTCATCTGAAAATTGCTTGAGTTCTGCCAAGTTTGATGGGGATCGTCGATGGATTGCAACCTTCAAGTCTTACTATCAATGTTCAATTTGGTTCAAGTCAGGACATTAATTGGGCCACTCAAAAACATTTATTTTCTTCTTACTCAGCCACTCCAGTGTAGCTTTTGCTTTGTGCTTCAGATCCTTGTCCTGCTGAAATGTGAATCCCCTACCCAGTTTCAGATTCATGGCTGACCCGAGTAGGTTTTCATCAAGGATTCTCCTGTACTTTGCACCGTCCATTGTCCCTTTCCATCCTGATAAACTTGCCCGTCCCTGCTGATTAAAAGGAGCCCCATAACATGATGCTGCCACCACCATGCTTGACAGTAGGGATGGTGTTGACTGGGTGATGTGCAGTGTTCGGCTTGTGCCAGACGTAACGCTTTGAATTTAGACCAAAAAGTTCAATTTTTATGTTTTCTGACCACAAAATGTTTCTCCACATGCCTGCAGTACCATTAAGATGCTTTTCAGCAAACTCCGCATGAGCTTTTAGATGCGTCTTTTTAAGGCCTAAGTCACATTTGCTCTACGGCGAGGATACGGGCCAGCCGTACGCCCTCTGAATTGACAAACGTGCGCGCGGCCGCAGAGTTTCTGCGGTGCCTCAGGGTGGCCCTACGCCGTTTGGCTATCTTTTACAGGCCGTAGGGTCGCGTGGAATTATAACGCGGAGTTATAACTTTTTTCATTTCTACGTTGGCCGTAGCAATTCGACATGCCGTATTGTTTGTATTCCCGTCGACCGTATGTAGGGCGTACGGTGGGCTTGCGTTATTCGTGCGGCTGCCGTAGTCTCTTATCAATGAAAAATGAATTTGCCCTAAAAACCGAATACATTTTAAAAAACCGAAACAACGAAGCGTTCATGTTTGTTCACGTGTCTCCCACCTGTTCGACCCGCATCTTCGCGCTTTGTTCATTCAGTTCGTCGGTGAAGTCCTCGTGAAAGCATCTCTCGTGTGTCGATCGCTACTTTACCTCGTGTTTTACCTTGATTTGTGCTGTTTTTTTTTTTTTTACTATCTTGTGTTTTAATTTATAACAAAAATGCAATCCGATCACGTGGTGTGACGACTGTCGGGCAAGGATTTAATTTTACAGAAAACCGGTTGTAATTTGAAAATATCATGATTACCTCAGCCCGATCGTTTGATGAAAGTGATTGTGGTTCTGGGGGCATCATGTTTGATGAGCTGCCCTGGGGCAGCGCTCGCAGAGTGCGCGAGCGATCGGAACCCAGGCCGGAGCTCGAGCCTGTGTGAACCTTTGGATGTGGTGATTGTACCAGTTTACATACAATACACTGCCACCGAAGGTCATTTACTCATCTTATTTTACCTTAAACATGGGGAATTTCAGTTGAAAGTGTCTTGAAAGTGGGTTTTCTTTGGGCTAGGAACAGATTAATTCACTCCATTATTTCTTATTGGGAAAATAGTTTGGGAATCGAACTTTTTGCAATCCCGCAAGCCTCCTGGAACGAATTCAATTCGGATTCTGGGGGCACCAGTACTGGTATGTTCCGAACTGTTATATTTTATTTCAGTAAAAAAAGAACTGGTATATATACCCACTCGTTACGTCCGTCTGGCCGCACGTTCGCCTTAGGGCCCCCCTGCGGTCGCCTTGCGGGCACCTTGAGGCTACCTTGCGTCTGCCTTGAAAATCTATGGCTGCCGCAGGGACACCCTAAGGTCACCGTGCGACATCAAATCAAAGACCGTACGGCACCCCCACGTTTTCGGTCTCCACAATCTCTAAATACGCCGTGCGGCTCCCCGAAAAATAAAAACATATGTGACTGCTACATTGTGTGACCGTGGAATACTGCGGCCGCCGTATAATTGCTAGTGGCCGTAGATTTTGGAGACCCACGGCCGCCGTGGCAAATGTGACTTAGGCCTAAGTAATGGCTCTTTATTGCTACTGTCAGTAGAGGCCAGCTTTTGAAGGGAACAGGACAATGTCGACCTTGCAGATGCGCCACACCTAACCCCTTTTGGACATAGAGTGTTGCAGATCTTTCAGTCATTGTTGGATTTACAGTGACATCCCGAACAAGTTTCCTGCTTACCCGGCTGATGAGTTTGAATTGGCGACCTGATCTGGGTAGAGTCTGGGTGGAAAGATACGTCTTCCACTTCTTAATGATGGATTTCACCGCACTAAAAGGGATAATGAGTGATTGAAATCTTCTTATAACCCTCACCTGAACGGCGCTTCTCCACCACTTTATGTCCGACTTCTTGGGAAAGCTCCTTGGTCTTCATGTTTGCCTTGTTCGTTGACTAAGTGAGTTTCACCTTAAAACTCCTTCGATGAGTGGGGGAGCTTAATTTTTAAATTAAACCACTGATTACATACAGTTGAAACCAATTACACTTATTTTGTAACCTTTCAAACAAAAAAGAACAGGCCCCAGAATGCTGCCTTGAACTCCATCCTGGATAGGAAGAGGGGATGAAAGAACTCCATTTAGGGCCACACGTTGGCTGCGACAGGGGAGGATGTCTGCGAGCCATGAGTGTAGATGGCCTTGGAAACCATAGGAAGTGAGTTTGGTGAACAGGGCAGGGTGCCAGACCGTGTCAAAAGCACACGATATGTCTCGGGATATGGCTCTGATTTCATGTCCGGCATTGAGTACCTCCATCCATTGTTGGGAGAGCAGAAGCAGCATATCCAGGGTCGAGTGACCTGGTCTGAAACCAAATTGATGATCGGAAATCAAGCCATTGGAGAAGAGGAAAGATTTAATGTCTGAAGCGATGATGGATTCCATAACCTTGCTGAGGATTGGGAGAAGGCTGATTGGTCTGTAGTTGCAGGGAACTGTTTTTGCACCTTTTTTATGCAGGGCAGTAATGTTTGCTGATTTCCAAGCAGATGGCAGATGACCTTGAGCAAATGAGAGGGTGAATAGAATAGAGAGAGGGTGGGCAAGAGCAGCGGAGCAGGTTTTTAGGACACGTAGGCTGATGCCATTTGGACCGGTTGCAGAATCTGAGTCGAGCTTTGACAGCAAGCTCTCCACCTTGTCAGGAGAAAAGGGCACAGAGTCCAGGGACAGTTGTGTGCGACTGGGTAAGGTGGGTCCAGAAAGCGATGGGTTTCGGACACAAGATTTCCGTGCAAACACCGAGTTTAGGCATTCAGCCTTAACTAAAATCTAATCGGCTTGTTCTTGTCACCGAACCAGCTCATCCACCAAGTTTCATATAAATCCACCCACAACTTTATGAGACATTGTGCTGTATATATATATATATATATATTGTTATATATTGTTATATATTGTTATATATTGTTAGATCTCGCCCGCCGCCGTTGCGAGTGACCGCGTTAACTAATACGGCCGCTCGCACGCCGACGCACAATTCAGTCGTGACTTTCTGGAACAACGCCAGAAACCAGTCCACGGGTGGGTTTTATCCACCACGGCCCAGTCCGTATTCTAACCAGCGCGAAATCGGTCAATCACCACGAATAACGATATACCTTACCCGCGGGGTAACCTACCGAGGCCGTACCTCGGCGAAGGCCTGCTTGACAGACCCGCTTAAGCGGTCCGTTCCGTTCTGGGATAACCGAGCGGGTATTATCGCCAGACCTCGCCGGACCCGATTCTATGTATGTGTTATTTAAAAACCAATTTAGTATTGCGAGAGGAGATAGCGGTTCAATGGGGGAAAAATGACGGCGAACGGGTTAACATTCACACAAGCACTTTATTATTTTTGCCACACGTATACAGTCCATGCAAGGTTATGGAATCAAATAAAAGCAAGAGCAAAAAGCGCTACGACCGTCTATGAGCAATTATGTACAGTCACTTAACAGTTTTTACTTCGCAAGACACGGCGCCACAACATTCGTTCAAAGAAAAGCAGGAAAGACCACCCCCATAGACAAGGGAGTCAGACTGGGCCCGTGGGCCTTTATAACGTGGAGCCGTGTAGA
>CM068961.1:102487901-102500234 GCA_035128595.1 Eptatretus atami | reverse complement strand
GCCACTACTCCACAGCAACGAACGCCATCCTCAGCGGTCTACGTACGACGGTTTGCGTGTTGCAAACCGTCGAACGCGAGAAGGGAAGGGAGAAGTCCCCTCAGCGAGGACGCGCGTTTTCCCGCTATTTTTTTTCCTTCCTTGGCCCGGCGCCAGAATAGATTCGCTCGCCCCCCACAAGCCGGAGGTGGGAGGGAATGAGAGGGAACGCCCCCCTTCTCGAAGCGCCTCGAAGGAAGGTGGAGCCGAGAACGGGGGGGGCGCCGGGCGTATAAGAGGCGGAGGCGGATGAGGTTTCCCTCTTCTCGTCGTCGTTGATTCTGCTCTGCTCTCTTCTCCTTGGTCGTCGTTTCTGCTCTGCTCCCTTCTGCTTGGAGGTTCTTTCTGCTCACTACGCTTGGTCGTTGATTCTCTCTGCTCGCTTCCCGGGTTCGGCACCAAGAGAGCTCGCGGACCACGGCGAGTGACGGTCGCCGAGGACTCAACACCACAGGGAAGTCGACTTCAATTTCTTTGGGTTTTGTGTGAACGTGTGTGTGTGGCGCCGTGTCTCGTGAAGTAGAATTGTGTAAGTAGTCCGTGTGTCGCGTATTCGGTGGTAGCTCTGCATTGTGGGTTTTGTTTTCTATGTGATATATGTGCATTTTGCTGATTTTATACTGTTTGCTATATGTGTGCTCTGTGTGGTGTCGTTGTAAATTAAAATGCTTGCTTGTTGAATTCTTCCCCCGTTTCGCTGCGTCCTTCCTTCGTTGGGTCTCCATCTTGTTTCACGTAAAGGGTTTGAGTGGGCGCGGGACGCCCGATAATTAATCAGAACCGTCAAGGCCGACGATAACACCGCTCGGTTATTCCGTTAGCATGGAACGGGTCGCTTAAGCGGCCCGTGTCCGAAGTCGGCCTGTGGCGAGGTACAACCCCTCGGTAGGTTACCCGTCGGGTACTTAGGTATATCGACTTTCGGCGATTCACCCTATTCCGCGGGTAGAATGCGGACTGGGTTGTGGTGAGGCCGAAAGGCCCACCCGTGACTGGATCCCGGCGTTAGCCGCCGGAGGGTCACGACTGAATTGTCCGTCCGGTGGGCGAGGCGGTCGCGATTCGAGTCACGTGGCCGATCGCCGCCGACGGGCGCGAATTCGCAACAATATATATATATTGTGTGTGTGTGTGTATATATATATATTGTTGCGAATTCGCGCCCGTCGGCGTGCGATCGGCCACGCGACTCGAACCGCGACCGCCTCGCCCACCGGACGGACAATTCAGTCGTGACCCTCCCGGCTAACGCCGGGATCCAGTCACGGGTGGCCCTTCGACCTCACCACAATCGTGCCAATCGGCCACCCGCGTAGGATAGGGTTGTTCGCCAAATTCGACCTACCTAAGTACCCACGCGGATGGTAAACCGGGCGATCGTACCTCGCCGCAGGTCGACTCCGGACACGATCCGCTTAAGCGGCTCGTTCCGGCTACGGGATAACCGAGCGGTGTTATCGTCGGCCTTGACGGTTCAGATTAATTATCGGGCGGCTCGCGCCCACTCAAACCCTTTACGTGAACAAGATGGAGACCCAACGAAGGAAGGACGCAGCGACACGGGGGAAGAATTCAACAGACAAGCATTTATTTACACAGACGGACACAAAGCACACGTATAGCAACAGTCAGAAATGCACATATATCAAACAGAAAACAAAAGAAGCAGAGCTACAACCGATTACGCGACACACGACCACTTAAAACAATTCTACTTCACGGACTTGGCCGCCGACACACACACGTTCACACAAAACCCCAAAAGAAATGGAAGTCGCGACTTCCCTGAGCGTGTTGAGTCCTTGGCGCCCGTCCACGTGGTCCCGGTGGTGTGACTCCGATCGAGCGTGGTCGGCGAGGCCTCGCCGCGTGCCTCGCGCCTGCTCGTGCTGGCCTCCCGACGCCACGGACTGAGCACCGACCGAGTCCACCGAACCACGAGCAGCAGGACGAGAGCAGCAGGACGAGACGAAGTAAAGCAGGATCCAGCAGGCACGAAGCACACGAACTGAAAAACTCTCCTTAAACCTCCTGCTTCACCGTGCTTTATACCGCCCGCCCACGCCCTGTTTCTCGGCTCCACCTTCCTTCGAGGCGCTTCGAGAAGGGGGGCGTTCCCTCTCGTTCCCTCCCACCTGCGTCTTGTGGGGGACGAGGCGAAGCCGTTCGACGGCCTTCAGCGCGCAAACCGTCGTTCGTAGACCGCTGAGGATGGCGTTCGTTGCTGTGGTAGCGTGGTTGAGATGGTGGCGTGGTTGTGAGGGCGGCGGTCCGGCGTTGTTAGAGTGGTGGCGTGGTTAGCGTTGTTGTTGTTGGTTAGCGTTGTTGACGTTGAAGTGTGGTTGGTTCGAAAATAAAGCAGAACAGAAAAACGCCTAACTCAAAGGATCGCAGCCCGAATGAATCACATTAATTCCCTCTAGACAATGGGTTTGGGCTAACTACACATGTACTTAAGAACTATTTCTCACCTACGGGACCTTTATGGTGTTTGCGAATTTCCACAGCCGTAACAATATATATATATGCATTATGTATAATTGTATATATATGTATGTATATATTGATTTTGGCCCCATCTCTCAAATGGTGAAGAATCGCTTTAAAAATTATAGAATCCTTACCTTCACCAAAATCTAATCAATTCGTCCTGGTCACATATCCAACCTGTCCACCAAGTTTCATCCGAATCTGTCCACAACTTATTGAGATATCCTGCTCACCGACATACAAACAGGGATGAAAGCATAACCTCCGTCCACCTTCGCTGGCAGAGGTAATAATAATGCCTTTAGTGTGTTGGTCGATCAATGGGGAGTGTCAATCAGCAATTCTCAACTGAGTTTTGTTTCAAATCAGCATTCCTCTTTATACTTAGTTTTGTCTTCAACAGATCAATGCAGAAAATGTCTCGCACCAGTAAGATGAAGCAAACGTTTATACCAAACTGGTGGCAGGTCTGTGCATTTTGGGAAATCAGGATATGAAAATATTTTCTGCCACAATTATTTAGGCTTATCACTTTTACCAAAATTAGAATAGCTTTCTTGAGCAGTTTTCACTGAGATAAATTCCATATCAAAAGTGCCACAATGATCATCTAAAACCTATTCCGAATCCAATGTCTTTGAAAGAGGAAACTGGAGCAATGGATCTCAGGAATTCAAAAACTACTTTCATTTTTTCAAAATGGTGAATCTGGAAGCAAATTTTGTCCTGAATTCCAAAGAAAACCCACATACCATTCGTTCATTTAAAAAAAGCACTTTTATTCATTCCTTGAGCAGAAAACAGGGTGGAGTGAGTGAAGTCAATGTCGCTCAAACGCTGGCAGAAAAGCTCCAGCTTTGATATGATCTTGTACCTTTGCAGCCAGGTCAAAGATGCTTTTATTCTCATCCTACAAGTTCACATGCAGATTATTCAAATGCTGCATCAGATCATTCAGGAAGAAAAATTCGCACAGCCATGTTAATTCCCCCCCCCCCCCCAATTTATCCAGCATATTCTTCTTTCCTTTTCACACTCACATCTAAGTTGTCTAGCCTGGGTTCTAATCTCAACCCAGCTACAAACTGCCACCCCAATGTTTCCCAGGCAAGGTGATTCATCAATATGTGTCGTCCCTCGGATAGATGTTAAACTGGGTGTCCCTTCTGCCGGCATCAGTTGGTGGATGTTAAAGAGTAGGCGAGCTATCACTGGTACCCTGGCCAGATCGCCGGCACCCTTCCTTGTTTGACGCTCAGCATTTAAAGAGGATAGAGCATGGACAAACAACCATAGGTTGGCAATCATAGTTGAGGCTTTGATAGGCCCAATGGCCTCCTGTGTTGAAGTTCCTTGTCAGGGAACTTGTATTACTATTAGCTCACCTGGACTTTAGTAGAGTGAGTGAGTCAGTCATTATCGCTTGAACCAAACACACGATTTTGATTAAACTTGGCCACAAGCTTCATCCACCCATGATGTACCAAAGTTTATCAACCACATCAAAATCTTGTGCTCATTAAGGGAGTGTTGGCGGGGGGGGGGGGGGTAGGTATTTGACCCCCCAAAATAGGTATTTGCTCTCCTCTCCAAAACTACACACATGATTTTGATGAAACTTGACCACAACCTTCATCGCCCGTGATGTACTAAGGTTTGTGCACAGCATAAAAAAAAATCAGGGTCTAAGGGGGTCTGCGGGGGGTTTGAGTGACTGTTGCCCCTGATCCAGGTGAGCTTCAGGACGCACGGTCCTATTTTTATTATTATAGTCGCCCACATACACAGTGTAATATACATCATGGCATCAACACTAGTCTGAATGAATTTAGCTTCACGTAAAAAAGTGCATTCAAGAGAAAATATTTAATTATGCCTTTAGTGTTTTGGTCCATCAGTGGGAGGTGCAGTGTACTGATGGACAATGCATTGATGTCATAGTGGTTTGGTGCAATGTGTTCCTTCATGATGAAAATGTTCCCATTGATCCTCTGAAAATGCTCCTCTTATGATGAAAACGTTTTCGTTTCTGGTTGTTCACATATTGAGAAGTGGACCGTACCAAAAATGTATTCTGCTATGATGTGCTTCTTCTTACAGCTGATGATCAGCAGACTGGAGAAGCACCGGGCAAGGTGGACGGAGAGGTGCGCCATCGTCCTGCTGCTCGTGTGGACTAAGGACATCTCGTTTTCCTACCAGGTTCCCTTTCGCAAAAGAAGATTTCAAAACGACGAGCTTGCTGGATTACATTGCATGTTTGTGCTTTTTTGATTTGTTGTTTTTCCCCATCGATTCATTGACGTGTTTTGTATTGCAATGTATTCTGTTTGACATCAAATCAGTTTGTAATTCTAATAAGTATTGTAATTGATTTTCTTTGACTTGAATAATTTTTCGAGTATTCGGAATGATGGAATGTGAGCAACGTGACACGTTTGTTTGCAGAAATCGTGTGTCCAGGCCATCTTCGTATTACACCCAGAGATGGTGGGTACATTTAGAAGAATTAATTTGGGGAGAAGAGTAGAAAGGGGAGGGTTGGGGAAGAGGAGAAAAGGCAATCGGGATTTTGAGTAAATTGCCATTTTTTTGCATACTTAATATATAGATGCCACTTTGTAGTTAATCTGATTGAGAAGTCTGTCGGGTTGAATTTCAAGTCACTGGCACATTTTCAGTGTTCCCCTTTGTGTGGTTTTATTGTTATCGTGCAGCGGGTGGTTATCCATTGTTCTCGTGTCTGAATATGGACGTGTTACCGCTCAGGCTGTGGTAAGCATTGTTGTTTGATATGAAGGATAGAATGATACTTAAGGATTACTTGCTTTGTTCACTTGGACCAAAGTTTTTACCACAAATGGTAAGTGTTTATATTTGTTACTGGAATAAGTGTATTACGACGACTCAATTGTCTTCAGAACGGAAGTTGCTATGTTACTTTGTTGAACGAAACAAACCTGGCTGTAATGCTGTGACTATAAAATGCCAACCCGATGACAAAGTGAAATGGCAACAGGCAAATGGTTTTTTTTTTTTTAATCTTATTTGCTCCTTTTGCTATAATTACCCTCGAACTCCAAATAAAGCCTGTTTTTATTGGCAATGGCCTTTCCAATTTGCTCTCATCTGATCTCCAGCCGTGCGGGTTCTCTGCCGTTTAAAAGGCCGTGGCGAGATTTCTTTTTACATCAGCGGAAAGTGCTCAGTGTTATTGATGTTGAATACGTTTTTACACCAATTATCAAGTGACTGTTTCGTACATCGGGAACAGTCGTGAAAATAATAGCACATCATCGCTTTGTACCTCGGACACCCGACACTGATCTTATGTCACATGGGGAGAGTACCCTTAAAGGAGCTATTTCTAGCTACGTGAAAGGTGTTTAGAAGCTGCGACAATTATAGTTTTACCTGCCTCCTAACACTTGGGAAAGTGATGTTCACACCAAAAACCAGGGAAATAGTAGTTGTGAGATAAAGAGATCATAACCACAAAGCTTGTAGTGAATTGTTTGAATCTCCTTTTCCCATTATCTTCCCAGCAGTAGTCAAATTTTGGAATTTGGTTTGGGTGCCAATGTAATTATATTCTGTACTCTTTATGAAAGGCGCCATGGGATTGTTAATGCCAACCAGCTGAATGTGAGCAGACGGTATAAGGCGAGATAAACGTCCTCTTGGAAATTTGTGGCAAATCAGCAGAGCAACAGTTAATAGTCTGGTTTTACTCCACCAGAAATCGACTCCAAATTAGAGAACCTGTCAACATTAGTCAGCATTGTTAGCATGATGCTGTGGGTGGCTTAGTTCGACACGCCAAGTAAAGGAATGAACGAACACGGAAAGAGAGGAGAGGAAGAAGCATAGTAACCTGCAAGAAGAGGGTTAGGGTTGGGGGTGGGAGTTTATGGGGGTAGAGAAGATCGTGGATAGGGATGAGAGATGACATGAGATGGTGGTGTAGGTGTACTACCAACTTGAAACCTTGAAGGTCAGAGTAGGATTGAACAGCCTCTGGAATACAGTTCAATAAACAGGAGAAAATAGGAACAATAGAGGAGGGGTGGGCAGAGGTGTTGATTTTGGGAATGTAATTAGGAGGAGGTAAATGGAAGAGTGTAACCAAGAGGGGGTTAATAGAGAATTGCATGAGTCCTGGAGGAGCTGTGGAGAGTGAATAAGGAAATGGAACTAGGAAGAGTAAGAAAGCTCAGAAGCCGAGTACAAGCTTCAATGTGGGGTTATGGTGAGCTAACAGCTTGATGATCAAAGGGAGGTGCGTGCAGGGTTGTCCATAAGAATATTTGGGAGTTAGGGCATTGGAGATGGATGAACAGGAGAAAAGTGGAGGGAAGCTGTCAGTCTAGATTTAGGTCAGCAAACAAGCAGTGGGTTGGAGGATGAACCGGTTTCTTTGTGTGTGTGAGATGATTTGTGTGTGTGAGATGATGATTTGTGTGTGTGAGATGATGATGACAGCTGTTAGCACAATATGATGATGCAAGTTGTTTGCGCGAGATAACAATGACTTGTTTGTGTGAGATGAGAATATAGTTGGTGAAGAAATGAAAACACCTGCCAAATTATTCATTGATGGGTGAGCAGGCACTGTGCCTCACCATCCTATTGGGACAAAGCAATGATGTTTCAGGCCTTGGTCTGTACTGTTCTGTCCGAGCTTCTGGCCCAAAGTGGAGAGCCGAACTCAAATGAGAGCCGACATCCTTTTGCCCTCACGAACTTTATGTCGATGTAAAAATAAACAGCTCAAATGCCTTGTATTTTGAGAGGGTCTTATGAGCACCAAAGAATGACAAGATTGTCAGTTATTTGAGACCAACTTCAAATTTTGGTCTAGTCTGATGGTGAGGTGAAAACCTCCAGTGACTAGATCTCTGTGTTTCGATGGTTACAGAACATTTGGGGATATGACATGCAATTATTCATGAGAGATATGGTGAGAACACGAGACTTGCTTGAGTTGATGGCTGTGTTCCATGTGTTGGTAGACCAAGTTCTGATCTTTTTGCCAGGTTTCTTTGAAAAACAAAAGGGAGTTAGGCAGACAGATTATGCTGCACCATAGCTTTCAAAGACGAGACACGATACAGCTCGAGGTGAAAAAACTGGCAAAGTTAATGGAGGTGGTTATCCAAGGAGTTGGAGAAATCGTCGATTTTTAAGTCGGTAAAAGTATTGGATATATCCAGAATACAACTGGATTTAAAAAACCCAGAATACAAGTTGAGAACTTCTTAAGGAGATTAGCTGAGAAGATTCTACAGACAAGATGCCCTGTCCATGCATCTGGTGTTCATTTGTCATTGAGGTAAGAAATTGACCCTGAAATTTCAAGTAGAAAGCTTGGTGAGTAAACTGTGATGTTGACCGTGTTAAATTCTTCAGGTTTATCTCGAGATAATGCACCGACCTGTTTGAGGTTCAAGACCTCCGGGACTCCGTCCACTGCTCGTCTAGAATTGAGTGGCCTGACGGAAAACCAAATTGATATTTTGTCATTAATGAATCTGAGAAGATGAATGACCTCATGACCTCATGACTGCCAAATAATATATTTCATTGCAGTATTTTGGTGGTAATGTGGATTATTATTACCTCCGTGACCGAAGGTGGATGGAGGTTATGTTTTCATTAACATTGTTCTTGTATTTTCATCGAACAAAAGGTATTTATATGTTCAAAACATCTGTATTATTATTTATTTAGACTGGAATAAATCATTAATGAGGAAGCTGGATCTCTGTCTTTCGTTGTTATTATGAACTTGTGAAGAACCCGACCGTTCCACGAAAATTCCGGACGGGTTAATTCCTCCATTCCCCCAGAACTGGATTATTTTATTATGACTTGTAATACCTACTTCCACTGGGAGCAGCACCAGAGGATACACATGAACATATAGCGAATTGGGGTCCTTCCCCCACCCTGCACCCATCGGACTATGTTATTAACCTCCGCCATCGAAGATGGACGGAGGTTACTGTTTTCACCCCTGTTTGTTTGTTTGTTTGTGAACAGGTATAATGGAAAACTCCTCGACGGATTTCGACGAAACTTGGTGGGGGATTAGGTATGGTCCAAGGATCATGCCATTAGATTTTGGACTTGGTCCAAAGTCCAATATGGCCGCTATGGCGGCCATTTTGAAAAAATATTTGAATTTTTGTTTTTGCATTTCTACATGTTTTAAGTGATTTCCAACCCCCCCCCCCCCCAAAAAAAAAAATTGTTACAGAAAAAAAACCAGAAAATTTTGCAACTTTTTCAACAAAATTTCGATTTTTTTTTGCATTACTACATGTTATAAGTGATTTCCAACAAAAACATGCCAAAATTATAATTGCGGCTGATTTTGGAACTTCAGGTGGATATACCCACGTAAAATCAATTTCTGTCTCAAGGAATCTAGTTATGACGAATGAATTGAGTATGTAAAAGGGAAAGTTGCAAACTATAACTCTGTGAGCACTGTTGACGTCAAATTGAATGAATAGGATATCAGGTCACTTGAGTGACCTAGCAATATTGGCGGCGGAGGTTTTGCACTCTACCGAGTGCTCCCCCTCTAGTTTATTTATGTTTTTTAACCACAGAAAACCAACACCCCGAGTACAACCACCAGTTTTCAACTCATTCCATCCAGTGATTCAGGAGTGCATAGAAATCAAACGAATGAACAAACACACAAACAGACATTTCTGGAATTATTGCATAGATTTTTCTTTGTAAACAAACTCGAGACTCATGGAAGGGCTAGAACAGAGCAGTTGAAACACAGGCGAAAGCTGTGAACACACCAACAGCAGGGTAGACGGACACTTGGAGGAAGAATGAAAGGGAAGGGGGTGAGGACACAGGTGGTGAACAAGAAGAAAAGGTGGGGTGGCTGGGAGGACTGAAAGAACAAACTGTGAAAATCGGGATGAAACAGGTGGGCGAGGGGAGAAAACACAATAACCTAGAAAGAAAGAGGTGGGTATGGGGAGGGTTAATGAGGGTAGAAAATGTAATGAATATGGATAGGGCGGGGTGGAGTTGGTGAACAGCCATCTTAAAGCCCTGTAGGGAGGGCTAATATTGAACAGACTGAGGAAGTATCTCATTTGTGGTGAAATGCATGCACCCTGGAGAAACCTGGGGCGGGGGTGGGGATGCATGATCGGGAAGTGTTGGTAGAAGACAGAGTGGCCACAAACTTGTCTGCAATGCAGGAGCAACGGCAAAAAGATTCAGCTTAATCATGTGAAATTCCAATGATTTTGATGGCCTTGGTTTCCACGACATCAAGATGTGAAAGTTGTGAGGGAGGGGTGCCAGCCCAAAGGGGAGAGCTCTGTGGAGTTGTGGGTGAAGGCCTTGTGGGTTGTTTGAAGCTTGGATTTCCCAAGGAAAGTCTTTGTATGATTGAGAATGCAGTACATGAAGTGGTGGAAGGTACTGATGTGAGTAGGATTAACCACCGTGATGCTAAACTCACCACAAAATGAGTTTGTTTTCAAGATGTGAAGGTCAGCAAGAAGAAGACTAACATTACAATTTGGATGGAAGGGTAATTAAAGACACGAAGGAGGACATTGCATTGTGATTGGAGACAGGTGTGGGTTTTTGAGCGATCCAGGAATGAAAAGAGAAGTAATATGAGAGTAAAGCGAGATTAAACATTTTTTTATTGTCATTTTTTTCTTCTTCTTCTTCTTTCATTTCATTGTGTCCGTTTCCAAAAACCAAATACACTTCCTCATATTTCAGGATGTCTTCATTCCTCACTCTCAATCCCATTTCAGTCATTTTATATTGATCGGACATGAATGAAGCCTCTCCATTTCACTTCACTTGTGTATTTTGAACACACCCGTTGCAAATTTGGAGCATTTGCTCGTGTTTGTGCAACATGTAGTCTGATACAATTATATTCAGTTATTTTGTTTGAACAACCATTAGCAACACATACATGAGGTTGTCTTGTCAAACCATCTCTTCCCCTTCCTCATGTGCTCAGTGACTCGACCACTTCTGCTCATATTGTGAGGAAGGGCCTGCGATGTAAAACTTTATTTTATTTTATAACTTAAAAAAAAAAATTAAATATGTGATGTCAACTTTAGCTTATCTGGAATTGAAATTCCAGAGAAGGTATCGTCATCGTGCACCTTCCATCCTTCTCCTTTTTTGACTTCTTTGGCCAAACCGCGGGGCCAATCCGGCTGAAATTTGGCAACAACGTTTCGCTCATGACCGGTAATAGGGATTGCAAAGGTCGTTCAGGTCATGTGACTTTAAGTAGGTCAAAATGGCGGACTTAGTAAATTCCTTCAAAAATCTTCTCCAGACCCACCAGTCAGAACGCTACCAAATTTGGATTGCAACATTAGGACAGGGTAGGGATGTTAAATTGTGGAGGTCATGCCGTTCATGTGACCTGAAGTGTCAAAATGACTGATGTGGTCAATTTTTGGGAAAATTGTGTAAATTCCTTCAAAAATCTTCTTCTCCAGACCCACCAGTCAGAATGCTATCAAATTTGGGTTACAACATTTGGACATGACCCAGATAAGCTGCAGGTCCAGTGGTCCTATTTTGTCATAGTTTTTATATGTCTGTGATACTTCAATAAAAAAAACTCGCATGAACAAAGGAAGTTGTGCAATCTTTACATTTGCAGATGTTGGTGGATCTGGAAAGTACGGTTAATTGGACAACACATGACAAGTTGGCTGTTTTAAAAAAACATACCTAAAAACCCACAAATCTCCTTTGGAAAAAACGACTTTGATCCATTTGTTTTATTGATGAGAATCGGTGATGTGGGAGCCAATCTGTCAAACGACCGGTAAGTGCACATCGACATATCATGATTTGTTAGACTTTCAACAAAATGCTTTCACTTTTATGATGATTTGGAAGCAGCGAACATGTGATCATTTTCCCAATTTGATTTGTGAAAAAGCGACTTCAAAAAACAGTTTAAATGGTATCTTCAACCTGTCAAACTATAGATCTATCTTTGTGTTACGTTGTGTTTTGATTCCATCCAAATAGTAAACACCCAGCCTTGCATGATTACAGAAAGGTATTGTCAAATAAGTTGGGTCACCTGATCAAGATCAGCTTACTTAGACTTTCGTAAACCATCAAGAACATTGATGTTCAAGGATCAGGTCAAGTGTGGGAGCATGCGCCGGAGCAGCGCGTCGCTGCATCCACTTTCCGCTGGTACTCCAGGGGCCTCCATCTGGCCATCCCCCAGACAGATGCTTGGCCCATCCCTATCTCCTTGAGACGCTGATCAACTTGTTGCAAGCACGAGGCACATCGTCGGCCCATTGGCCATCTGTAATCCATCTGGAAATTTTGGCAACATCTTATCCTGCATCTGTACCAGTGCAACCAACAGTGAGTTATTCTTTGTAATTATGACTGTAATTTGCCCACCTTCTTTAGTCTCTGGTTTAAAACGAACTCCTGTAGACTGTTCCATTCTTGACATCAATTATCACGAGCCTATCCCTTGGGATGTGTATATTTGTTACATCACAGAGTGGAAGTTTGCCACCAGCAAGATGTTTTTTTCCCCCTTCAATTTTTTCTCATCAGCTGATACTACAAGTTATCACTATTATTGTGGAAGATCATGGCTAACTTCAAATGAATCAGCAAAGCAGGTTGGTGGAGGTGTAGTTTCTTCTGGCAGAGGTAAAATGGTGTCTACATAGTGCTACATTAACTTTTCTGACTGTTTATCACAGAAAATAAAAATCAAAGGGGTAAACCCCCCCCCCC
>CM068961.1:102416729-102462989 GCA_035128595.1 Eptatretus atami | reverse complement strand
AGGTTCAATAAGCACTCCGTAAAGCTAGCGGTTTGAACTCTTCAATTGATGGAGCACACTTTCACAAGTTCTGAAAAAATAACAATGCCCGGTTGTGCTGAGGTTAAAACTAGCCGTGCTATCACATATAGATAGCTAGGAATTCGTAATCTGTGCAATTTGGAACCAAAACACTCATGAGTTTCACTTTATGATGTATCGTACATTACACATACACGGTGTGTGGTACCGCACGTGAACGGCCGACACACTCCGAATGGACGAGCAGTGGCGAACCGAGAAATCCAGACTTTCAAAGCCAGGGGTTTCTTTCTCTATGAACTGTTCTGAAAGCAGTTGCCTTGACGATATGTTTAGTACAAGGGCGCTTTGCGAGAATTTTGGTCTTCTTCCATGTTCATCCCTGACCAACTACCACACAAGGTCCTTTTCCCCCGGCAGTTATGTCCGGCTGACCATTACTTCGGTAAAATTTCGGTTACGGCGGATTCACTTTGTCAGGCAATACTTCTTACCTGTTTGGGAGTTTGGAAGACGATAGCCATACCAATTTTATTTCTCAAAATTTTGGTCTCTTGCGACAGCCATCCTTTTGGGAGCAACTGAATTCACTCATCTAATACCCATCTTGAGTGCATACAAGTTCCTAGCAATATGTCAGTATAAGCTATGTGCTCTGAACCGGTCTCGAAACAACGTATTTTTCTTTCAGGCTTTTGATCCCTCTGGCATGCAGTTTTTCATCACATTTTGCGCGCTGTCAGTTTTGTGTTTTCCCGTTCTTTCACGCAGTGCTATGAGTTCAGTCAACTTAGTTCTTAATTTCTTTCGCACGAGAATCTTCCAACTTTACTTCGCTTTTCAAGGAACGTAGCGGGTTCCATTTCCGCCTTCGTGGTCGGATATGGGCTTCTACTCCAGATAACGACTTGGAGTTTAAATAAAAGCTCAAAATTTATCTGCCCTTGCTCCCCAGGCTCAAAATCCTCTCGTCCTCATCTCCGTCGAAATAGATTGCTGCAATGCCGTTCGATAGTACACGTTCTGATGGTTATGTTCGAACTGGTCAAAGATGATTCTCAATACTCTCTGGTGACAACTGAGAAAAGTTTTTTCTGCACCGCAAGTAAAAGTCTGTCATCTTTTTTTTCACCTTTGAAGAAAATTGTCATCAAACATCATCATTTGGACACCGTTGTGAAGATCTTCGTTGTTCTCTCTTTAATGGCAGCCTGAACAGAGATCGCACAGTATGTTCTCGGAAGTCCTTTGATCTTCAATTGCCAGTGCGTTACTGCAAAATATGTCAAAAACCTGAGATTACGCCATTTATAACTTTAATTCGATGACTGGTTATACAAAAAAATGGTACACTTGAAAATCAATAGACCACAATAGGCAGAATAATTTTCGCAATGATGCAAGTAATATATAGATAGGTCCATGATGATGATCGATGATCAATTTCGACATAAAGTCACCATGCCAGCAGGTGACGCCATGGAACAATGACGGAACGTTCGCCCAATGTCCGAATCAAGAGATTAGTGATATGGGAGCCCGAACATAAAACCATTCATCACACATTGAACCCATTGAGATCCCATTTTAAATTTATGCTGAGGGTTGGAGTATTGCAGGGCGTATTCTTCACACGAAAAAAATCGGGACATCGTTTTGGCTGGGGAGCGGGGGCCCCAGGTTAAAGGGCGCCCAAACTTTAACTTTTTGAATTACTGTTTGGAAGTGATTTTACCTTTACGCGATTCGAAAGATCTCGCTTTTACGAGCATTTTGATACCAAGATGCATAAAATCGGACCAACTACAAACATGTGAATGATGGCCACTCGGAAGATTGTGGGTCAAACCGAGGGGCCCAAATTTGGGGGGGGGGGGTAAATGGGGGCCCGATGTGGGACCCCCAGGCTGAAATGGACACAAAGCATTTTTCATTCTCCCGTGGAGATCAAACACTGTGCACTAAAAAAGAGTGAAATCTAGACGATGGTTCAAAATTTTTTTGCCTGAAAAAGTGTGTACACTTGACATGGAACACCCATGGGTGGTGGAAGTATGCGGCTCATAGACCTCGGAGTGCCGCTTCTCGTTCACTTCTTTCTACCTATGTTATTACAGGCGTGTTGCTGTATACAATTGCACGACGAGTTTTGAAAATGTCCACGGGTCCTACCAAAAGTCTCCGGGTTGTCCCCCCCCGCCCACCTGCTCAAAGAGCAGCCAATGACGGCCGTCCCGTAAGATGGCAGTTGCGTAACCTAGACGGAAATGGCGACAATTGACGGAAATACCCAAGTAATTTCAGATGGAAATTGTGAAACTAATGTGTTATATATGTGAAAACCATTGAATTTGTTGCTTGACGGAAAAAAAAAAAACGCAAGATAACGGCTCCCCCTCCATGTACGAACACACGTAATGTAAAGCACGCTATTTCCCGCCCACCATGGATTTCGCGCCGAAACGCTGAAAGCTAAGTTCTTTGCCATCAATTCTCTTTAATATTAGACATAAACAAGTGTCGTCATGCATTAGAGTTATGAATTTACTTACAACAAGAACGAAAAAAATAATCTCCTCACAGATTCAACAGATCGAAAAAAAATCCTCACGATTCAACAACAGAAAAAAAAACCCGAAAAACATCACGAGCAGGACAAGACCAATCGAGCTGAAAGGAAACGATACTGTAACTGCACTGCTCCTGATTGGTCAAAGGACACCACGTGTTGTGTGTGGGCGGTGTTATGCACGAGGATTCCAGAACAGGACCGGACCAATCAATCGTTCGTGATGTCCCTCATGCTGCATCGCCAATCCTCGGGCGGCACGTGATACCATTGACCAATCACGTCGGCGATGTACCTCGTGCTGCATTCTGACAAGCTCTGGATCAGAGTGACTTTGATTGGTCGAAGTAGTGTGAGGTGGCGATAACTCTGACAGATGGTAATGACCAAGGAGGAAGGCGATGCGTCGTTTTGATTGGTTGAAACGTGGAGAACGGAAGGAATCTTCTCCCTCGGATCCACTTGCAACACACAGGTATCTGTTTCATTACCCGAATTCACTTCACTGCGTCGTTAATAATAATATTTTTCTCCTTTTAATTTGTACGATTTTCTTTTTTGAATCAACGTTAAAAAGCTTCCGTGACGGATTTCGACATTTTCTTATCCGCGGAGTCCATCGATATTTGTGAAAATTTGATTTCCGTGGGAATGTGATCTCACTGTGAACGGCCGTCCTGGTTTTACATCATTCTTTTGCGGCCTCCTGCCACGTGTATTGAAGGATTTCACTTGTTATATTATTATTATTATTATTATAACCAGCTGGCCATGCCTAATGCTCAACTGAGTGTGCAGGAATTTGTAATTTGTTCATGGTGCCGGTGATAACTTGCCTCCTCTGCGTGAAGGACACCATGGGATATTTAACGTCTACCAGCTAATATTGTCAGATGGGACATCCAGTTTGATGTCCATCCAAGGGATGGAACATGCATTGATGTCTCCATGTTACTTCGATCTGACAGTTTATAGCCATGTCGGGAATTGAATCCAGGATGTGCAGCTCCCTGTGCAACATGCAGTCGGACGGAAAATTATTATCTTTTGTTCTCTAATAACACTGGTTTACAAAAAAAAACATTCTCAGGCAAGCATGTGAATAGGTGTTTCTGACTAATTTTGATATGCTGAGTTCAAATTTCTAAACAGTTTTGCTCTATCACCTCTAGTTTTTTTTGCTTTCACATATCTCATTTTTTTTTAATTATAATGCATATATTTATAATATAATGTGTTTATTTCTCAAAAACTAGAGGTGATGAGTGAAAATGGATTTCGTATCTGAAATCGGCACGCCAAAATTAGGTTAGAACACCTATTTTCATGCGTGCCTAAATTTCTTTGTAAACCAGTGTGATTATGGACAGAGAAGTGTAGTTATCATAAATCGCAAATGGTGGTGTTGGTGATGTAATTTGATTTACACCCGCTCCCCAGAGTCCCCCAGCCCTCCATCCTCCCCTCCCCAGAGTCCCCCAGCCCTCCATCCTCCCCCCTCCCCCTCCCCAGAATTCCCCAATCCTCCACAACTCTTCTTTTCAAATTCCAGGGTCTGCCTCTGCCGATCCTTGCAAATAATGGAAACTCATTGTTGGCACTCCAGGGACCCCGGTTGGCGTGCGAGGGTCTCTGTTGGGCACCAATGTGCATGGTTGACCTATATAAATGAAGGAATTGAGCTTTTAGAGGCAACGTTTTGCCAAGCGCAGTCACCCGAGGATAAGTAGCTGCCAAAGCTTCCTGCACACGTCTCACTCGCCTTCAGACATCCATAAATAAAACATGTTCACAGTGTGTGCCTTTAATTTGTACTTTCTAATGGGACACCCACGATCTGTTCTCATCTTAACGTAATCCTCTTTACACATTCCTTTTGGTTTGGAGGAATCGCATGAACTTGGAGTGGATTCTGAGCACGCTAATTTGGGTGGCACAAAACAATCACAATTATCACACATTGTAACAGAATAAGAAAACGGTTTTACTCGACGATTGATCTGAAATTTGGACAATTCGCCAACATGAAGCTTTGCTGAACAATTGAAACTCTGACATCATGTTGCAGGCGTTCGGTGTTGTGGTGCACGGGTTTGTTTATTATGACGTCATAATGCTCCCGAGACTCGTGCTTTCTGAGACTCCTGAGACTCGTGGCTGAGAATACAAATCCTTAATAGTGCTCTTCATGTGGATTTGAATCCGCAACCTCTGAGATGCAAGATCCGGGTGTCTTCACCATGAAGCCACCATCAAACCCGCCATAAGTGTTTGTATGTGCCACCATGAAACCCACTGTGTGTATTTCCAAGGTTTGTGTGTGCCACCACCAAACCTGTTATGTTTGCAGTACTTGAATGGGACACTACCAAACCCGCTGTGCGTGTTTGTACGGGCTACCATGAAACTCACTGTGTTTGCAGGATTTGTACGAGACGCCACCAAACCCACTGTGTTTTTGCATGGTTTGTTTGTGCCATCACCAAACCTGCTATGTGTATTAGTAGGATTTGTATGGGCTTGCTGTTATTCCGAAGATGAAAGAAATATGAGAGAAACATGGGATTTTAAACTTCCATATGGCACACCTTCACCTGTGGTGCCATGGCACCCTCGGGTGGTTGACTCCTATGCATTGAGGGCAACACAAAGAGGACGCGAGCTATCAGTGCCAGAGGTACGCAACACGCATGTCCACAGTCACACACACACACACACACACACACACACACACTTGAAGGAAGAGAGAATTTTAACCTTGAAAGTGTCCTCTCCGACCTTGTGGCTATTTTGGCTTCAACCCTCTGCCAGTTGGAATGGGAGGTGAAAAACAAGTTAAGACCGGTTTACGTGCTGTTCAGACATGTACATTCAATCTGGAGTTTTCCTGGGATGTCCAAGGAACGGGTTTTGGAAAGCAATTACCTTTCCAAGGAATATGCCCGATGCCGGCATGCATCCACGGTGTCACCGATCGATGGATGCTTTGTGCACTTTTATGGTTTTACTTTTGCATTTGGCCCCAAACCATGAGGGCTCTCAATTGATTTGATGCACATGGTGTTTGTGACCTTTATGTGGGAATGACATTGTGCTGATACTCGGTCAATAGGTTCACTTGCAGTGCTGTTTGTTCATCTTCAAAAATGGAGACGCCATCATTTTGTTTAGTTTCCCAGTGGGCAAGGCTCGAGTCCACACACATAACCAGACACGAGCTAAATGGTGGTGGAAACGTCTCACCATCTGCTTATTGCAGTCATGTGTTTGTAGCTCGGGTAGTTAACACTCGCCACGCAATGACTGCACACTCCCGGATAAAGACCAATCGATGGTCGAAATGTCACACTTGAGATTCGCTGACTGTGTAGTTGTTGTACTTGGTTGTGTGTGTTTTTAAAATATTTAATTTGCATATTCCCAACTGCAACGATCTTCATGTATTAGCTCGTCTGGATGTACAGTATTTAATATTTATATTTCACATTTCAGCCACTTTAACAAAACTTACAAACAAAATCACTTGGGTTGACTGATTGTGAGATTCGGGTTGATTTTGTGAGTTTTGTTGTGATTGTGAGTTTGGGGTGATTGATCAAATGAGTGAGTCCTGGGGTGATTGATAATTCAGTGAGTCCGGGGGTGATTGATCATTTGAGTGAATCTGGGATGATTGATCATTTGAGTGAGTCTGGGGGTGATTGATCATTTGAGTGAATCTGGGGATGATTGATCATTTGAGTGAATCTGGGGATGATTGATCATTTGAGTGAATCTGGGGATGATTGATCATTTGAGTGAATCTGGGATGATTGATCATTTGAGTGAGTCTGGGATGATTGATCATTTGAGTGAGTCTGGGGTGATTGATCATTTGAGTGAATCTGGGGGTGATTGATCATTTGAGTGAATCTGGGGTGATTGATCATTTGAGTGAATCTGGGGTGATTGTCATTTGAGTGAGTCTGGGGTGATTGATCATTGAGTGAACTGGGGTGATTGATCATTTGAGTGAGTCTGGGTGATTGATCATTTGAGTGAGTCTGGTGTGATCATTTGGTGAATCTGGGATGATTGATCATTTGAGTGAGTCTGGGGATGATTGATCATTTGAGTGAATCTGGGATTGATTGATCATTTGAGTGAGTCTGGGGTGATTGATCATTTTGAGTGAATCTGGGGTGATTGATCATTTGAGTGAATCTGGGGATGATTGATCATTTGAGTGATCTGGGATGATTGATCATTTGAGTGAGTCTGGGGTGATGATCTTTGAGTGAGTCTGGGATGATTGATCATTTGAGTGAGTCTGGGGTGATTGATCCTTTGAGTGAATCTGGGGATGATTGATTATTTGAGTGAATCTGGGATGATGATCATTTGAGTGAGTCTGGGGTGATTGATCATTGAGTGGAATCTGGGGATGATTGATCATTTGAGTGAGTCTGGGGTGATTGATCATTTGAAGTGAATCTGGGGAGATTGATCATTTGAGTGAATCTGGGGATGATTGATCATTTGATGAATCTGGGTGATTGATCATTTGAGTGAATCTGGGATGATTGATCATTTGAGTGAATCTGGGGAGATTGATCATTTGAGTGAATCGGGGTGATTCATCATTTGAGTGAATCTGGAATGATTGATAATTTGAGTGAATCTGGGGATGATTGATCATTTGAGTGAATCTGGGGATGATTGATCATGAGTGAATCTGGGGATGATTGATCATTTGAGTGAGTCTGGGGTGATTGATCATTTGAGTGAATCTGGGATGATTGATTATTTGAGTGAATCTGGGGATGATTGATCATTTGAGTGAATCTGGGGATGATTGATCATTTGAGTGAATCTGGGGGTGATTGATAATTTCAGTGAGTCCGGGGGTGATTGATCATTTGAGTGAGTCGGGTGTTGATCTTTGAGTGAATCCGGGGTGATTGATCATTTGAGTGAGTCTGGGGGTGATTGATCATTTGAGTGAATCTGGGGATGATTGATTATTTGAGTGAATCTGGGATGATTGATCATTTGAGTGAATCTGGGGATGATTGATCATTTGAGTGAATCTGGGGTGATTGATCATTTGAGTGAGTCTGGGGGTGATTGATCATTTGAGTGAGTCCGGGTGATTGATCTTTGAGTGAATCCGGGGGTGATTGATCCTTTGAGTGAATCTGGGGATGATTGATCATTTGAGTGAGTCTGGGGGTGATTGATCATTGAGTGAATCTGGGGATGATTGATTATTTGAGTGAATGGGGGATGATTGATCATTTGAGTGAATCTGAGGATGATTGATCATTTGAGTGAATCTGGGGATGATTGATCATTTGAGTGAATCTGGGGATGATTGATCATTTGAGTGAATCTGGGGGTGGTTGATAATTTCAGTGAGTCCGGGGTGATTAATCATTTGAGTGAGTCTGGGGATGATTGATCATTTGAGTGAGTCTGGGGTGATTGATCATTTGAGTGAATCCGGGATGATTGATCATTTGAGTGAATCTGGGGGTGATTATCATTTGAGTGGAGTCGGGGATGATTGATCCTTTGAGTGAATCCGGGATGATTGATCATTTCAGTGAATCTGGGGATGATTGATCATTTCAGTGAGTCCTGGGATGATTGATTCTTTGAGTGAGTCTGGGGGTGATGGATCATGTGAGTTAGTGTGGGGGTGATTGATAAAGTGAGTTTGGGGTGAGCAAGTTTAAATAATTCTCCAGACTCCGGTTTACGTGCTGACTCCCACCATCTCATGATTAAAATGCTGAGCTGGCACAGAATTGTCTTTTGAGAGATCTTTCTCATGAAAAAGATTTCTCAAGAAAAGACAAATAGTTAATTTGATTTGATGCAATATATCAATGCTCCCAATGACTGATTAATCAAGTGAGGAATTCTTCACTTTGCTTCACTGGTAGATGTTGTGTTGAGTCAAACGATATCCAACTTGCCCTTCCGTCCTGCATTTTAAGCTCATGTTATTGTTGATGAAGCTTTATGGCAGAAAGGGCACTGCCCAAGACTATTGCTCATCAATATAAACTTTTTCAAATACATGTAAGATGTAACAATTCCCATGGGTGAAGCTGTATAACTTTTTAAAAAGGGGAAAAAAGGAGATTTTCTGAGGGGGTCCATGGGTATGCTCCCCCAGAAAATTTTGAAAAATTGATGTCAAAATATACATTTTGGGGGTGATCCTGTCCATATTGTAACAAAAAAAAACCGCAAATTAAAAGTGATAATAATTGGGGCAGAATTTTTTTAAATATTTCACCTGAACATTCATTCTTCTGTTGAATTAACACCAGGTGGGTTGATTCAGCCCGTCATCCTTCCGAGGTTAGCAAAATGAGTAACGGGGCACTGCATCAGCGTTGGCTAGCGGTCGGAGTCATGAACGTATAAGTGACGGGACTACGTCTGAAAGGAGTTCAAATGCCACAAGGCTAATAGTAAGTTGCCAAGGTACTTAGCTGAATAGTCCTCTGGAACCCCACAGGGCCAAAGGTAGGAATGTTAATGAAGGATCCAAGGAGAAATCGACTCGGAACTCTTCAAACAAGCTTCACCAAACCACGTAAGGCAATGCGAAATGTGCAAGATTCCACAAAGGCAAAGAAGAGCTCTTTATACACGAGTCACACGAAGCCAAACAGCTCCTTAACTTTCCTCTCTTGCCTTTGGGGAATACTGAAGAGTTGTGGAGTGTTTATTGTCAAGTCAGACCAGATTAGATCTGTGACTTGCTACAGGTACCATATAAACCTGTACGAACCTGTTTCATGGTCGGCGTTGGCAGCGACTAAACTGTCCCCCCTCCCCTCCCCCCCCCCTATCAAGTTTCCTGGTGAGGAAGGTGTATGATATGGACACCCAGCAGGATTAAAAACAAAACCTGTCAAAGGGCAGAGGAGCTCCTTGTGAGCTAATGGCCAACTGTGTCTGTGGACAGCCTCCTGCGGTTGGGTTACTTTTTCTTAGGAGGTTAGTGGCAGGATTTGCACTCCAGCTACCATAAAACCCTTCATTCCGCAAAACCCACAAATGCAAAGAAAACTGAAAACCCACTCTGGGAGTACCTCCTGTGCCGCTGCCCTTCGCAGGACAGCTCACCGGATTACGGGATAGTGGCAAAGCTTTCAGGACCCCCACTCCTTGATGATAGGAGGAAAAGCACGGGGTAAACTTCCTGGGTCAGATTGCGGTGGTATGTGGCAGAGTGGTGCTGAGGTGTCATCCACCAGACTGCGGTCTCCTTGGGTTAACCTGAGGCGGTCCCTTTGAGTGCGCGCCTGGAATGTCCTATCCCTAAGAGAGGATGTGAGACCTGTCTCTGTTATCATCTGAGCTCAAGCATTTGAACATCGGTATTGCAGCACTCTCTGAGATTCAGAGACCGAATAGTGGCAAGATCATGGTGGGTGTTTACACCTACTATTGGTCTGGTCACTCTGATGGTTACCATGACCAAGGAGTTGCTGTAGCTGTGTCGAACAAGCTGACTCAACTGATAATTGAGGTCACACCGGTCAATGAGCTTATTATGAGACTGAGGATTCATCACTCCTTGGGTGTCATTTCCCTGGTCTCTGTGTATGCTCCGACTGAGGCGAGTGATCTCATCATGAAGGACGCATTCTATATCGCGCTCGAGTCTGTGGTTGATCAGCGCCCCAGGCGAGATATACTTCTAGTCTTTGGGGATTTCAATGCACTGATAGCGATGGTTATGAGACATGTGTTGGTCCCCATGGGTCTGGAACTGTAAACCAGAATAGCACTAAGTTCCTTGACTTTGCAAGAAGTCATGGACTTATGGTGGCATGTTCATGGTTTCAGCACCCACAGGCTCATTGCTGGACTTGGTATTCCAATGCTGGAAGGAGATTGACCATGTGCTCGTTGATGGCCGCTGGAGGATGATCCAGAACTGCTGGGTCTTCCGGAGTGCTCAGTTCCTCAATACCGACCACAGGCTTGGAGCAACTCTGAAGTTGCAGCTTAAATCTGGGAGAATGGTACCATCCCAGCCTTGGCTGGATGTTGACAAGCTCAAGGGTGAGAGGTTAGCTGAGGAGTTTGCGAACAGGCTGAGTGGGGATTTGAGGGGTCTGGGTGCTTTGGAGAATCCTGAAGAGTTTTGGAGTGCCTTCAACATAACCATCCTTCATGTTGCTGGTGGATGTCTTGGAACTCACCGAAAGGCGAAGAAGAATTTTGTCTCAAAGGACACTGGATACCATTGACCAGAGTCGCAGGGCCAGGCTGAATGGCAGCGCTGAGCTGTTTAGGGAGTTGAGGCATAAAACTGTATGTGTGCTGAGGCTGGACAAGGAGGCCTTTGTGCGAGGAATCTATGAGGGGGTAGAGCATCACCTGTGGTCAAGTGATTCTCGTCCTGCTTACAGGGGAATTCATGCATTTCGTTCCTCCAAGCCCGTCCCTCGGTGTACTGCAGTTAGAGCGGAGGTTGCTGAGCTCTTGACTGAGGAGTCTGAAGTGAAGGCCCGCTGGGCCGGTTACTTTGAGCGACTGTACCAGGCTGACCCACAAACTGTTGAGTTGGATGTCAGCGGCGTTGCTATCCCTATTGCTAACCATCCAATCAACTGTGGTCCACCTTCGTTTGTGGAAACGCAGACAGCAGTGAACCGGTTTAGAAGGGGTAAAGCTCCTGGGATCTGTGGCATCCATGCCAAACTTCTCAAGGCTGGTGGAAATGCTGTACTCGGGTGGTTGCATGCAGTTCTGTACTCTGCCTGGAACACAGGCATCATCCCAACTTACTGGAAGAGGGGCCTTGTTGTCCCTCTCTGGAAAGGGAAGGGTGATCGCCAGGACAGTAACAACTACCGAGGGTTGATGCTGCTCTCAGTACTGGGCAAGGTCTTTGCTCGGATAATTTTTGATAGGGTTTGCCACTATTTCCTTGAGCATCAGCGCCCAGAGCAGTCAGGCTTTACACAAAAGAGGTCAACGATTTACTGTATCCTTGTTTTTTGGGTCGTCTCCGAACATAGATGAGAGTTATGGCAGGGGCTGCTTACAGCCTCTGTTGATCTCTGCAAAGTGTTTGATTCAGTGAATTGGGATGCCCTCTGGAGGATTCTTGGTCTTTGTGTGGTGCCAACAAAACTGATCGATCTGATGTCTGAACTGTACTCTGGTACCGAGAGTGCAGTGAGGTGTGGTGGTTCCATCGCTGACTTATTTCCAATTGTTACTGGAGTTCATCAGGGGTGTGTACTGGCCCCCACACTTTGCAGCACTTGTGTGGACTGGATTCTGGGGAAGATATCGGAGAGATCAAGCTGTGGTGCATCGTTTGGGAATGTCAAGATCTCTGACCTTGATTTCGCAGATGATGCAGTCATCTTTGTGGAGACTAGATATCCTTTTGGGGTGGGGGCCCTCGAGGTGCTGAATGAAGAGTCGAAGCCACTGGGATTATGGGTTTCCTGGGTCAAAACTAAGATCTAGGCTTTCAATGACATCTTGGATGCTGCTATCTTGTCTGTGCCTGTTTGTGGTGAGGATATTGAGGTCACGGAGAGATTCACTTATCTTCGCAGTGATATTCATTTCTCTGCTGGCTGTGAGCCAGAGGTCAATAGACATCTGTGTTGGGCCTGGGGAGTCATGGATTCACTGGGTCACGGGGTGTGGCGCTGTCGGTACCTGTGCAGGATGAAAGTCCGAGTCTTCAGGTCCTTGGTGCTTCCAGTCTTGCTCTACGGATGTGAGACTTGGACTCTGACCAGAGATCTGAGACTTCACTCCTTTGGTACGAAGTCTCTTCGGAGAATCCTTGGTTTTCACTGGTCGGACTTTTTGTCCATTGAGCGGTTGCTGGGAGAGACTCAAATGAGATTTGTTATCTGCATAGTCCGTGAGTGTCAGCTGCGGCTGTATGGACATGTGGCTCGGTTTCCTGACGCTGATCCTGCTCACCCGATTCTCTCATCGAGGGAGCCTCCTGAGTGGAGGAGGCCAATGGGCCGACCACGTGCCTCATGGTTGCAGCAGATTAATCAGCATCTCAAGGAGATTGGGATGGGCCAGACATCTGCCGGGGGGATAGCCAGACGGAGGCCCCTGGAGTAGCAGCGGAAAGTGTATGCAGTGACGCGCTGCTCCGGCGCATGTTCCCCTACCTAACCTGACACACAATGGTGCCAATATCAGGGGAAAAATCGTTAACAGCGAAATTCCACGATAAGGGTTGCTTTATTCAGCATAACACCAGGCCCAGAAGATCTCTGTGGAGTGGAATGCATCTGATAGACACCAACAAATGGTGGTCGTTTGTGCCCAAAACACCAAGTAGGTGGATCTTTAGCTTGGAAGGAAAAGATGTCCGAGGTATTCAGAATCCGAGTCCATCTTTTATTCCAACCATGACCGAACAACCTGCCTGCTCGTCTCTTTTCCGGTTGCACCCAATTCCAGAAAACCCCCGATCAACCCGAGCTCAAGAATATTTACATATCATAAAATGAAAGGTAAAATGATGCCACTACAGATCGTAATGGCATACAAGTTCTCCTTGACCTTTTGTGAGACGATTGAAGAAGAATAAATAGTAATTCCTGTCTCGGTAATAACTCGAGCAGTCTTCTCCAGCTGTTATAAATCGCCCACGAGGGATGAATGAACGTCACAACCTTCCATTCCGATCGGGGAAACACCACCTTTTCCTTTTCTCTGCCCCCTTTTACAATTTCTTCGTCTTCTTATATAAACTCAATCTCTATATTTTCATTCCAAAGAGCATCATTCCAATCTCAAATTAATACTACACTATTAATAGAACAAAAGAAAATGTTAACAAACATTCTTGATGTAAGTGAATACAAATGACATTCCTACGTGATAACCCTAACCCTTCCTAACCTTAACAAAGATAGTAGAGCAGGGTAAGATAAACCACTCATCTGTAAACCCATGCACAAGGGTGAAGTACACACTGGGGCAGAACGTCCACCATTTTAGTAAGCAACTTCTCTGCGACACTCCGTGACCATTACGTCGCTGATGTAGCGCTGAATGGTGACATCGAGGGTTTTCCTTCTCTTTTCCTTTTTCGTGCAAAGGAGGGGAGGGAATATCGTTTTTTTTTCTTCTTCTCGCTCACTTTTGTGTGTAAATCAATGGCATTAATTGCTTTCCGAGTGAAATGTTTCACTTTGTCGACATGATGCTGGAATCACCGGTGGTTTTGTAACAAGAACAAACAAAACCATTGGGTATAAACTGAAATATGTAAATTCCTGGGACAGTGTTGACTTGCCACCTGATGATGTTTATTGTCTTTTTTCTATTTAATTTCAATTTATTTTTTTTCAGGGGTAGGAAGTTTAAATATGTGGCATCGGTCCATATTCCCCTTTGGTTTGTATTCTTATTGAGATTTGTGGTGTTCATAGATCTTGCCTCCAACCCCCACCCCCAAACACACAGACACATTAATGCCAGGGAATGTACACAATAACAGCAAAACTTTCAGTCTCTACAGTTCATTCACATCCTCGAGATGACATCCACATCAATCTTCTCTCACATTCCTTACTTGCACAATCTTGTCAGGCTTTTCTCTCTTCAGTCTTACATTTCCAAAACACCACAATGCACATCACCACCACCACCATTCACTTTAAACGTGTATCATTTTATTTACGATACTGACAACTTTTTCAGTGTGCATCGACCACCACCTATCTTCTCAGTGCCATCCATGGAAGACTTACTAAGAAAAGAACTTGCAAAACCTGCACAATGTACATCCTTCAATTTCAAGCATAAACTTTACAGCTTCTATTGAAAACCTACAAACAAAATCATAATCCCACATTTTCAGTCAAATGCAGATGTAAATTGACCTACATGTACATGTTGTCCAACGTCTTTACAAGAACCACTTGCAACTGTCCATATATTGGTTCTTATTTGTAAGACACCTTTTGACCTTTTCTACACTTCCTCTTGACAGTGGCATGATGGACACGTGACACGTCTGTTCTTGAACTTCAGTGCGTACTGGGACACAGACGCTTACAAATGTTGCAAATATTCTGTACTTCACCCGCTCACTGCAAACGTGCAAACCCTTGTAGACGTCCAGCTGATGCACGGCTTCATTGAGCAGGAGACAGATATTGTTGCTTGTCATCTTGGCTTCACTGAATTCAGTATGAACAAAAAGTGAGGAACTCATCGGACGGGACCATCAGAGATCCAAAATCGGACTTGGATGTGTCAACTGCCTTGTTGTGAATGAAGAGCAGGGCAGGATCATCCAATTCAGCATCACTTCCAAGAAGAGCCTTTCTGCAAACCAGACATGATGACAGCAATTCATGTCCGCCAAGGATTCTGCGACACAGATAACTAGCAATGTATGCGTGTGTTCTGCTGAGGAAGGCTGAATTGAACATAAGGAATTACAACATTTATTCTTCTGTGCTGAACAGGTGTGGCAAACTGCGCTGATTGCCTCGTTATTTCTTGCAAAATCGAAGATTTTTTTTTGTTATTCTGTCTGTTTATCGCTTACAGGTCACAATTTTAATCCGATTTTCACGAAATTTCACCACATGGTAGAGTTTGTCAGGAGGAAGAAGCCTATTGTTTTTGAGGTCAAAAGGTCAACATAGGCCAAAGGGTCAACAACTTAGGTGAGATTTCTAAAATCCTCAATTTTCATCCGATTGACTTGAAATTTGAAGAGGATTTATATTTTAGGTCACTGAATTAAACCAGCCAATTATTACTGAGATCAACATGGACCAAAAGGTCAACATCGGCCGAATTTCTAAAATTGTCAATTTCCATCCGATTCACTTGGAATTTGAAGAGGAGTTGCATATTTGGTCATTGAATTCAACCACCACTTATTTTTTTAGGTCAAATTTGTTTCATGGATTTTGCAAATATCGTGCTCTGCACGTCTTCTTCTTTTCTTCTTGGTGAGACTCTGCAGCGTCAGAATAAATCTGTCTGGGTCTGCTGAACAATTTGCTCCAGCAGCTGATTTGATTAATTCAGCAACCATCACAAAACTAAATCAGGTCTTTTGGATTGTCAATTAGAGCAATGAATTGCAGAACAATGAGCGGAAGAACATGAAGTTGTCACCATGCCCATGTCTGACTAGCGTGCACAGCTAGTCAAGAGATCAAGTGAATCACAAGCTGGCGTTGCTTGTGCAGTTGCTTACTAAAATGGTGGCCGAGCACACCCATTACATAATTCTCATTCACGGCCGAGTGGTTTATCTTGCCTTGCTGTATCTTTGATAACTAGTACAGACAAATCTGCCGGCGAGGAAAGGCGGATACGCAACACCGACGTGCGTACACAGTCTCCTGCCTGGCAGACATCTAATCACGGTAACACGCATGCAAGCTTCTGTATTCGGCTAACTTCTTCAAAAAATAGCTCAAAATAAAAACTACCATGGGACCAATTTATATAATTGTGGTTCTGTTCTATGCTTGCGATATGGCATTTTGGCTGCCAGGTAGCTGTCATTTCTTGGAAGCACAGCTGTGCTGCTGCTGATGTTGTGCCCCTTTTCCAGTACACTGGTACTCAATTCACCGATCTCAGAAGATGACAGGCTGAGTCAATCCTACCTGGTGTTAATTCAGCAGCCAATGGGGCTCAAACTCAGGACCCTAAGATCCTAAGCCAGCAACATTGCTCAAACGCAGGACCCTAAGATCCTAAGCCAGCCACACTAACCATTAAGCCAACACCAGGCTATAATTGTGGTCATGATGCGTTATTGTGTTTGCATTGCACCACATCCGGATGAAATGGGTTCAGCAACGATTCAGCACAGTGGAATAGCACCTCGATTCCCTACAATCGCGACATGCCTTTCTGACGACGAACATACGGAAATCTCCGTATGGGTTGTTACAAAAATACGGATTTCCGTAAAATATGGAAGGAGTTTCACCCATGAATTCCATCCTCCCTTTCGGATAGTCGTCCACAGCCCATCCCTTGGGAATATTCATTCGCTCTTTCTCTCATCCCCGTGTGTGTGTGTGTGTGTGTGTGTTTCAGCTTGCTTATTGCAGTCAGAGCTAGTAAATTACGAGAGAGTGCGGGATTACTGCTTAAAAGTCCTCCAACACCGTACGGATAACTTCAAGGCTTTGTATCGTGCCGGAGTTGCATACTACCATCTGGGTGACTACACCAATGCGCTCAGCTATCTGCAGCAAGCGGGGACCTGCCAACCTCATGGTATGTGTGTGTGTGCGTGTAAGTGAAGAGAAGTGTGGAAGAAATAGTAATAGTGTGGGATGGTTGATCCATCCCCTGTTTGCCTTAATAACATAAAACCGATTTACTTCGTGAAAGGGATACAGTTGCTTCTGTGGTTGATGTATTCATGTCTACCATTGCAGACCTCAACGTTAAGCGTTACACTCAGCTCACAGAGATGCGAATGAGCCGCTCCCAGCAACCCCAGCGTGACATCAGAACAAGTGATCAATGACCGATCACGCCGAGCCATTTTGCCGGTCTTACCCCCCTTCCACAACCTCCTCATCCCCACCAATACCTACTTCCAGGACAGTCGCAGCCCAAAAGAAGTCGAGGCTCGAGCTCTCGGATCACCTGAGCCTGCTGTCGTCTCTTCATCTATGTTGCTCGTACGGCTCAGGTCATGGATATTTCATGTTCATTTATCAGTCGCTCAAAGCTAAAAGTAATTTACATAGCAACAGGTTGGTTGCATGTTCGAATGACGTCCTGCAACTTCTCAATTCCAACGGCCTCCTGGCACGACGTGAGAAAGCTAATCAGCATCGTAAACTGGTTTTCTCTCCAACCTGTGTGTCGATATGAAAGATAATCGATTGATAAATTTGGTGCGTTTTGACCAATGCAAAAATATTGCTTCTTTTGTTGTCGTCTGAACAAACGTCAAAGCAAACTTGCCAATAGTATAGGGCTGTGAATGCGGAATGTTTTGTGCTCCGTCCGCAGGGTAGTTTTGGCCTGCTGATGCAGTTGCATTATTTCAATTCAGCACAAGGCTGCAACTTGCATAATTGCTGGGGGAACAGCTCTGATGCTGACTCCGTGCCGCCTGTCGGTTAGAGCAGGAATTAGTAATTTGTTTCGGGTGCTGTTGTTAACCTACCGACTCTTGGTGAAATACACCGTGGGATCTTTAACGTCCACCAACAACTGCCGGCAGAAGGGGAACCTATTTAACGTCCATCCGAGGGACGGTACCACACGTTTGCCTCGCCGTGCCTGTAAAACACCAGGATGAGAGTTTATAGCCGGGTCGGGATTTAAACCCAGGTTCGAGCTCCGAGGCGACTGTGCGTACCTCGGCAATCCTCCCAAGCCCACGTTAACCTTGGCAAGGAGTTGCTGCCCCTTGGGGATGTTAAACAGAATTTTGTCCACTTGCGGACAGTGTGTCCCGTAGTGTTTTATTCAGGTCGCTGGTACTCAGACCTTCCTCAAACCCCATCACAACCTGGTTATAAATTCCTTTTGCGAAGATACCTAGCACTTATCCATCTGCCGGTGTTTGTAAATACATGATGATGCACTTCCGGTCCGTCACAGCTCTATGCATGCAGGTGCTCCCCCAGGTAATGTTCTTTCAGTTTGCAGTGTCACCGATGGGACATTCTTTAAGGTCGGTACTTTTCATTCGCTTTGTACAGATCAAATTCTTCTTGGGAAATGTAGTAGTGCTTGACAAGTGCTACCTTTTACCGTGCTAAACCTTGACCTGTTAACTCAACAAATTTAATTTGGTGAGTCATGGTGAGCCCCCCACTACCTACCTGCATATTTTTTTTCCTTATGAAAGCAAAACTTATTGTTTAAAAAAAATTCTAACATCAACACGCACTTCAACGAACACATTGAAATAATGGCTCAAGACTTGAGCTCCAATTGGACAGTTTCTTCAGACTATTTGATTGGATACTGATGGAACGCTCCTCAAACCTGCAGAATGTCGTTTCGCTTTGAAACGTCTACTCAAACGCTGCTCGCTCCTGAAACTTGGCATCCCGTTTCCATGGTTTCGGCGTCGAGCGTGTGCATGGCCGGTTAGTTACTGCTCATTTTTATTGCTATATTTACCTCGGATTTAGATGATGCACGTGAAACCTAATGGCTTCTTCTTTTTCTTCCTTTCAGACTTGCATCGAAAATTCATACTGGTGAATGTTTATTCCCATTACACCTTTATTTATGTATTTTATTGCTATCTGTTGTACAATCTAACATTATACTATTGTTTGTTTATTAGTTTCGATGTATTATGGGATAAAAGACTCGGCATGTCACACTAATGGGAATGGAACGGCCCCGTGTTGTTCCTCTGGGTTTGTTATTCCAAGCTTTATTCGAGGAGTCTGTGATCAGGGTAAAGACCGAGGCACCATTCCGCACCTGCACGTGGTCTAATAGGGTAGGGTCCTTCAGCCACTCGAGGCTTTAATAGATGAACTTGTTGGAGTGTGTACAATATCATATTGTATAAGAATTATTTAATCCAATACATCATCACGTGTTCATTCAAATGTTTTGTAATGTGGCGTGAAAAGCTTTACTTCCATCTTGAGCCAGTTTGTATCCTAATTACATGTTTGTTTGTTTTCTTCTCCTTATGTAAACACCAGGTACATGTTTGCACCTGTTGGGAATGATGTCATGTTAAAGGAAGGAATGGAAATATTAACCTGTACAAGGCTGTGTTTAAAAAAACTTGTATAAATAAACCATTTATTGACGTACCCATTGCTTTAACATAGACAGTTGTTTAGTCCGACTATCCTGATTTTCATGATCGTTAAACAACCAGATCTTCAGCTGGTATATAATGGGAGTGTATGGCAACACAACAGGAAACTAATAAATACAAGCACAGTAAACCTCGATCTTGTGTGAGAGAGAAAGAAAAACGTGGACCTGCTAAAGGATCTATTATCTCCTTTGGAGTCATAACCTCCATCTATGTTGTCAACAGCTGTTACGCAGTGGGAAAACACCGTCATCCAAGAGACGGAACACACATCGAGCCTCACCCTGCCTGCCAAACACCAGGGACCCAGGGCCTGTTGCCCTTGCACAACTTCTCCCGATACGTGGTCCTTAGCACCTCAGAGGAACGTGCTTCATGGAGTCGAGTCTGATAGTTGTCCTATTTGTCCATGGAAACGGAAACGGTTGATTTACCCACCACGAGATCCATAAGTTATGATTTTACGTGATCCCATACTATTACACTCAAATATTTCAATTGGCCGAGTCAGCAAACAACAAAGTTACTTAATAGACCTTAATCACATTACTGGGACTTTGTAACACCACCTCAAAGACACCTGGCTTATTCCTCTCCAACTACTATAGTTAAATTATTTCTCTCCAACTACTATAGTTAAATAAACGTAGTTGCATTTAACCAGTGGAATATATAGTTGTTTTTCCATCAAACTCTTGGAGATGTTTGTCGGTCGGTGTGGTCACTTGTTCCTCAGAGATGCCAAACCTGCACAGGTTCATCAATGAGTTCCCAGGAATCTTCTTCTTCTTCTTTCAGCTGCTCCCATTAGGGGTCGCCACAGCCAAAGGTATGCAGCCAAAGATCATCCGTTATGATCCACATACTGATTTGGCATAGGTATTTTAAAATGCCGGATGCGCCCTTCCTGACGCAACCCTGGTGCCTCTTACGACACAGGGATAAGGATTGGGTTTCGCCATGATTCCGGGCTGCCCTACACCCTCTCATAGCACGGCCCAGTGCAGAGCTCCCTCCTCAAGCGATCTCCAACCCAAGCCTCCGTGTAGCCGGATTACAGGCGCACGCCACTACGCCCGGTAATGTATATATATATATATATATGTATAATATGTATATATGTATATATATACCGGCGTAGTGGCGTCGCCTGTAATCCGGCTACACGGAGGTTGGAGATCGCTTGAGGATGGGAGCTCTGCGCTATGAGAGGTGTAGGGCAGCCGAATCATGGCGAAACCCAATCCTTATCCCTGTGTCGTAAGAGGCGACCAGGGTTGCGTCAGGAAGGGCATCCGGCGTAAAACCTATGCCAATCAGTATGCAGATCAATAACGGATGATCCGCTGTGGCGACCCCTAATGGGAGCAGCCGGAAGACGAACCATATATATATATATATATATATATATATATACAGGCAGTCGTCGACTTACGACCTATGCGACTTACGACTGTTTGACTTTACGACCACATTTTTTTTTTTTTGTATGCAAAATATACGTTGTTCGACTTACGACAAGTCGACTTACGACCGATTGGTTAGAACCAATTGCGGTCGTAAGTCGACGACTACCTGTATATATAAAAATAGAGACCACTCCAAAAAATTTTAAATCAGCATCTCTACATGTATGGCAGCCATTCCATGCCAGTGTCTGTTGAATTCCAACACAGGCACACCTCATTCTACTTCGTGAGGACTGATTAGGTGATCACCTGAACCGAATCTTATTTAACAAAGAAAAGTATAAAACCACTGCTGTGGTCATCACTATCCTCTTGCAATTGGACCAGCTGGATGGCAAAAACAGTGCTAGTAGTACCTCAAAAGTAATTGGAATCAAAAAAATAACTTGGCCATGCCAAAAGAGTTGAAAAGAAAAGTTTGAGTGAGGAAAAGAAGGGTTCACTTCTGCTTTACTGGCAGAGGGATACAGTGAGCGTCACGTTGCTTCCATCCTTAAAATTTCAAAGACGGCGGTTCATAAGAACAAGGTCAAGCAGCAGACATTGGGGACAACAAAGCTCCAGACTGGCAGAGGGCGAAACGACTTTCCACTGACCGGATGACCACAACTCATTTGAATGTCACTCAACAACCGTAGGATGACATCAAGTGACCTACAAAAAGAATGGCAAACGGCAGCTGGGGTGAAGTACACGGCGAGGACGGTTCGAAACAGACTCCTAGGGAGGGCTGAAGTCGTGCAAAGTTAGAAAAAAGCCCTTCATTAATGAGAAGCAAAGAAGAGCCAGGCTGAGGTTTGCAAAAGACCACAAGGATTGGACCATAGAGGACTGGAGTAAGGTCATCTTCTCTGATGAGTCCAATTTTCAGCTTTGCCCAACACCTGGTCGTCTAATGGTTAGACGGAGACCTGGAGAGGCCTACAAGCCACAGTGTCTCGCACCCACTGTGAAATTTGGTGGAGGATCGGTGATGATCGGGGGTATTCAGCAAGGCTGGAATCGGGCAGATTTGTCTTGGTGAAGGACTCATGAATCAAGCCACGTACAAGGTTGTCCTGGAAGAACACTTGCTTCCTTCTGCTCTGACAATGTTCCCCAATCTGAGGATGGTTTTTCCAGCAGGACAATGCTCCATGCCACACAGCCAGGTCAATCAAGGTGTGGATGGAGGACCATCAGATCAAGACGTCATGGCCAGCCCAATCTCCAGACCTGAACCCCATTGAAAACCTCTGGAATGTGATCAAGAGGAAGATGGATGGTCACAAGCCATCAACAAAGCCGAGCTGCTTGAATTTTTGTGCCAGGAGTGGCATAAAGTCACCCACAAGCAATGTGAACGACTGGTGGAGAGCATGCCAAGACGCATGAAAGCTGTGATTGAAAATCAGGGTTATTCCACAAAAATATTGATTTCTGAACTCTTCCTAAGTTAAAACATTAGTATTGTGTTGTTTAAAAATGAATATGAACTTGTTTTGTTTGTATGATTTGAGGTCTGAAAACACTGAATCTTTGTTGTTATTTTGACCAGTTGTCATTTTCTGCAAATAAATGCTCTAAATGACAATATTTTTATTTGGAATTTGGGAGAATGTTGTCAATAGTTTATAGAATAAAACAAAAATGTTCATTTTACTCAAGCACATACCTACCTATAATAGTAAAACCAGAAAAACGGATAATTTTGCAGTGGTCTCAATTTTTTCCAGAGTTGTATATATATATCTCCAGAGCACGTGTATAGCGAAGTGAACGGTAATATTAAATTATCCCTGACCTCATTCGTCTAAGGAAGTGTTCCTGCTGGTATTAAATAATGTGCATGTGTGTGTATGCACACATCTGAAAATCAGAGAAAAACGAGAATGGCACTCTCCGACATCGACCACTATGCCTCCACCCACATTATACATTACTTACATCAAGTTTCATTTAAATATCTCTTCAGCTCTTCTCAAGTATCACATAACCTCAGACCTCGATGCCAAAATTGATTCAGTTCATCTTTCCCTCACAATATATACTTGCACCAAGTTTGGTTAAAAAAAAAATCTCCACTGGTTCACAAGTTAGCACGGTAACGGAATTTACCTCACAGGACCTCTGACCTCATAATCTAATCAGTTTATCTTCATACCGTAGATACTTGAAACACATTTGACTTGGATCCCTTCAGCCGTTCTTCAGTTATCGCGGTAACGAAATCTTTCATGGACGACGGACAACCCAAAAACAATGGCTCCTGGCAACTTCATCAGCAGACGCATAAAGACGGTTGGGCCGATCTTCACCAAATTTTGCATACGTGTTGATAGTACCCAGGGTGAGGTCATGGGTAAAGAAAAAAAAATCCCCCTTCACCTGTGTGGGGATTGGAAGGTGGGGAAAGACGACTTGCCAATGCTCCTGAAAGGAGTGGGTGTTTCTAGTTCCAGAAATGTCACTTCACCTTTAAAATGAAGAAAAAAATTAAAATGTTGAGTTTACGGTAACCAAACCTACCCCCATAATTCCTGTCGACCGCAATATTTTTTTGAGGGTCGACTTCTGGGCGGCCATTTTATATTCGCTGTGCATGACATTACTTTGTGCCACGACCGCTGTGGTTTCAAGAGAAAATCAGCAGCTGTTTATTTCAGTTAAGGGGTCAGAAGGTTTTATTGACATTTTATAAACATTGCACAACCCACCTGGGACACATCGATGGTGTCTTGTTCAAAGTCGGAAAATGGACCCTGGATAGACATTCCCGACTTTGACAGCAGTCATGGTTGGCGTGCAAGACATTTGGTGTTCGTTTTGTTCACTTAAAGTGCCGACGTGGTCACCAAGACACACAAGATGTCAGACCCATGAGGTCTGTATTTGACATACTTATGTCTGGCAAAAAAACAACAAAGGTACTTCACAAAGAAGATGAAGAAGAAGAAAGTTATGGTGAACATTGGTCGAAATCAAAAACGAAATGGAAATGAAATTCAGTTTAAATACAGAACTGAATTTCTTGAAAATTGTTTTAAGCCAGTTTTGTTACAAAGTAATAAAAATTGCAAGATCTCATCATTATTTAAATTTGGCATGTGCCTTTAATAAGATGGTACTGTCTGTACTTTGTTGGGGAGGGCCTGTTTATACCATGCAAACAATACACACATATTTTATACCAGCAAATACAGGGGAAGAGGGGTGGGAGGAGAGGAGGTGGAGCAGGGAAAACGGAGAGGTGGGGGAGAGGAGGGAGGGGCGAAGAGGTGAGGGGAGGGGCGGAGAGGTGAGGGAGGGCGGAGAGGTGAGGGGCAAGGGGAAGGAGAAAGTGTGAAAGGTATCTGGGATGGGTGGGGGGGGGAGTATAACAATTGCTATGTTGCCAGATAATGCAGATTAAATTAAAAGTGCATTAGTTGGGGGTGGGGGCAGGTGACAGTTTCTTATTTTGAGGAGTATATACTTCATGGATGCCCCCAAAAGGTGTCATCTCGGATTTTTTTGTCAACTGGAGGGGTCTAATGTCTGAATATATAAGACTTGCAGGGATGATGAATGGGAGATTAGTCTTCTTCAATTCCTTCACATGTTCTGTTCAGCCATGTTTTGATACGCTGTCTATCACTGCTGTGACCAGCTTCCTGTTTCAAGGAAACATTGCAGAGATACTAAATTGGTGTCATTTAATCCTGACTGGTGCCCACAATACTGTTTTACCCCTAATTTGGTATCTCACGATGGACATGTTAAAGTTCATGATTCTATATCTTTTAAACCATCAACATACACATTCTGCATGGAATGATGTAGAATCTAAAATACTGCACTGCTTCCATTTAAACAGTGCAAGCAAAAAAAAAAATAATAAAAATCCCCCCTCCCCCCCCCCCAAAAAATCCTGACCTACCTACCCCATTCATGGAGCAGCATGTTATCAGAATCCCAAGTTTTTTGGGGCGGGGGGGGGGCTAATACAACTGGGTAAATCTCAAATACTCTTCTTGCTTCTATCTGTACAATGGGACCTGTTTTCCTGTGCTTCTTTGGCTCTATCAACTTGAATTCCTTTACAATCAACACTGGACGTGCTGCTGTTTGTCTCAGCACCAGATGAAACCAGAAATCTCAAACGAGACCTGCTCCCTGGTTAAACCTCGGGCATTTGAGTCTGGGATCGAGCGATGCTTGCTAAGCTCTCAGCTTGTGGCATACAAGGTCAGGTCACCTTCATGCCTCACTTCCACTCACAGTCAACATGCTGCCATCAAGGTAACCTTCTCTTCCCAAGATCCAAACACAGTGGAGGCTGAAGTGCTCCAAGGCAGTGTTGGCCCAATCTTGTTCCTCATACATAAACAACCTATCCTTTGCTCTGGAAAAACCCATTTCATTTATTGCATATAACTCTGCATCAAGTCTGTAGTACCACCAAACACCCCCACCACCGCCCCCTTCACTGATGAGCAGACTGCTGCTGCTCTGGAAATTATTAAACTCTGGTCTGATAAATGGAACATCTCAACCCACCTTTTCGCTGCTGGAGAATCATCAAACTAATCCACATCCATTTCAAAAGTCAGCCACTGAATGGAAGCGCTTCACACTCGAACTTCTAGGACTCATTATCAGCCAAAATCTCTCGTGCTGACAATATGCAAGAGTGGTCTCCGCAGCTAGCTGCAGACTCGGCATTCGTCATTCCAAGGATTTCCTTCAAATCAGAACTAGTCACACCATGCAAGGCCTTTGTCCGATACTCAATAAAAGTACTGCTCTCACTCTGGGCTGGCACCTCAGCCTCATCTCTCCTAGATTATATAGAATCTAAAACTCAAAAGTCTGAAGACGACGATGGTTCACGAGCGGTATTTGACGATGTAGATTGTTTCAGAAGTCAAGGATGAGACAATGTGATAAGTTTTGACCAAGTTATAAAAATGATCAACATGATGTGGTATGAGTGACAGGTTATTAGCTGCAAAATGTCGAAAACCCGGTTTCGTTCAACAACTTTCAAAATTTGACCTTTGCATAACCTTTAAAGGTCCAAAACAATGTTTTGGACATTAAAATAAGGAAGCAGGATACGTGCTATAGCTTAATGGAGTTAGTTCGTCGAAGAAGGTCGAAAACCCGGTTCGATTCCCACAACTTTGAAAATTTGACTTTTGTGAACTTTAAAGGTCAAAGGTCAAGGATTATGACCTTTGGTGCAAAACTTCCTCTGGAACATTCCAGGAACATATAACGTCATATAGGCTCTATGGCATTTCGCACTCCTCGGATTATCCATACTTTGATGAAATCAGCGTAAAAACAAACTTGAAGGGGGCGCCACGGGCAAGGTGTTCGAGATAGAGCAAAATGGTTTCAAGACTTTAGGTGGGGAATGACCTCAAGATTATGCATAAAAATATTGTCATCCTAGCTCTCAAAGTTTGGGCGGTCGTACGATTTTTATGTCAAAATTCGCAATTTTCTAAGTTCGTGACCTTGACCTTGACCTGGGACAAAATGAAAAATAGAGCTCCGTGGGGCTATGCAGGTGCCATTGGGCTAACCAAATACCGAAACCCCTGCAGATTCGACAAACCCCTAGGAGAAGATGCAAATTGAATCGGCTACCCCTAAAAACACAATTCGCAATTTTCTAAGTTCGTGACCTTGTGGCCTTGACCTTGGGACGAAAATGAAAAATCGAGCTCCGTGGGGCTATGCAGGTGCCATTGGGCTAACCAAATACCGAAACCCCTGTCAGATTCGACAAAACCCCTAGGAGAAGATGCAAATTGAAATCGGCTACCCCCTAAAAACATGTTTTTTGGGCGTGGCTCCGCCCATAATGGGCGCACCACGCCCATTTTCAGAAAACACAACTAGATCATGATATAAACCTCCCCCAAAATTTCATCAGGATCGGATCAAAACCCATGGAGCTATGCTTCGGGACAACAGGACAGGACAGACACAAACAATAACGAATATAGTGGTCACTTATATTTTTCGTGAAAATATTTTTTCGTGAACCAAAATTATTGAAATCTCCTGTAAAAAAGCTAAAGCACAAGGTTTGTTACCCTCACATCGCACTGTCGCAGGCAGGTTCGTGATCTGTTTTCTAACTCATTGCTCCCTCTGCTTTCAGTCCTCTGACCCTCCCCATCTCCTCCAGCATGCATTCTTCCAACAACTTCCTCCTGGTTAAACTTCCAAAATCCAGGATGACTGCACACCTCAACTCATTGCTTCTCCCATTTATGCAACCACCTTCCAAAGGCCATCTTTCCCCTCCTCTCCTCTCCAGGAAGTGCACAACCTCATCATCCCTGTCTTTACCAACAATCATTACCCCCATTAACTGTTCTTAAATGAACCTTCTTACTTGCAGAGTACAGTAGTTTCTCCCCTCCTTTTGTGTTCTCTCATACATTCATTCCCTTTCTTGTGTCCAACTGTTTCCTCATTCCCAATTGTCAATTCATACCACCTAATCACCTTGTATCTTGTCTATATAATCAGCAGATTTACCCGGCGTTGCACGGAAAGAGAAATAAGAAATATACCATCAGAGATGGGGAATCCCCTGCCATTGAATGAAAAAGGTCATACATATTCCAGATAATGAGGGAGGTGAATTGGAAACAAGACACCATTTGGTCATCATCTCGAAAAGTTCCCCAGGGGTGAGGAACGTAGAAACCAAAAATAATTGAAATCAGATAAGCGGTTTTCCATTTATTACAAAAAACATTTTTTTCAAGATGGCCGCCCCAGTCGGCCATCTTGGATCCGGCCACGCCCAAAATCAATAGGGTTCTTCCTTTTCAGGTGGTACATGTGTGACTCAAATTTCAAATCGATATGGCGAACAGTTTATGAGTTATCGCACTCACAGCTATAAATGTTGACGCCCGGACGGACGGACGGACGGACGGACAGCCGGACGACCTGGGTGACAACAATATCCCCCTTCCGCCACGCGGCGGGGGATAAAGACTAACACTTCATAGCCAATCACAAAGATTGATTGATTGGAGCTCTGTTTCAATTTCTGCATGCATCCGTCCCTGAACACGACATCTGAATACAAACGTCTTTGCAGTTTGAATGCGGATGTGATTTATATTTTAATCTACCTCTTGGTGTGGTGTTGTAAATTGTTATGGATGTGGGGGTAGATGGAGGAATTTAATAGGGAATTTAGGATTGAATAGAGTAGTTTGGTTCTTGGATGTGTAGGAGGCATCTCAATGTAATTAAGTCGGGGAAACTGTGAGCTTAAGTGTTACGTGTCACCACACCGAGGGGGGGGGAGGTGCAGTGTTAATTAGATGGGGAAACTTATTCTTACTCCCGAGTATGTAATCGCCCCTCTGTGACTTTTCCCTATGTCTTCATAACCAAAAGCATGATAAGAAACAAGCAAACGTGCCGAGCAGGCAGAAGCCCGGCCTCCGAGGGTGCCGGCGGGCAAAGTCACGCCCCGAGGCTGATGATTGATGTGTGACGTCAGAAGCCCCGCCTTCTCCGGTTTGGTGCAAGCAGGCCACGCCGCAGAGGCGGAGGATTGATGGACGTGACATGAGACCCCTGAAGAGGAAGCGGGCGTGGGAGGCATCAGACCAAATAGGACGAGAGATCGGCAGGACGAGAGATCGGCACACACGAGGCAGAGTTGATTTCGGAAGAGAGTCGAGTTGAGGGAAGGAAAGCACACGGTCGGGAAAGAACGTAGTTAGGAGATGACCTGCAGCAACAGGGCTATACGGCTGGCTTTCCTTCGACGCACAAAGAGGATGGCATGGTCCTTGTATTCGTTTTGAGGTGCTTTGGCTCGCGTGGTGAAGAAAGACGCTGGCCTTTGGCTCGTGGTTGGGTCGGTGAGGACGATCGACTCATGAAGCAGCTGAACTGGGTCTCTGAGCATTGGTGTTGAGTGCTGCTCGCGGAGTGCCTGGCGTACGTTTTGTCCTGCTACGAGAGAAGTGACGGCACCATTTTGCGCACATCTGCACTGGTGGAAGCGCCTCGATTCCAAGTTCCACAAAAATCAGCTGTGGACCACGCAAAGTACAAGAATAAAGGAAGGGCTTTCGTTTTATTTCGTTCCCCTTTGTCTGTGTGTAGAGGCGTCTTGACTAGAATTCATTTACTTCATGTTATCATTACCTTTTGAATTATTGTCCTTGTAAATATTTTGTTTATTTTCATTAAATGTGTTCACTTAAAGAAACTGTATCCGTGTATTTGTAGTGGGGTTCGAGTATAAACACACCCCCCCCAAGCATCCATTTTTGCTGTGTTCCTCCGTCCCTCTGCCATTGCGCCCCATGCCCTTCGAGCATGTGATAATCTCCGAGGATCAACGTGTCCGCCTCTTATTAATAAGGAACCGCTCGACCGTCCGGGGGCTGGGCGTGTTAACCGCCCGTCACCACAATTTGGGGTGGGGGGGGATTAACATGGGCCGCCACTCCCACGACAATATAATTCACAATTCAGAATCTAAAAAGGCTGTGATGAATACCCCTTCAACAATGCCCCCCTCTCACTCCTCACACCACCGAATTTTAGTTTTCCCCAAAGCGGATATGGATGGGCTTTGCGGGACAGGACGGATTGGCACATGCTTTGTACTTTAACCCAAACCGCATCACCTCAACTCACCGTTTTAAACCATTCACCACACCACCCACACCCCCCCCCCCATTTCCACCCCGGCCGGCTCTCCTGCCCCCTTTCTCAGTCGAAGTACCTCTCCCGCCCTCCCACCCCCGCCGTCTCCAGGCAGGCGAAACAATTTACAGTACGAAAAGTGCTTCAACCTCAGCAATGCCCAGATTAAAAATAAATTAATTTTAAAAATAAAAAATAAAAAAAGACTGCAATACTCTCTGCAACCACAACCAGGTGGTGATACACAGTCCACATTGAGAGAGAATTTACCCCACCCACCCCACATAGTATATGTTAACCCCCATACAAAGTTGTATTTGTACCCCAAGTTTTGCAAACAGGACGATTAATTGGTCCGTCAGCGAAGCAAGGGATAGGTTATGCTAGTAAAGAATAAGCTTAAACAAGTTAAGTTAAAAATGCCTCCCCAAACAAACAGTGTAAATATAAATATTTGAGCACAAGTATATTAAAGATGAGCATCAAGAGTCAACTATTCATAGCAAATTTAAATGCTCTGCTTTATTTTAAAAACAAAAGGGACATTGGTAAAACCAAAAACTACACACAACCATCAATGGCACCGTGAGGTACAAAGACAGATGCACAACAGATGTACGAGCACAATCTACATGCAGCTTGATGGAGAAATGAAAGCAAAATATAACGTACACAAAACCTCCAAACTAACAGAATGCACTTAAGGCAGCGGCACAAACAAATGCACTCGGCCAAAACAAACCGAAATAGCGCAGGCCCAAACAATGGCCATTCCTACTTGAAGGTGAAAACGTAAGCAATTGGGGACGGGAAGTCCAACAGAGTTTTGCTATTTGTATCATACAAGTTTGCTGTAAAAATGCTTTGTACTTCAGGCCATACCAAGCTAAGACATCCAACTCACCACGACACTGTCCCTGTCCTTCTGACCAAGCAGTTTGAAATCTTGCAAACAGCGTGTACACTCTTCTCGAACAAGAGCATTCCGAATGGAACGAGGAACGATTGCTCGACAGATGATATGTGCATCGAAAAGTGACGGATATACATTTGGAGGTTTAAAAAAGAAAAAAAAAAGAAGCAGAAATCACGGTTAATGGAAATACAGACGGACGGAACGACTTCGCACCCGGAACTTTGTGATGGTAAAACGTGTGTGTGGTACAGAAATGATACTTTGCGAAACATCCCACCCCACAGGGCTTTTAAACATCTTTCAATAACCTCCCTCCTCCAACAAGACGGATTTCTCCACTCAGTTGCATCAACGATTAATTATTTACATTGGCGAGATCCAGCCTGGAACACACCCGACGTATGGCCTGCACAATCCAACTGTGCAATTGGCCAAGGGTTCTGAAGTATGCTTTTGATGACACAGCACCGCCCTTCGACCGGCACTACACGCAATCGGTGGTAGCCATCTTCCGCACATTATGGTACGGCAAGAGTACTTCTTGGCAGGAAACAGCAGGTTATATAGTCTAAATAGCCAATTACCAAAAAGAAAAACAACAAAAAAAAACAACCTCATGAAGACATAGAAAGGAGGCCAAATCTTTAAATGGATGGTTTATAAACATTTTCTACAACACTCTTACACCGAAATATGTAATTTAGCATTTTGCAAAATAACGAAAGACGCACGCATTCTGCAACATGGTTGTCACCTGGAAAACGGTTGCCAGTTTTCCAGAACTCAGGAAAGAGTGGAATCAAGATCGACGAGACGATTCATAGAAATGATTAAATCTGGTCAGCTAGGCTGCGTTGTCTCACAGCCCGGTCGGTACAAGCTAGAATTGGGCCTTATCCAAAACCCCCAACAGGAAAACCTGCGATAACTCACCCTGATGCATAGCAAAGGTATTATGTATAAGTACAATGAGGATGAAGAAAATTAAATGCAATTTTCACACACCCACAAATACAATTAGTTAAACCACTCAAAAGGTTGGGAAGTGGGGGAGGGGAGGATGACAAATATACATTGTTGCTCTACAATGGGGGGGGGGGAGACAAAAACAAAAAACAGGGATGTGTGTTCTATTCTGGATAGGAAATAATTAAAAATAAAAAAACCCACAACCAATGTGTTGTGTTTACAAATCTCACAATTTGCTCACGGGGCCAGGTGAGATCACGCACGTACAAGCCTGGAAACCACAAGCCAGTGGATCCACTTTTGGTTAGCGATCACTAGCAGCTCGCATATACTTCTCAATGGCAACGCGCCGCTTGATCAGGAATTCGGCAACTTTGCGTGCCGACGCCGGGCCCCATACAGTGACACGGCGATTTTGGGTTCCAGGCATGAACTCCCCCTTTCGCGAGAGTTGGATGCGCGTGCCGGTTGCTTCCTGATAGTCCATCAGTGTGCGGCCTCCCTTGCCCATGATGACACCTACGATGCTCTCTGGAACGGCCATCTCGATGGATGTGGCATCAGCCGGAACCTCGTCGGAGCGAAGAGTCTCCAGAGATGCAGCCGTCTCTGCTTCTTCGGCATTTGCCTCCTGGTCGTTCACAGCAGCAGCGACTGCCGCGCCTGCCGCTATACTCAGGTTCCAGTCGAGGCCCAAGGTAGTCGGGCTGTATCCCAAGTTCACGAGTGTACCCACGGCATCCGAGGCTGCTTGAAGGTCTCGCCCACGAAAACCAGCTTGAATTAGCATGGGTTGAACCACAGCATCTGTCTGCTGCTTCAGTTGGAGCTGCAACTGCTGTTGCTGCTGCTGCTGCCAGGATGTGGTGATGGGCCAGATGTTGAGGCCTGAGCGCCAGAATTCGGAATTGTTTCAGTTGTCAAGGCGGTTGCAGGACGTGCCCTGGTGGGAGGGCACTCACCTGGTATGCCTGGATGTTTTTTTTTTTTTTTTTCAGAGAAGAGGGGGGTAGGGGGAAGAAACGGACTGGCAAAAATGATGTGTACAGAGTAAATGGCAACACAGCCATTTACTAATCAAATGACCAAAGTTAGTAATAATCCAAATTGCCTTACCTGTGTGTAGTCCTCATAATACCCATAATAGGAATCAAAGGGGCGAACAGCTGGCAGAGAAGGTGTGGTGGACATGGAATTTGTGGCTGGAAGAGACATGCTCCCATAACTGATGCTCAAACAGCTGCCACTATCAGGGTGTTCAAGAACTTTGTCAATAATCCGATGCACACAGTGGTGCATTTGCTTCTCTGTCCCAGTCACCTGGGAGAAAACAAAAGCAGGACTTGAGGACACAGGTATTAATGCCATCTGATCTCATCGTACCTTATTGGGTTAAAAACAAAAATCAGGGAAAAAAAAAATGCAGGAGGCAGTGGATTAATGTACCAAGGCCAAAAGAAAGGATGTAATAGCTACAGACGAGATGGAATAAACGTCCCATCGGTCTGAGTGAAGACGTCCGGTTGGTGATCCTTTTGTGAGGACGTCCCATTGGTGGAGATCCAAGTTGGGAAGTTCACCGATTGGATCAGAACTGCAGTACCGTAGATGAATGTGGAAGAACAAATTCCCAGCCAAAAGGCATGAATGCAGTCAAACTCACCACACATTAAGAGAGGGTTGGGATGGGTAGCTATTAGTTAGTCTTTGTTAGCAGAAAGGTGTATAATCGAGTCATCAGTAGGTGGACGGACAGTACGTCATTAAGAGAAATGCACAGCCAGAGGTATTCCAAGGGCCTTGGAGGAGGTAGCACACAACATTGGCGATAAATCACCTCATGGTCAAAGCTCGATTTCTCTCTCACCCCACTTTCTGTTGACTGTTTACCTCGTTATACTGCTCGTTCATGAGCCATGAGATCTCTCTTTGAAATACACTTACAAACTCCTCCATTAGCCTAAGAACATTGCAGACTTAAAAAGGAAAAAAAAATACAACTGCACGCACGCACGCACACACGGAAATCATTCAATTAAAACAAGGCTAACTCATCAGTCGAGACCAGTGTTTCTCAAGGTGGGGCGTGGCAATATTTTGGTGGGGCATGAGGATTCAAGTCTTTTCAAGATCAAAGGAAACATGATGTGGCTGTCTGAGGAGAGCGAAAAGAAATACCCAAACTCGACTACTTTGGCAAGGGAAGTATTGATAAATTTTCCATCATCTTATTTAGTCGAATGTGGATTTAGTGTTGTTACCGATTTGCTGCAAGCTAAGATAAATCGACTGGAAATCACGAAACGTGGTGATTTAAGGCTGAAACTGACAAAATTGGTTCCTCAAATCAAACAAATCTGCAGCCAGCATCAAGGGCAGGGCTCCCATTGAAGTGAGTAGCAATTGAATAAAATTTGCAATAAAGTTTTAATAAAGCCTTTTGAATACATATGTAGTATATACTGTAGTGTCTCCAATCATGGTGGGGCATACAATTTTTTTGAAAATCAAAGTGGGGCATGGGACAAAAAAGGTTGAGAAACACTGGTCTAGACAGTATCAAAACATCTTTACAGACTCCATGAACAGACTTGGAATGATTAAACACAAGCAAATGTCATTGAAGCTTTCGATGAATAACATTGTGGCCTTTCATTAGAAGAAAATGCTTGATCAAAACAACAACTTATCATTGAAGTGGCAATGCAATTACAAAGTTTGACTTACCGTGACAACCCTTTCAAGCCCGTACCCATCAACCCAAGATCCGTCGGCAGTTTTCTGAGACAGCTGCACCCGTGCCCCAGATTCCTCCATGATGCAGCGTACTGTCTCTCCCCCCTTTCCGATTATTACACCTGCTGTACTATTGGGAATAACCAGCTTCACCTGGTGGGAAGGGGATGGCAAACGATTGACAGAATTTAACACAATTATGATCACCATGTAATGCTTCACATTTGTTGCCTTGATATTGAACATAGATGCATTTGAACTGGGGGCCTTCAGTAAACCTTTAAAAAAATATATAAAAGTTTCACAAAAAGGTCCACCTTCCATCTTATTTGGACAAACACAGGAGCCAATGTTGCGTAAGACTCACTCAAACATCCGATCATAATAAATAAATAAAAATAAAATAGAGTAAAACAAAACACTTTTTGGTACCAACAAATATGAAAGAGTACAAAGAGATCGAGTCACCATGCCAGCTCGTTTGATGCTTGCGGGTTGAGTAATGTTGAATTTTGTTAGAGATTCCACCATTTTGGTTGTAATAAGGTCATGTGCTTGCTTTAACCCATCCTCGGAGCCCTGGATCAGTGCCACACGCTCATTCGTGCCTGCAGACGTGTACAAAGGCAACGGGGTGGGGATGGAGGGGGGTTGGGGGTGTGTGAAAGGGATTAATGCAATCAATAAAGGTTCCTTAAACAGGTACACAACTTGCTTAAGATCACAATCAACTGCTTTTCAAGCGAGGGTAAATAATGATGAATAAAACAAAGGTAACTAGAGGGGAAGCACTCGGGAGAGTGCAAAACCTCCGCCGCCAATACTGCTAGGTCACTCAAGTGAATCTGATATCCTATTCATTCAATTGACGTCAACAGTGCTCACAGAGTTATAGTTTGCAACTTTCCCTTTTACATACTCAATTCATTCGTCATAACTAGATTCCTTGAGACAGAAATTGATTTTACGTGGGTATATCCACCTGAAGTTCCAAAATCAGCCGAAATTATAATTTTGGCATGTTTTTTTGTTGGAAATCACTTATAACATGTAGAAATGCAAAAAAAAAAAATTCAAATATTTTTCAAATTGCCGCCATAGCGCCATATTGGATTTTGGACCAAGTCCAAAATCTAATGGCATGATCCTTGGACCAGACCTAACCCAGCCACCAAGTTTCGTCAAAATCCGTCGAGGAGTTTTTCCGTAATACTGTTCACAAACAAAACAAACAACAAATAAACCAATGTCACCCGTAGGGTGATCCGTATCTTGCCAAAAGGTGACCACGTGTGACTTCTTTAAGGTCACACTGAGGTGAATAGAGCTGCTATCCACCAGGAGCGACTCCTTGAGGAATATCTGCCTACGAGAGATTCCGATGAGAATCGTTCTACAGAGTAACCATGAAAAATATGCGTTTGCCTCAAACGTCACCAAATCACGTCATAATGTCTCAAGCTTGATATATCTAGAAAGCACTCATCGAGGTGTTCAATTGAGGTACTACACGATATGGTTCCTAAAACTTGAAAATTTGACCTTGGGTCAAATATGTTTGACCTTAGGCGTTAACCATGAAGGTCAAGGCCAATCGCCACCAAAAATTAATCAGCTGAATGCCAGACCATGAACTATATTCCCATGAAGTTTGAAGACGATCCGATCAAAAATTACTCAAAAAATAAGGGTTTCGTCGACTCCCCTGATTTGCGACAAAGTGACCTTGACCTTTGACCTTGACCTTCAAAATTTTATGTGCTGAAAGGGACCTCTATAGCCTCTGATATGCGAAGTTACAAAAATTTCCAATGATAACTGTGCTCTGCAGAGTGATTTATACGGATTACAGATAAAAAAAAAAACAACAACAAAAAAAAACACATGAAGGTCAAGGCCAATCGCCACCAAAAATTAATCAGCTGAGCGCCAGACCATGAACTATATTCCCATGAAGTTTGAAGACGATCCGATCAAAATTACTCAAAAAAAAGGGTTTTGTCGATTCCCCTGATTTGCGACAGTGACCTTGACCTTTACTTCAAAATTTTATGCGCTGAAAGGGACCTCCATAGGCTCTGATATGCGAAGTTACAAAAAATTTCCAATGAAAACTGTGGTCTGCAGAATTTTTTTTTCGTGATTACAGACAAACAAACAAACAAAAAAAAAAAAAAAAAAAAAAAAAAAAAACATACAGACTGACTAACATATCTTGCAAAAACTTCGTTTTGGCAAGATAACTAGAGGGGGAGCACTCGGTAGAGTGCAAAACCTCCGCCGCCAATACTGCTGGGTCACTTAAGTGAACCTGATATCCTATTCATTGTAGGTCAAAACGGATCAGACTATACTGAACCACGATTGAATAAACTAAACTAGATCGACGCGCATGTAGAAATGTCAAAAAATAAAATCGAAATTTTTTTGAAAAAAAAGTTGCAAAATTTGTTTTTTTTTTCTCTAACAAATTTTTTTTGGGGGGTTGGAAATCACTTAAAACATGTAGAAATGCAAAAAAAAATTCAAATATTTTTCAAATAAAATCGAAATTTTTTTGAAAAAAAGTTGCAAAATTTTTTTTTTTTGGTTGGAAATCACTTAAACATGTAGAAATGCAAAAACAAAAATTCAAATATTTTTTCAAAATGGCCACCATAGCGGCCATATTGGACTTTGGACCAAGTCCAAAATCTAATGGCATGATCCTTGGACCATACCTAATCCCCCACCAAGTTTCGTCGAAATCCGTCCAGGAGTTTTCCGTAATACTGTTCACAAACAAACAAACAAACAAACAGACAAGACAGACAGACAGGGTGAAAACAGTAACTCCGTCCATCTTCGATGGTGGAGTTAACAAACAAACAAACAGAAAGGGGTGAAAACAGTAACCTCCATCCATCTTCGATGGCGGAGGTTAACTAGAAAGCATCTGAAAATGCACAGCCCGTCCGCTTTGCATTCGGACATCATCTTCTGTATGCTAAACGGTACCTTTGACCTTTTGATCAAATTCTTAATTTGTCTTCTCTATATTCTCATCATAAAGCTTTGTTGAAAATTTGATAACAAAAGTTCTAATGCTAATTAAATTTTCAGGTCAATTGGATGAAAATTGACGATTTTATGTCATGCTGACCTTTGACCAAATTCTGAATTTGTCCACCATATTCTCAAAATAAAGCTTTGTTGAAAAGTTGATGACAAAAGCTCAAATGGTAAAAAAGCTGTCAGACGTGATTGCAAAACCCCATCTCTCGCTGATCAGGGAACGGGCTAACGAGAACGGCACTCGGTAGAGAGCATACCTCCACCAGGTTGTACAGTTTATGTTTTGTATCCCACCGAGAGAGTGGATCTGGATCCGGACCTGAACCAAAATCTCATCAGCTTGTTCTGGTCACCGAACCAACTGAGCCACCAAGTTTTGTCATAACTTGTCAACAACTTTTTGAAATGTGCTGTATATACAGTTATTGGCCCAATCTATCGATGGTAAAGAATCGCGTAAAAATTCTCGTATCCGGATCTTCAGTGAAGTCAAATAAATTCTTCCTCGTCACACCCAACCTGTGCACCAAATTTTATCCGAATCCGTCAATAACTTTTTGGGATATCCTGTTCACAGAGACAGAGACAGACAGACAGGGATGAAAACATAACCAACCTCTGTCCACCACTTCCACCCCTGTCTGTCTGTCTGTCTCAAAAAGTTGGACGGATTCGGACGAAATTTGGTGGACAGGTTGGGTGTGTGACAAGGACAAAATGATATGTTGGTGAAGATCCAATCCAGATACGAGAACGATTGATTCTTCACTTAGATTTGGGAGCAAAAACGATATATAGCACGAGATCTCAAAACATTGTGGATGGGTTATGACAAAACTTGGTGGATGAGTCGGTTAGTTGACAACTACAAGCCGATTTGATTCTGGTGCAGGTCTTGATCCAGATCCAGCCTATCAATGGGATACGAAACGTAAACTATTTAGCCTGGCGGAGGTATGCGCTCCACCGAGTGCCCATAATAGTTTCAGATCTGTTTCTTGCATCTTTGTTTTGTGGTAGTAACGAAGGTTTATAAATTCCCCCCCCCCCCCCACCCCGCACGTTTTTTGTGTATACCGTTTGATTTCTCCACAATTTGAAGTCGTTTGACGATTACAAGAGCAAGTGGCGGTCCTTAGACAATCGGTAAGTTCCGGTATCGGTCGGTTTAGATGCTGGCCGATCACAGAAAATGGAAACATTTTTGAGCAAACGTTTTGCATTTTATTGGAATTAAATGGAAAATAGGTGGATCATGCTCTGCCAGCATCCAAACAGGCCTTTAATCAATTAGTTAGGAAATGCCAAGAATAAACAACTCGACTGCTGTGCTTATAAAATAGCAAATACCCTGAGAGTCAGAGGTACAAGGATAAAACAAATGAGCGAAAGCATTAAATCAAAGGTCACTGCTTGCTCGAGTGGTGCTGGATGTTATTTGACATCGTCAAGCACAGCAGAGTTTCAAACTGCATTTGAACAGCAGATTCCACGCTACACCTTATCTGTAGTGCCTTGCCAGAATAAAATGAACAACCCTGGTTATAAACAAACTATTTCAATAATCTGTGCTATGACCACAATCAAATATGAGTCCATGTATTAGTATCTAATAACATGACCTTTGGCATCAAGCAGTACTTGAACCTGTGAAGGCAGAGACTCGGTGATATTCTGTATGACAATCCGATCCCAATTTTGCCAAAAATGTGGAGTACATCTTGTTGCAGTTTTTGCACATTACTTGGCAGAAGTCGGCTTTTTGGAAAGCTCCCAATCCATATGTTCACAGACTCGTAGGATGGTGCTCTGCCAGGACTCTGTGGTACCCAGGGAAGAAGCTACATCCCATTCCATCTCTTACAGGCAGAGGGGACACCATCTTCCTGCAGTGAATGTCATCCATACTGAAAAATGCCAAGCTGCTACAATAGCAAGTCTGCATCAAGCCATTGCAAGAGCAGCTTTGAAATGTACATCATATTAGTCAAAATGTGGAACGAGCTGCAGACAGAAAGCATCAATTTGATGCCTTCTTCGGTTCAAGCACAAAAGGACATGCTACCAGATACCACTACTACAAATGATTTGTACCAGATTCAAACTAGAGAGTTCATAGAACACCTTACCCCACCAAGTCAAGAAATTTTTTTAAAATAAATAAATAAATAAAGAGAGAGACGTGGGGAGGATCTGGGAGCGGCAAATTTCAAGACGACGTAAAATGTCGTACTATTTTGGCTAAGTACTGTTAAACAGAAGGGTTTTGAAAGTGCCAATAAGGTGATTCATTTTGAGAGTATTCAAGTATATAACTTGATTGAAATGAGAGATTTGAAAGGTTGAAAAAATAAAAATAAAAAAAAATAAAAAGAAATCCGGAAATTTACCGCCATTGATGCAGCGTCTTTTACACCACAGTCTTTAACATGTTACATTAGATATTTGTGCCTGCTTGTTGTTTGTGGCCTCTGACGTCCCTAAAAACAGTTTCCTCTTTGGAATGATTTTCAATTTTGTTTGGCAGTTAGGCAGGCAGACAGGAATTTTTTTTTATCTCACTCCTCTCTGCACATGTGTGATCGGGACGAATTCAGAGCCAAAATACGGTAAAATGACAGGTTTGTTTTCTGATTCAGGTTCCGATTAGTTCAAAACAAAACATTCAAATGAAATCAAGTTGTTGCTCGATCATAAACTGATGTTTGCAGCCAACCAGACAGACAAAGTGAACCAACTGCTTAACCCCACTTTTTGCTTCATGCGCGTGGGATAATGGCATTTTGCTACAAATCAGGAATATTCGTTTTATTCTGGCAGAGCACTGTATAAAGCATTTGCATGAGAATAAAAAAACAAAAAAATAGGGGCAATACCCCTGGGTGCTCACCTGGTAGTGGCTGGATAAGAAAACCAGGGAACCACTGGTAGGCGTGGATGACTCAAAATATTTAACGGAGAAGAAAATAAATACCTATGGATTTTTTTTTAATGCCGTGAGCAAACTTTGGTACAAACCAGGGGATGAAGGTTGTGGTCAAGTTTCATCAAAATCGTACATATCGTTTCAGAGAAGTAAGTGTTTGTGGATGGACGGATGGACCATTACATAAGCTCCCCGGAACTACGTTTCAGGTGAGATAACTAGTTCATGTTAACTCACAAAGCAGAATAGTCTTGCACGCTAAAGTGGAGAGCTGAACAATTGTGCAATGTCAAAACGTGCACCAAAGCTCCATTGGGTTAGGTAGAGATAATGGAGGTACAAAATATTACGGTAGGGGTGGGGCACATAAGATGGTGCTTCACTGCCTGCTTGAATCCCGAGAGAGAAGAATGCGTTTAAACAGTCTCCACAAGGCAGTTCCACAAATCGGAGATGGGAATTAGCTCGGTGGGTTCGTTTGACAATCTTTCCAGAGTAAAAAGGTGGACTTGAAGAAATGTTCCATTTATCATATCAGTATCTATACAAGTGGTGCCAGGCACAACAAATCCCCCCATTTAAGGCATAAAGTTATTTTGGGGATCAAATTTAAATTTGATACATCCTTAACCTGAATGTTGATTATAAGGAATATTTTAGTCTTAGTTTGAAGTCAATTAAACCATTTTTGACGAAGTTATGACCGTAAAATGACTTTGATCTTTCAAGGCCACGTAAGGTCAAAGGTCATGGTTCAAATGAAAGCCAATAAAGGACTTCATATATTATGTCTTCCATAGTAAACACGCATATTTCTAACCTTTTTTGATTTATAATGGAAATTTGTAATTTTGACCGATGACCATGACCCCCAAAACTTTGGACCTACCGATCTTCACACATATGCATTTTTCACGATAGGAATGGGTAGGATTATAAGTGACAAATAGAATAAGGTTCACTATAAGCTTAGTTTGAAGTAAATCAGATCATTTTTGACGAAGTTATGAGCGAAAAACGATTTTGATCTTTTCGTGACCTTGACCTTTGATCCAATTGGACCCAAAAGTTAATGGGGTCGTCCAAGTTCATTGCCCACCTGTGGATTAAATTTGATAGTGTTTGCTAAAGCCGTTTTACCGTAAAGTTGCTAACAGACAGACAGACAAACAAAACAAACAACAAACAAACAACAAACAAACAAACAGACAAACAAACCGGACGATTACAATATCCCGCTCCCTCCCTCCGGGGGGCGGGATAATAAATGTCACAGCAGCAGAGTGTGATACATTTGCCGTCTGCTCGTCAGTGTGATGGGGGTACAGAGTTATCTGCAAAAACTGCACGACTTGATGCAGAGTAATCTGCAAAAAATGAAGAGGGTTTTCCAGAGTATGGAAGGGGTCGTTAATACAGATGAGGAAAACTACTGGGCCAAGGACATTGCCTTGGGACACTTCAGCTTCCACTGGGAGAAGAGGGGAGTTCCATCGTCAAGCAGAGGAGAATGCCAGATTGTCAAATACCTGAGCTATGTCCAGGGAGATGGTTCTGACCTCTAGTTTTACGTTTTGGGACTCCAATCAGTTTTCTTAGTCAAGAGAGGAGCCGCAGGATATCCAGAGTTGAGTGACTGGGGCAGAATTAAAAACTGATGGTCAGAGATCCGGCTATTTGAAAGCAGGAAGGATTTGACATCAGTAACAATGATGGATTCCACAACTTTGCTCAGAAGTGAAAGCAAGCGTATTGGTTTGTAATTCGTCGGATGCTTTTTTGATAGGACTTGATTGGGGGGGGGGACTTTCTCCTGCCCCCCCCCCTTTGTAAATGGGAGTGATAGGAGGTGACCAAAAGATAGGTTGAAGAGAGCAGACAGTGGAGAAAGCTAGAGAATAATTTCAGGACACTAACACAAATTCCTCCTGGGCTTGTTGCTGAAGAAGTGTCTAGGCTGCAGAGATATTTTTACACCTTCTCAGTTAAGGACAAATTCCAGCAGAGGGCGAGTACGAGGGGGTAAGACAAAAACGTAGCGGGATAGGTCGCATACATGAAATTTGAAGGCAAACACCGAGGTGAGACATTCTGCCTGGTCTCGAGCAGGACATACGGCATTGCTGTTTGGATTGCGGTGCACAGAGAGGGAACGTACATCAGAGACAGACTTAACGAGGTGCCACATCACGGCTTTGGGAAGGAGTGTGGTTGGTGGGTTTTGCTTAGTCACATGCAGTTTGAACATCTATACTCTATAGTTAAGACCAAGTCTTCTGATCTTGTGCAATCATAACCGAATGACCAATCAGAGACCATACATGCTCTATTTGAAAGACAACTGTTCTTTAAACACACCGAAGAGCTCACAGTGCAGACTCTGCTTAAGATATCCTTACCTTGACAAAACACGACAATTTATACATTTTGTAGGAAATCCATTTACATGACAAAAAATTTTTGGCTCATTGCAATTCAGTTAATGGAAGGATTTTAATACAAACAAAACAATGTAAATCTGTCATGCCTGCTGCAAGCAAAGGCTGGGTGGTTGTCAGCAGCAGGTGCTTTGCAAAAGGAGTGGTAAATGATGGTCTTACCTATCTGTTACGAGTGGTGCTTTGAAAAAGGACAAACGATCAGCAGACAAACACCCTTACCTGGGAAGTATTCGTGGGCTTTGGACAGCTTGATGTTGGTTTGCGTGTCCCGTTGCAACTGCGTTATAGTTTCTCCACCCTTCCCCATGATGGGCCCCACAGCAAAGTTTGGAATAAGGACCTTCAGGGAGAAATGGCTTCCATCTGGGGTGTGAACACAAGAACAGGAATTCACAATGATTTATAAAACTCCAGATCACAACTCTTTACAAATTTCCCTTCAATATGCGCCGACAATGCGAGAACATGCACATTATATCCACTTACTTACGCGTGTCCTTGTAATCAACATTAAGGTTAACCGTTGACAACTACAGTCATTATCCTGCATGTAATTTATGTACAGGCTCCACAACAAGCCTTTTTAGCTCGCCTGTTCGAAGAACAGAGAGCTATAGCGATACCCCCGGCGTAAGTCGTCAGCGTGAAAATGTTAACGTTTTTGGTGCAAGTTATTTAGAAGCTTGCCATTCATTTAATATGTGTACTAGGATGCTGATATTTGGCATGGAGGTTCCTTTGGGGTATACTATTGGTGTAGTGAAGTTGAAATTAACAAATGATTTAAAAAAAAATTTAAATTTCAACCTAAGATGGTGTCAAAGCCACCCAATGCTCGCCTGTTTATACTAGACGCTTGCCATTCATTTAATATGTGTACTAGTTTACTATACAATATACAAATACATATATTGCTTTAAAATTATTTGGATCAGACTTCACTGCCAATGCTTTATAAAAAATATTATTAGACTATCTTTTAAAAACGATAAATGTGTAAACAGGCGAGCATTCGGTGGCTTTGACACCAACTCTCTGGTTTATTTACTCGTATGCATCCTGTGGCTGATTGGCTGCAACATTTTCTCGGGGCGCAGCTGTGCCGCTGATGCAATGCCCCATTACCAGCACGCTGGCACACATTTTGCTGACCTCGAAAGGATGACAGGCTGAGTCAACTCACCTGATGTTAATTCAATGACATGACAGGGACTTGAACTCAAGACCCTTAGATCTTAAGCCAGTCACCCTAACCGTTAAGCCAACACCAGGCCTTATGAACCTTTGATAACTAACTAAATCAATAAAATTACAAAATACATTGCAGAATACATAACCTTCAAGAATGGATTATAAAAATAAAAAACTTATAAAACAGGTTTTCCTCAGAAAGTGATTATTGATCACAAGAAAAGAACAGTCTACATTAGTTGGAATTTTAAAATAGGACCACCGGACCTGCAGCTTATCTGGGCTCTTGCCAAATGCTGTAACCCAAATTTGGTAGAATTCTGACAGGTGGATCTCGAGAAGATTTTCGAAGGAATTTGCGGGATCGCCATTTTGACACACTTCCGGTCATGTGATCGGCATGGCCTCCACAATTTTAACATCCGGTCCCTATCCTAATGTAACCCAAATTTGGTAGCATTCTGAGTTTTTGAAGATTTTTGAAGAAATTTACTAAGTTGGCCATTTTGACATACTTAAAGTCATCTGACCGGAACGAGCTTTGCAATTCCTGTTAGCAGTCAGGAGAGGAACGTTGTTGCAAAATGTCAGCCAGATCGGCCCAGCGGTTTGGCTGGAGAAGTCGAAAAAGGAGACCAACGTCGGACGGTCGGTACGTGATGACAATACCTTATCTGTAATGAAAATTCCAGATAAGCTAAAAATTTCAAAACGGTCTCCCTCCTCCCAAACCCAGAAGTGCCTTGTTAAGTCTGTCTCCAGATTATGCTCCCCCTACCTCCCTTCCCTCTCTTTAAATGGTACTATAGCCGACTCCACTCGTGAGAAGGCTGAATGCTTCAATTCTGTGTTTCCTTCCACATCTCGCATAACCAACACCTCGTTCCCCGTCCCCACCCCTACCTACCAACCAACTAACCAACCACCTCTTACCCAACCGCTCCTGGACAGTGTCCAGGATCTCTGACCATCAGTTTTTAATTCTGCCCCGGTCACTCAACCTGAGAAGGTGGAGAAGTTTCTGACAAACCTCGACTCCAATTGTGTAAAAGGCCTGAAAAGATCAGCGCACGCATCTTCAAACCTGCTCTGCCCGCCCTTTACATTTTCTTTTTCTTTGTTCACCCTATCATTTGCTCACCTTCTATATCCTGGGAAATCAGCCAACATCACTGGATTAAACAACGAGAATGGCACTCGACAGAGTGCTTGTCCTGGACCTCAACCAACATCGAATTGGCTTGTTCTCATCAGCTACCCAACTCATCCACCAGGTTTTGTCATAATCTGCCCACAACTTTTTGAGACATCATGCCATATATCGTTTTTGGCTCGATCTCTCAATGGTGAAGAATCGCTTCAGAAATTTGAATATCCTGATGTGGATCTGGATCTTCATCAAAATCTAATCATTTCGTCCGCATCACATACCAAACTTCGTACAAATCCGTCCATAACTTTTTTTTCGATGTCCTTCTCACAGACAGACAGAGACAGACGGGTGAAAACATAACCTCTGTCCACCCTTGGTGGTGGAGATAGAACGATATATAAAGCGATCCCTTCAACCACAGACCGATTAGCTTGTTACTCTCACATCGCACACAGGTAGGTATCCTTTCCATCATATGTAGACTCCTCTCTGGTCTCACAGCCTCTGCCCTTTCCTAGCTCTGTACCCTGCAGTATTATCCATGGTGCACGCATAATCTGTCAGTAATATATTTCCATTTAAACTCCAACAATTCAGGATCACTGCTTCCCTTCATTTATTTATTCCTCTTTTCTCTTGCTTGTGGACCCAACTTCATTAATCTGTTCAATCTCATTCTTCCCTCTAGGACTTTAATATGTCTGTTCACCATCAACTCAGGTCACCCCCCCCCCAATCCATATTCAAGACCATTTCTACCCTCAACTCTCCCAAAGCCCACCCACCGCTTCCTTTCCAGGTTATTGTGTTTTTCCCTCTCTCTTTTCAATTTTTTGTGTTTGTTTCCTTCCTCGTTTTCCCTCCTCTTTACTGTTGTGTTTAAGCTTGTATCCAGCCTTTTAAACACCCTCAGTCCTCCTCCCCCACCCATCTCCCCGATTGCATTATTTCTCCAAGTGTCACTGTACGCTGCTGTCCATGGGTTTCCCCTCCTTTCTACAATGCTCTTGTCGTTCTGTATTCTCGGTCTTCCATGGACCTAGACTACAGATATTTAAAATAAAAAAATATATTAAAAAAACATTTCACAGGGTCTGGTTAGACAAGTAAAGGAACAAGCATTGGTAACCATTTTAGATGCTCTAGAAAATTCAAAACACTTGGCTAATGATGAACATGCAACGCACGAGAAAACACCAATAACACAACCTTGGCCAGGTAGGAATTTTTTATTTTTTAAACCAATGGGCTTCGTATAAACAAATAAAGAAGAAAATAGACGGTTCAGAGAACATGTTACCCCACGCAGTGCTCAAATATATGCTTCAATTTAAATAAAAT
>CM068961.1:102399022-102416719 GCA_035128595.1 Eptatretus atami | reverse complement strand
CTGAAGTAGTCTGAAAAAACAAAAACACCCTTATAAAACATGTGCAAGTACGGACTACAAAATGGAAGGGTTTTGGAAGTCACAAGAAGGTGCTTTGTGTTCGACGGTGTTCAGGTATATAAGGAAATTTAAATTAAGTAATGATTGCCAAAGACGTACAAATAAATTAATTCCCGTTTTACCGCAGTTGACGCAGCGTCGATTGCATCACCCAATCTCACGTTAATAGTTCTTCACGCCTGTTGTTTGTGTGCTTTATAAATGTGTTTAAAAACAGGAAGTTTCCCATTTGGAATTAATTTCAATTTTGTTCAGATTGCCAGGCAGGCAGCCAGGAAAATATTATGCCACTCTGCGCATGTTCCATCGGGACAAATTCCGAGCCAAAGTCCTGCGAAGCTACAGATTCGTTTTCCGATTCATGTTCCGATTTGTGTTCAAACTACATCATTCAATTTAAATGAAGTCGTTCCTCCATTATAAACCGACGGTTGTACAAAGATTCCCTGCAGACAGCTGTAGTAGGACCTATTACCAACTACAGTATACGAGTGTACTACCCTCACGTACTATAGTTCTAACTGTAGCATTTTCGCCTGGGAATACATCGGGGAACTTGTAACACGAGTTGCCCATGAGGAAGGGCAATTTGTCAATAAATCGATTTTTATCCAAGCACACACAAAATTTCCAGTGGTAAACTAGAAGGGCACTCAGGAGAGCGCATACCTCCACCCTGTAATGCCTGATCCACGAGAACATATCGGGCCCAATACACTTTTGAAATATCATACTATATATATACATATATCGTTTTTGGCCCAATCTCTCAATGGTGAAGAATCACTTTTTTTTAAAAAAAAAGAAATAATTCTCGTATCCAGATCCGGATTTGGATCAATTTGTTGTGGTCAGACACTCAACCTGTCCACCAATTTCAGCCGAATCCGTCCACAACTTTTTGAGATATCGTGCTATATATCGGTTTCAGCCTATCTCTCAATGGTGAAGAATCACTTTAAAAAACATCATCGGACCCAGATCCGGATCTTCACCAAAATCGAATCAATTCGTCCTTGTCACACACCCAACCTGCCCACAAAATTTCATCCGGATCCGTCCACAACTTTTTGAGATAGCCTGTACACAAAGAGACAGACAGACAGAAAGGGGTGAAAACAACCTCCTTCACCTTCAGTGGCGGAAGTAACAAGGCAAAAATCAACAAACTTCGCCCACTGCGCAACAAATCCACACACAATCAAATGGATTTCTCGAGTGTTTATTTTTGCTAAGTTTGTTGGTCTGTAGCGTGTCTGTCTGTCTTTATTTGTCACTATTTTTGGCCAGTTTTTAAGCAATCGTTCTGAAATATTTTGTGTTTGAAGGTGACCGACAAAGGACAGCAACGCTTGATTTTGGTGAAGATCCGAATCCGGATACGAGAATTATTTGATTTTTAAGCAATTCTTCACCATTGAGATGGGCCTAAAAACAACACTGCATGATATGTCATAAAGTTGTGGACAGATTTGGATGAAACTTGGTGAGCAGGTTGGGTGTGTGACAAGGACTAATTGATTCGATTTTGGTGAAGATTCGAATCTGGATCTGGATCTGACCATTTTTCCAAGTGATTATTCACCATTGAGAGATGGGGGCCAAAAACGATATAGAGCATGTCTCAAAAAGCTGTGGACGAGTTATAACACAAGTAGGTGGATGAGTTGGTTAGGCCCATTTTTTTGTATGTATACCAGGTCGAGGCTAGTGTAAGAGCTAACACACAGAACATAGGAGGCAGGAGACAAGAGGGGTGGGAGAGGGAAGCACAAAACAGGGGAAACAGACAAACGGAGATCTGTGAAAGGGAGAGGGATGGGGCGGTGTACACAAGGTAAACAAGATGGACACTACAGGAACTTTCAGGTCCTTATATGACAGAGACTTTCAGGAAGGAAAACAGGGAATTCGAAGGAGGTGGGTTTGGGGTGAATTAACGGGGGTAGAAAAGATCATGGTTTTGGATGGGGGAACATATGAGGTGGTGGTGAACAGCTGTTTTGAAGAACTGGAGGGAGAAGCGGGATTGAAGTGTGTGTGGGAGTTTTTGTTCGAGAGGTGAGGAGGGGGGGGAGAGGAATGAAAGATTGAAGGTGAGCAGTAATTCTTGATTTTGGCAGTTTCACCAAAAAGGGTTCTTTGGTGGACTTTGAGTGCCCTGTGGAAATACAGGGAGGACAGAGCACAGCAGAGCGGGGGGGGGGGGGGGAGGGGGGCAAGGCCAGAGAGGAGACGGTAGAAGACAGAAGGACCACTGATGTGCCTCCGGTGCGAGAGCAAGATCTAAAGACTCAGCCTCAACGCGGGAGATACCAATGATCCTAAAAGCCTTGTTTTTCACAGCGTGAAGTCGAACAAGGTGAGAGGCAGGAGCACCAGCCCAGAGGGGAGAGTAGTTACTCCATCAGGCTGCAGATGAAAGCTTTGTAAGTGGTCAGGAGCTCAGGTGGGCCGAGGAAGGACTTTGCACGACGGAGGAGTCCCGTTGGCGACTGGCTTTGGAGGCCAGGTTGGAAACGTGGTTTTCCCAGGAAAGATCATGGCAGATAGTGAGACGCAGAAGCTTGATTGGAAGAATTCTTGCAGAGCATCGTGGTGAAAGTAGATGAGGGGGGTTCCAGACGGTCCTTTCGGAGAGACATAGTGAGAGTGAGTTTTTGTCAGGATTGAAGACATGTTCCACGTGTTGGACCAGTTTGTGATTTTACCCAGATCTGCAGTGAGCGAAGAAGCTGCTACTTGCCGATCAGAGTATGACAGATGGTACGGCAGAGGGATGGAGTCATCAGCAAAGAGATGAAGAGGAATTTCCAGGGAGTCAGAGAGATCATTGATGAGAGGCGACAAGAACAAGCCGATTCGATTTTCGTTAAAGTCCAGATTCAGATCTGACCTACGAGCATGATACACAATTCACCGAGTGCCGTTCCATTTCGCAAGGCATCACTCCACAGGCGATTTTTTTTCCATTTCATTTACTCGTGTGCAGCCTGCAGCCTGTGGCTGCATAATTTTTTTGGGGCACGGCTGTGCCGCTGATGCAGTGCCCCAGTTACCAGAAAAAGATGGTACTCATTTTAGTCCTTGAGCCAGACCAAAAGTAATGCTCCGGCGGGGGGAGTAATTCTCATTATGAATTTCCATTAGACAAATGTCTCAAGTGTCAGAAAAGGTGTGATGGACATCTGAGAACGGTAGCTTAGTGCCCGGATGGACGCCACTTTTGAAACCACCAGCGCGAAAATGCCCATTTGGTGGGTACATTGTTGCACGTGTATCTGGAGTTCTATCTAGCTATCGACGTGCGGTTGACGACTAAATATACGTCCGATCTGTACCGTCTAAATAAAAATAATATGAAGTTTTTTGTTATAGATTATTTATAATAAAAATCAATTATGGACAAAAAATCATATATTTTTAAATATTTTTTCATTAAAAACTTGTACTGTTTTTAGTGAAACATCACTGGTATGATTTTCCAAATTATGCATTCTGCTACACCGTTCATCTTCTGTAAAAATAAATCAAAAAATACAACATATAATTTCTTACGAGTGTACAAATAATATATATGAAGAGGCCGAAAATTACTTAGGCCGCCGCTGGCATTATCTATTCTGAGATAACTCAAGTTAGGAAAGTCGTACGGAGACTATTTTGACACATATGATTTCTAATAAGCAGCGGAAACTGTTACATAGGAAATCTGCACTTTGGCGGCCATCTTGGATTTCAAATGGCCGCCATTTATATTAATTTTTTTTTCGCGCTGGGTGGTTTCAAAGATGGCGTCCACTCGGGCACTAAGCTACCGTTCTCAGATGTCCATCATGCATTTTCTGAAACCTGAGATATTGCCACCAAACATGTTCTCTGACTTTGATGAGATTTCTATGTAATCTGGCGAGCTTTTCGGCTATTAACTTCATGTCTAGCATTGGGAAAATGTTTGGAGATTCAGGCCTTCGGGATGTAGCTGTTGAGTCAGGAGTCATCGCTGAAGGTTCCATCAACAGGGTTCTGGAAGGCAAGCAATACAACCGTGCTGTGCGACTCCACAAGTTGATGTAGAGGCACTAATCGCCTCATTTGGAAGGGCTTCCAGGTGTGGATAGAAAGCAATCATCCTGACAAGGAACCCAGATCGAAGCATTGACCTCAAAATTCGCAGCATCAAGGATGATGTTTGCCAGAGACTCTCGCTGCTGCTCTCGATGATGATTCATGTGTACAGATCTTTGACATGTTCGCGAAATACCTACAATTTCTGCGAACCAAACATGGAGACCTGGCTCGCTTCTGGATGATGTATATTGATATGATAGAGACCCTGCTGGGGTTGATTTGTGCGGATAGGAAGGCGACTGGATGCTTCACTTGGCTGTTGTCAGAAGAGTGATCCCTTGGTGCTTCGCAATGAACAAGGTGAACTATGCTAGATATCTACCAGTGTACTATGCACAGATGACGCAACTCCACGAAACATGCCCCGAGTTGTACAGGCATTTCATGCAAGGCTACTTCTCCGTACAGCTTACACCAGGGAATCCATTTGCCAGAATCGCTGTTGACCAGACAACAGAAGAACAGTCAACAAAGATACGCAAACAGCTGGAGGAACACGAGGTTTTAGTTTTCGACAAGGGGCTGTGTCACGATACTATCCAACTGCAGAAACATCGGGCTGCTGCACTGAGGCAACTGCGAGAAGATATCCTTGTGAATGGCAGCGACATCTTACGCCAAGCACCCTGACTTGTCTAGTTTCGCATCAACGTGATGAGTCTTGCGTCACAGCTATCTGTGATTTACTGGAAATGACTGGTCCAATCCATTCGCCGATGATCCGTCACCGTCATGTCTTCTCAGTATATCTACCGGAGTGGTGCGAGGGAGGACGTTTCTAATGATCTACTCAACGCCATGCAAAAGGGGGAAGAGGCGTACCAAAGCTTCCAGAAACAACGTCTTGAAGAGGGAACTGGCTTCTATGACACAGTGAAGAAGCTAAACTTGAAGACATTTTGTAAGATCAAGCAGAAAGTTGTGAAGGGCACAAACAAGGAGATCGTCCTGAGAGCTGACAGACAACTGTTTGCCACCATGATACTCATCGCCAAGACAAGGAACCTCGACATGCAACTTGTCCTTTGTCACCCATTAGGGCCGTTACCATGGTCTTTGGCAAACGTTGATGGGTCAATGAAGAAAACAAACAAAGCTGCACTTGCGAAACACATGGAAGGTCTTGTGGAACCAGCCGAGAATATTGACAAGTCAAATGCAACAATAATCGATGCGATGGCTCTCATACAAAAGATGAATGGCGAGAACGACACGTTCGAAGAACTATCTGACCGCATCCTTGCTGCAGCGCTTCACGCTGGTCAAGGCAGTCAGCGCATCGATGTTGTCTTTGACACATACACAGAAGGATCCATCAAATCAGCTGAACGTGTGAACCGGGTTCAAATGAAGGCATCAGTTTCAGCGTGATCAGACCCGCACACAAAATCAAGAACTAGAGGCGTCTCCTTGCTTGCAGCGAGACAAAGGAGAAACTGATTGTGTTTCTGGCGGAGTCGTGGAAACATGAAAGATATCGCGGAAGCTAGGCAACAGACACTGTATGTCACCTGTGGTGATAAATGTCTGGTACTGACCCGCGACAGGTGGAAGTTGGTGCAAGCACTCGAATGTAGCCACGAGGAAGCAGACACGCGTATGTTTCTCCACGCAAAGCACGCCGCTACCCACTACAAGACGATCATCTTAGTGGCAGATGACACGACGTTCTGATGATCAGTCTTCATCTGAGCAGAACCATCGATAGTCAGCTCTTCATCAGACGAGAACAAGGTTCGAGTCAGAATGATCGACGTTGGAAAGTTGGCTGCGGTATTGGGGTGTGGAGTTTGCTCTGCATTGCCAGGGCTTCATGCATGGAGCGGGTGTGACACTGTGAGTGCTCTGGCTAGCCAAGGAAAGATAAAGGCTTTGAAGCTTGTGCAAGCGATGATCTGCATCTCCAACATTCACAGATCTGGGATCTTCGTGGAATGTACCAACAGAAGTCTTCAATAGCATTCAGGCCTTCACGTGTCAGCTGTACGCCAAGAACACCAATCGTCGGTGTTAATTCGCTCCGTTATCACATGTTCTGTGAAAGAAGGGCCAGATCGTCTGGACAATTGCCGCCTTGTGAAGACTCTTGATGCAGCATACGCTTAGGGCCAACTATCAGGCGGCTATCTGGCGACGCAGCCTTGAAAACCTGCCAGCCGTCCAGCACCATCAGCAGGACATGGCTGGGAACTCGATGATGGCGGTTCGCTCACAATCCGATGGATGTCGGGTCTACCAGCTCCAGATGTCGTCTTGAATCTCATCTCATGCACATGCAGAAGGATGTGTCGACCGTCAGATTGCTCCTGCATACTGAATGGGTTGAAGTGCACTGTTGTGTGTAAGCTGCAGGGATGCTCCAACATGGTGCAGGAAGATGCTATCGTGACTCAGGATGCCAATGACTCTGATGGCAACTCTGATGATTAACTTTGTGTGCACGTATATTGTATAACATATGTTGTTGTCTATTATAATGGAGGCTTAATTACTTAAAATCTTTAGAAAGAGATAAACGGTTTAGCAAAATGCATAATTCGGAAGATCATACCGTGATATGTGACTAAAACATGACATGTTAATGATAAAAATGTCTAAACTATAAGATATGTTGTCAAAAATTGATGTTTTTATATTTATCTATAACAAAATGGTCCAAGATGGCCGCCAAAGCGCAGATTCCCTATGTAACATTTTCCGACTGCTTATTAGAAATCGTATGGTGTCAAAATCATCTCCGTACGACTTTTCCTAACTTGAGTTATCGTCAGAATAGATAATGCACCGCGGCCTAATAAGTAATTTTCGGTCTCTTTACATAGATTTTTTGTACACTCGTAGTGAATTATATGTTGTATTTTTTTTAGTTATTTTTGCAGACAGATGAACGGTGTAGCAGAATGCATAATTTTGAAAATCATACCATGTTGTTTCATAAAAAAGTACAAGTTTAATGCAAAAATAGTAATAAATATATGTTTTTTGTCCATAATTGTTTTTTATTATACATAATCTATAACAAAATACTTCATATTATTTTTTATTTAGACGGTACAGATCGGACGTATATTTAGTCGTCAACCGCACGTCGATAGCTAGTATAGAACTCCAGATACACGTGCAACAATGTACCCCACCAAATGGGCATTTTCGCGCTGGGTGTTTCAAAGATGGCGCCATCCGGGCACTAAGCTACCGTTCTCAGATGTCCATCATGCATTTTCTGAAAGCTGAGATATTGCCCTAATGGAAAATCATAATGAGAATTACTCCCCCGCCGGAGCATTCACTTCAAAATATGGCCGGTTGCTCAAGGACTATTTAACCGACTTTGGAAGGATGAGAGGCCGAGTCAACCCGATCTGATGTCAATTCAACGAGGTGACGGGGATTCGAACACAAGACCGAAGATCTTTAGCCAGCCACCCTAACCGTCAAGGAAACACCAAACCTTTTAACGAGTGATGATTGACGTACATACTTGGGGAGAAAAAAAAACTCTGCTTTTTCCTCCATCGTATGCACCTCTGCAATGACAGGCAGTTAAACGTTTCGTACAAACACGAATCAGTGATTGGTCATGTGACTCATTAAAAAAAACGTTTAAAAAAACAAAAAAACACGTTTAAAAAAAACAAAAAAAACAAAAACAGTTAAAAAAACAAAAAAAAAAAACCGTTAAAAAAAACAAAAAAACGTTAAAAAAAAAAAAAACAAAAAAAACAAAACAAAAAAACGTTAAAAAAACAAAAAACACGTTAAAAAAAAAAAAACAAAAAAAACAAAAAAAAACACGTTAAAAAAACAAAAAAACACGTTTAAAAAAAAAAAAAAAACAAAAAAAAAAACAAAAAAAACAACCCCAGCAATGAATCGAACCGAAGTGCGAGCTCGTCGATCCCCACCCGAGGAGCCCTTCAGTGATTAGAGCGGGAATCAATGGGAACGACGACGCAGACGCAATTACCCACAATGCCTCGCAAAAGTCCACTCAGGACGGTGAAACCCTGAGGTGAAAAACACGTCCACAAAACACATCGAGCACACAAGGTACGGAGCTCGAGGAAGAGCTAAATACCGGATTTAAACAAGGAATCCATTGAACGGACAAAATGAGAGGACAGAGTCTTCTCCACAGAGCACGATCAGCGCTAGGCCTCGACTAGGCCCGAGCCCATGAGACGCGAACACTCAGAGGGTTACATAAACTCGTACCACGCATGTAGGCCTTCTTGTTTATGCTGCCGTCGTCAAAGTCGTCCTCTTGAGCCTCGAGAGGTCGTTTTCTAACCTCGGTCGTCGCTGCGTCGGGCGGACTTCCATTCTCTTGTACCTGACATGACAACGACATGGCGGCCGAAGCCGCGAACCCAGTCTCGTCTCACGAAAATTATTATCTTACTCCGGTCCTTCCTTGGCATTTACGATACCGTTTGTAAACTCGTAATGATTCATATACTTCTGGCGCGATGGTTACTTGACCGTATTCGTTATTTTCACCACTTGCACGGGATACAGCTTTTAGAAAAAAAATACACCGCCTAAATAATATGGCTTTTGAACAGAGGTGAGTTATGTGCTTTTGGGGTGAAATGGACTCTTTACTCTTCTTCTTCTTCATCTTTAACAGGCACCATTATCCCACCTTTCTCGTGAGATCGGCTGCGGGAAGCAGCTGAGCCCGAGTCTTCACGAACCGGCTGGCCAGGCCTGACGTTCGACGAGTTAGGCTTCGGTGAGGGATTTGGAATTAGTTCAGGGTGCCGGCGATAGCTCGCCTACTCTTCGCGGAGAACGCCGTGGGGTCTTTAATATGTCCCACAACTAATGCCGGCAGAGGGGACAACCGGCTTAACGTTCATCCAAGGGACGGTGGCGCACTCGTTGATGCGACTCCCTGGATGTGAAACACCGGGATGGCAGTTTATAGCTGAGATGGAGACAAGATCTTTAATCTTGGCCTGGGCTCGAGGCCATCTTGCCCCCATCATTTTAATACTTTCCCTTTTTACTTGTTATTCAAGTACTGGACTGAACCGTCAACGAAACTTTGGCCGCATCAGATGCCATCTATATATTATGTACGCAACATGTAGGAACAGTGTTCGGGTCAAACACACAAACCGTAATTCCTATACGTAGGAGTGTCGAGATATCCGAGGGCGTGTCTCGCTATACGTAGACGTGTCTCGGCATACTAGGAAGTGGGTCTTGATATCGAGGGCGTGTCTCGCTATACGTAGACGTGTCTGCTATACAATAGGAGTGTCTTGATATCCGAGGGCGTGTCTCGCTATAACGTAGACGTGTCTGCGCTATAACGTAGGAGTGTCTTGATATCCGAGGGCATGTCTCGCTATACATCGGCGTGTCTTGATATCGAGGGCGGTGTCTCGCTATACGTCGGCGTGTCGAGGTATCCGAGGGCGTGTCTCGCTATACGTCGGCGTTGGAGGTATCCGAGGGCGTGTCTCGCTATAACGTCGGCGTGTCGAGGTATCCGAGGGCGTGTCTCGCTAAATACGTCGGAGTGTCTTGATATCCGAGGGCGTGTCTCGCTATAACATCGGGGTGTCGAGGTATCCGAGGGCGTGTCTCGCTATACGTAGGAGTGTCTTGATATCCGAGGGCATGTCTCGCTATACATCGCGTGTCTTGATATCCGAGGGCGTGTCTCGCTATACGTAGAGTGTCGAGATATCCGAGGGCGTGTCTCGCTATACGTAGGATGTCTTGATATCCGAAGGCGTGTCTCGCTATACGTAGGAGTGTCCTGATATCCGAGGGCTTGTCTCGATATACGTAGGAGTGTCTTGATGTCCGAGGGCGTGTCTCGCTATACGTAGGAGTGTCTTGATATCCGAGGGTTGTCTCGCTATACGTAGGAGTGTCTTGATGTCGAGGGCGTGTATCGCTATAACGTCGGCGTGTCGAGGTATCGAGGGCGTGTCTCGCTATACGTCGCGTGTCGAGGTATCCGCGGGGCGTGCTCGCTATACGTAGGAGTGTCTGATATCGAGGGGTGTCTCGCTATACATAGGAGTGTCTTGATATCCGAGGGCGTGTCTGCTATAACATCGGGGTGTCGAGGTATCCGAGGGCGTGTCTCATATACGTAGAGTGTCTTGATATCCGAGGGCATGTCTCGCTATACATTGGCGTGTCTTGATATCCGAGGGCGTGTCTCGCTATACGTAGGAGTGTCTTGATATCCGAGGGCTTGTCTCGCTATACGTAGGAGTGTCTTGATGTCTGAGGGCGTGTCTCGCTATACGCGCGTGTCGAGGTATCCGAGGGCGTCTCGCTATACGTCGGCGTGTAGGTATCCGAGGGCGTCTCGCTATACGTAGGAGTGTCTTGATATCCGAGGGCGTGTCTCGCTATACATAGGAGTGTCTTGATATCCGAGGCGTCTCGCTATACGTAGGAGTGTCTTAATATCCGAGGGCGTGTCTCGCTATACGTAGGAGTGTCTTGATATCGAGGGCGTGTCTCGCTATATGTAGGAGTATCTTGATATCCGAGGGGCGTGTCTCGCTATAACGTAGGAGTGTCTTGATATCCGAGGGCGTGTCTCGCTATACGTAGGAGTGTCTTGATATCCGAGGGCTTGTCTCGCTATACGTAGGAGTGTCTTGATGTCTGAGGGCGTGTCTCGCTATACATCGGGGTGTCGAGGTATCCGAGGGCGTCTCGCTATATGTAGGAGTGTCTTGATATCCGAGGGCATGTCTCGCTCTACATCGGCGTGTCTTGATATCCGAGGGCGTGTCTCGCTATACGTAGGAGTGTCTTGATATCCGAGGGCGTGTCTCGCTATACCGTAGGAGTGTCTTAATATCCGAGGGCGTGTCTGCTATACGTAGGATGCTCGCTAACGTAGACGTGTCTCGCTATACATAGGAGTGTCTTGATATCCGAGGGCGTGTCTCGCTATACGTAGACGTTGCAAAGTAGATGTCTTGATATCCGAGGGCTGTCTCGCTATACAATCGGGTGTCTTGATATCCGAGGGGTGTCTCGCTATAAACCTCGGGTGTCGAGGTATCCGAGGGCGTGTCTCGCTATACGTCGGTGTGAGGTATCCGAGGGCGGTCTCCGCATACGTCGGGTGTCTGAGTATCCGAGGGCGTGTCTCGCTATACGTCGGAGTGTCTTGATATCCGAGGGCCGTGTCTCGCTCGCTATAACGTAGGAGTGATCCTTGATATCCGAGGGTGCAATAGTCTCAGCTATACATCGGCGTGTCTTGATATCCGAGGCGGTGTCTCGCTATACGTAGGATGTCGAGTATCCGAGGGCGTGTCTCGCTAACTAGAGTGTCTTGATATCCGAGGCGTGTCTCGCTATACGTAGGAGTGTCCTGATATCCGAGGGTTGTCTCGATATACGAGGTGTCGATGTCCGAGGGCGTGTTCGCATAACGTAGGGTGTCTGATATCGCGGGTTGTCTCGCTATACGTAGGAGTGTCTGATGTCGAGGGCGTGTCTCGCTATACGTGGGTGTTGAGATATCCGAGCGTGTCTCGCTATACGTGCGTGTCGAGGTATCGCGGGCGTGTCTCGCTATACGTAGGAGTGTCCTTGAGTATCCGAGGGCGTGTCTCGCTATACAAAGGAGTGTCTTGATATCCGAAGGGCGTGTCTCGCTATAACATCGGGGTGTCTGAGTATCCGAGGGCGTGTCTCACTATACGTAGGAGTGTCTTGATACCGAGGGATGTCTGCTATACATTGGCGTGTCTTGATATCCGAGGGCGTGTCTCGCTATACTAGGGTGTCTTGAATATCCGAGGGCTGTCTCGTATACGTAGGAGTGTCTTGATGTCTGAGGGCGTTCTCGCTATACGTCGTCGTGTCGAGGTATCCGACGGCCGTCTCGCTATACGTCGGCTGGTCGAAGGTAATCCGAGGGCGTCTCGCTATCGTAGGAGTGTCTTGATATCGGCGTGTTCGCTATCATAGGAGTGTCTTTGATCCGAGGTCGTCTCGCTATACGTAGGAGTGTCTTAATATCCGAGGGCGTGTCTCGCATATCGTAGGAGTGTCTTTGATATCCGAGGGCGTTTCGCTATATGTAGGAGTAATCTTGATATCCGAGGGCGTGTCTCGCTATACGTAGGAGTGTCGTTTGATATCGAGGCGTGTCTCGCTATAACGTAGGAGTGTCTTGATATCCGAGGGCTGTCTCGCTATATCGTGGATGTCTTGAATGTCTGGAGGGCGTGTCTCCGCTATAATCGGGGTGTCGAGGTATCCGAGGGCGTCTCGCTATATGTAGGAGTGTCTTGATATACGAGGGCATGTCTCGCTCTACAATCGGCGTGTCTTGATATCCGAGGGGTGTCTCGCATACGTAGAATGTCTTGATATCCGAGGCGTGTCTCGCTATACGTAGGAGTGTCTTAATATCCGGGGCGTGTTGCTATAGTAGGAGTGTCTCGCTATATGTAGAGTATCTGTGATATCTCCGAGGGCGTGTCTCGCTATACATGTAGTGTCCTGATACGGGCGTGTCTCGCTAATACCGAAGTGCTTGAATATAGGGGGTCAGTAGGTGCTTGATATCCGAGGGCGTGTCTCGCTATACGTAGGAGTGTCCTTGATATCGAGGGCGTGTCTCGCTGTACGTAGAGTGTTTGATATCGAGGGCGTGTCTCGCTATACGTAGGAGTGTCTTGATATCGAGGGCGTGTCCTGCATATACGTAGGAGTGTCTTGATACAATGGGCGGGTCGTTACGTGGCTGATAGGGTCTGTTACGTAGAGTTGTCTTGATATCCGGGGCGTGTCTCCCTATACGTGGATGTTTGATATCCGAGGGCCGTGTTACGGCTAATATCGTGGCGTGTCGAGGTATCCGACGGTGTGTCGAGATATTGATGGCGTGGTCTCGCTATAAACGTCGGCGTGTCGAGGGTATCGAGTGGCGTGGTCTCGCTAATACGTAGGCGTGTCGAGGTATCCGAGGAGCATGTTCTTCGCGTATACGTAGGCATGTGAGATATCCGAGGGCGTGTCTCGCTATACGTCGGCGTGTCGAGATATCCGAGGGCGTGTCTCGCTATACGTAGGCGTGTCGAGATATCCGAGGGTGTGTCTCGCTATACGTAGGCGTGTCGAGGTATCCGATGGCGTGTCTCATTACAGATCGGGGCAACGAGATATCGGAGGGCACCACACCTTAGAATTTAAGGGCATGACTCACTCGGGGTGGCTGAGACTCAACACCTGACTCGGTGTTTCAGTAAGGGATGGTGATTCATGGATCAAGCTGTGAACTCTTCATTACCTCTGCCACGACAGGTTATGTTTTCACCCGAACAGGATATTGTTACGGCTGTGGAAATTCGCAATACACCATAAAGGTTCCTTAGATCAGTTATGACGCTAAGTTTATGTGCAGATAGTTCCCCACCGTTGTTGAAAGGGAATTCGTGTGATTCACCGGGCTGCGACTCTTTGAGATAGCCGTTTTTCTTTTTCTATTGTTATTTTGAACAAACCTCCACGCAAGCAACAAGCCGCGTTGAAAACCGTCGAACGAAAAAGGGAACCAAAAGAGTTCCCTTTTGGGCGCGCGGATTTTTTCCCGCCTATTTTTCCCTGCGCTTGGTGTGAAGGAAAGGGGGAGGGCAGCTTGCCGCCGATTGGTGGATGAACAGCGTGAGACGGTCGGGGTGGGGGAACGCCCCTTTTCGGGAACCTTCTCGAAGGGAGGTGGAGCCGAGGGCGGGGAGGAGCGAAGGGCGGAGCCCCGCGCTATATAAGCGGGACCGCGCGCGAGGTCCAGGGGCTCTCTCTGTCTGGGTCTCGACGCCGTTCTCTCTTTGGTCCATAAGCTCTCTCTGTCGGGGTCGAGTGCTCCCCTCTCTTTGGTGGCCAGGGTCGAGCTCGCTCTCAGCTCTCTCTGTCGGGGTCGAGTGCTCCTCTCACTTGGTGGCCAGGGTCGAGCTCGCTCTCTCTCTCTTCTCTCTCTCTGGTCGGAAGCCCTCTCTGCCTCTCCTCTCTCTCGGTGTGAGCGCTCTCTCTCTCTCTCCTCTCTCGGTCCTGCGCTCGTGGTCCGGCGAGCGGCCTGTTGGGGAGATGCGGACGGGAGGCGCAGAATGCCGGCTGTCTGGTGGACTGCGCGTCGGAGGGGGTGCCGGAGAGGTTCGCGGCCACGTGGGAGGCCGAACCAGGCGAGCCGCAGATCGATGCACTGCTGGATGCGATTCGGGGAGAGAGACTGGACGACCACTAAAGGGAGGAACTTTTCTTTGTTTGTGTGTGTGTGTGTGTGTGTGTGGGTGGCGCCGTGTCCGACAAGTAAACCTGTGTAAGTGCCTGTAAATTGCTAATAATTAGTCGTGGTATTGCTTTCATTGCTTTTCTTGCTGTTTATCCGTGTTTCATTTTCGATTTGCTTGCTTGTAAATACGTGCATGATTCCTTGCTTGTGTTGTGTGTGTAATATGTGCTTGCTTGAATAAATGTCCTTGTGTGAAATGTATCCCGTTAGTCGTCTTTTTCCTTTTGAAAGTGCCATCTTGAATCGCGGAATAAATTAGTAGTGGGTTTTTGAACACCCGGTGTAAAGAAGAGAATCTGATCCGTCGAGGTCGGCGATAACACCGCTCGGTTACACTCCAGCACGGAACGGACCGCTTAAGCGGTTCGTGTCCTAGGCCGACCTGCGGCGAGGTACGATCGCCGCCCGGTCGACTACTCGACTGCGCAGGTACTTAGTAGGTCGAATTTGGCAAGCAACCCTATCCTGCGTGGGTGGGACATTGGCAGTCGATCGTGTGAGGTTAAACCCCCACCGTGACTGGCTCCTGGCGGTAGTTCAGGAGGGTCACGGACTGAATTGTCCGTCCGGTGGGACGACGCGGTTGCGATAGGAGTTACGCAATCGCTCGCACGCCTGGCGGGCCAGAATTCGTAACACTGGTGTCAGGAGTGGGATTCGAATCCACCTCGGTCTCCAACTAAATTTACGGGAGTCGGACAGGGGTGTGCAAAGAACCCCCTTCGCCCCCAAATTACGAGCATTAAAATTAATCTCGAAAATAAGATGCTTTTCAAGGCGAACGGGTGCCGGGTTGGATTAGATATGTGTTAATATGTAGAATCCATGCCCGGGACGGTTCTTTGTAATTTTAATCCACGGGAGAGCTCAACCCCATATACTGAGCACGGACTTTGCCGGCAAACGGAGTCGCACAATGGCGGCGCGATCGCACCTCGGTGCGGCACGGAGCAGGCGATATTTTTTAGCGCAACGAACGGCACGACACGAGCGAGTGCTTTCAGTCACCGTTCAAACCACGTGGTCATGGCAGGCGAGGCAGCGGACATGGGCGGGCTTCGGAAACAATTGGAGGAAGAATGGAAAACAAGCTAGAAAAGAACAAAAGGAACACGATTTGGAATTAAAACAACTAAAGGAAGAATTATTGGAAAAGTCAAGACAGTTCGAAGAACTAGAGGGAGAAATGAGGAAGAGTAGAGTTGAGTACTATGAATTGGAACAACTGAAGCGAGAGGTAAGGATAGGCCAGTTTGAAAGAAAATGCTAGAAAAGACGATAAAAGAAGACAGAGGAATGGTGGAAGAACTAAAGGAAAACAATAGGAAAAGGGACGAATTGAGGAGGAAAGCAGTGGAAAGTGAGGCCGGAGATGAGCAAAGAATGGCTGAAATGATGAGTGAGGAGGCATTGCAAATTGGAGAGGAAACTATGGAAAAAAATTCTGAGATACTGAACACGAAACAAAGACGGAATTACAAACGAGCTGAGGATGTTAAGAGAGGAAAGAAGAGAAAGAGAGAATGAAACGTAAAGGAACCACACTGTGCAGATCTAACAGCTGGAAGCCAAGGCCAGATTAAAGAATGAGATGCAAGAAAGAGTAATAAAAGAAGAACGAATGAGACAGGAGAAGGAAATCAGCATTGAAGGAATAATGAGATTGCAGATGAGGAACAAGAGAGACAGTGGAATAGAAAACAAAAAGAGTATGAATTTGAAACTGAACGACAAAAGGAAAAGAATAGGTTGGAATACGAGGAGAAGTGAAGGAGCAAGGAATGAAGCAGGAAGGAGAAATCAGTCAATTGAAGGAGACAACGAGATTGGAGAGGGAAGAACGCGAGGAACAATGGGATGAAAAACAAAAGAACATGAATTTGAGGTTAACCAATTGAAGGAAACATGAGATTGAGAATGAGGGACAGGGAGTGAAAGAAATTAAAAAAGACAAGAACAATTAAAAAAAGAAAAGCAAGGTTGAGGTACGTGGAGATCGTGAAAGAACAAGGAATGAAAAAAAAGAAGGACAAACACGACTTAAGGAGAAAGCAAGGTTGAGGTACGCAGAGATAATAGAGAAAACGAAGAAACGGGAAAAGGAACTAAGGCCAATTGAAAGAAAGGATGAGATTGGAGACTGAAAAGCATGAGGACCAGTGGAGAGAAAACAAAAACTATACGAGTTTGAAATTAACCAGCTCGAGGGGAGAGCAAAATTGGAGTCCACGGAGATCGAAAAACTCCGGAAAGAGAAAGAACAACTCAAAAAGCTCCGAGAGGATGAACGACTCAAAAGGAGCCAGGAAATGGACAGCGCAATAGTGTGGGATGTGTGACATCACCACACAGGAGGAAACGTTAGTGGTGCAGGACTTGAATCGACACCACTCGTCGAATGAAAGAACAACTAGGACCAACCCTAATAAAGGAGACACAAATAAAACTAGAGAAGGGAGAAGTATTGCCAAGACACGGGAGATAGACCGAATTGAGATGAATTAAATGGAACGAAGGAGGAAACAGAGACGAAAGATCCAGGAGAACTATAAACACGAAGAGATAAAGAAATAAATGTATAGACTCGGGAATAGAAAAAAAATAGAGGAGAGATTACACGATAAAGACGGGGTGAAAGACGAGCACACACACATGGAGTTAGCGAGGCCTTAATGGGGGCGAGCTGGCGGACTGTGTCGTGACCCCGGTGCAAGCAGCCGGATAAGCCTCTTCAGGATGGAGGGAGACGCTATGCTCCCTTGAAGCTGATCTCGACCAGGTGGGTTCGGTCGTGTCAAGCGAGTTAGAGGGGACGAGTTGCTGTGGACAGGTGCACGTGCAGCTTGGGGGGTATGGAGACCCGGGACCCCTAGTGGTGGCGCGAATCCACGTGTGGTTGTGCAGGTGTGTGTTGTGTTTGCGAGTGTGCGGAGATGCGTGCTTTCCAGCACGCATTGTGTGAGTGAGACCCCTGTGCAAGTGAAATGTTGTGCGTGAGTGAACGGCCGAGTGCAAGAGAGACGTGTGTGGTTGGAAAGAAGATGGTCATGCTGCCCCGCCCGGTTGTTGGATGTTTGTGTTGGGTTGGTGGTGGGGCAGGGAGATGACTGTCGGCATGCGGGAGCACGCAGCCGCGTCTCCGAGTGTGTCATGGAATGGTGTGTGAGAGTCGTGACACGTGGGAGTGCGTGTGTTGAATGGAGACGACGACGGCG
>CM068961.1:102367372-102382531 GCA_035128595.1 Eptatretus atami | reverse complement strand
AAATCGATATGGCGAAAAAACATTTTTTTGAAGATGGCCGCCCCAGTTGGCCATCTTGAATCTGGCCACGCCCAAAATCAATAGGGTTCTTCCTTTTCAGGTGGTACATGTGTGACCCAAATTTCAAATGGGTTTAAGATGAGAGATCATGGCACAGGCGATAGTTGGAGGGGAGACAGTAGAGGTAGCGATCCGACCCTACCTTCCCGAGTTGGGGCTGACAGCATCCTACTCCATCTCCTGTCCACCAAGCCCTTCGAACAAGGCAAAGAGGCCGGCACGTCATTCTGCTGGGCTGTTGCTGGCAAGGCTGTGCTGGTCGATCTGTCTGCCAGCTGTTTTTGCTACAGCGGCTTTGTCACGCCATGCTTGCCTGCCCACCTTTGCCATCCATGCCTGCTCTGCCCCGATTCTGCATTTGTGCCCCGTTCATGATTTTGGCATTTCCCCCCCCAACCTGTTTCATGGCCATGTGCGCCAAGGATCCTCGGCGCAAATTGCAGGGACTGCCTGAATGGCAGCTGCGAACACGGGACTGCAACCGGCGGCCGGTGCACCGTTTGTTTGTGTCACTGTGCATTCATTTTAAGAGAGGGGGGAGGCCTTGACTCGCGGTAAGCAGCCTGGCCGCCCTGGCTTGACTGTTGTTTTTTTGTTCTTGCAGAGTGCCATAGATCCTGGGGCAATGTGTAGTGTAAAATGTATACGGGTTAAAGGAATGAAGATGTACTTGTAAATGTGTTATTGCGCCCTCGGCATGTGAGTCTTAAGCGGCCGGCAATTTATTTTAAAGGTTCCGTCTGTATGGAGTGGGTTGTTTTAGGTTAGTTACTCAGGCCCATAGGTTATTTATTTGGGGACACGAAATAGCACTGAATGTCAACACGTCAGGGATCCGAAGGTAAATCGCACTAGGGGAGAACTTACACATGATGGCTCACAGCACACGAAAACACCAGAAGAAATGTCGCGACTCGGGGACGAGTCTGTAAAAAAGGGAGGGGGTGTGTGTACGGTGATGGAAATTCGGCAATTAACACCAATAAAGGTTCCTTAGATCAGTTGATGAGCTAAGTTTATGTTGCGATAGTTCCCACCGTTGCTTAAAAGGGAATCTTGTGTGATTACCGGGGCTGGCGACTCTGTTTGAAGATACGCCGTTTTCTTTTTCTATTGTTATTGTGAACAATCTCCATCGCAAGCAACAAGGCCGCTGTTGAAAAACCAGTCGAACGAAAAAGGGAACCAAAAGAGTTCCCGTTTTGGGCGCGCGGATTTTTTCCCGCGCTTGGTGGTGAAGGAAAGGGGGAGGGCAGCTCGCCGGCCGGATTGTGGGAGAACAGCGTGAGGGCGGTCGGAAGTGGGGGAACGCAGCCCGTTTTCGTGGACCTTCTCGAGGAGGTGGAGCGAGGGCGGGGAGGAGCGAAGGGCCGGAGCCCCACGCGCTATAGTAAGGCGGATCGCGCGCGAGGTCCGAGGGGCTCTCTGGCTGTCTGGTCGTCGACGCCGTCTCGCCTCTTTGGTCCATAAGTTCCTCTGGTCGGGGTCGAGTGCGTCTCCTCACTTGGTGGCCAGTGGTCGAGCTCACTCTCACTGCTCTCTGTCGGGGTCGAGTGCTCCCCTCTCTGGTGGCGCAGGGGTCGAGCTCGTCTCGTCTGGTCCCGGAAGCCCTCTCTGCTCTCCTTCTTCTTGCGTGCAGCGCTCTCTCTCTCTCTCGTCGGTCTCTGCGCTCAGTGGTACCGCGAGCGGCCTGTTGGTGGAGAGAGCGGACGGGAGGACGCAGCAGTGGCCGGCTTCTGGTGGGACGCTGTGCGTCCGACGAGGGGTGGCTGGTAGAGGTTCGCTGGCCGCGAGTGGAAGGCGCCGGAACCAGGCGCGGTACCACTGCTGACTGGTCGTGGGAGAGAGACTGACGACCACTAAAGGGAGGTTCTTTTCTTTTGTTGTGTGTGTGTGTGTGGGTGGCGCCGTGTCTCGAACAAGAGAAACCTGTGTAAGTGCCTGTAAATTGCTAATAATATTATAGTCGGTGGTATTGCTTTTCATTGCTTTCTTGCCTGTATCCGTGTTTATTTCGATTTGCCTTGCTTGTAAATACGTGGCATGATTCCTTGCTTGTTTGTTGTGTGGGTAATATGTGCTTGCTTGAATAAATGTCCTTGTGTGAAATGTATCCCGTTCGTCACCTTTTCCCCTTTTGAAAGTGCCATTTCGATGAATGCGGAATAAATTAGTAGTGGGTTTTGAAACACCTGGGTAAAGAAGAGAATCTGATCCGTCGAGGTCGCGATACACCGCTCGTTATCACTGTAGCACGGAACGGAGGCACCGCTTAAGCGGTTCGTCGGTCCTAGGCCGACCTGCCGGCGAGAGTACGATCGCCCGGTTCGACTACTCGCGCAGGTACTTAGGTAGGTCAAATTTGGCGAGCAACCCTAATCCTGCCGCGCGGGTGGGCAATTGCACGATCGTGGTGAGGTTAAACCCACCCGTGACTGGCTCCTGGCGGTAGTTCCAGGAGGGTCACGACTGAATTGTTCCGTCCGGTGGCGACGCGGTTGCGATTGGAGTTACGCAATGCTCGCACGCCTGGCGGGCCAAGAATTCGTAACAATATCTCAAAAAGTTGTGGACGGATTCAGAACAAATATTTGTGTGTGTGGGTTGGGTACGGAAACAAGACGAAATGAATTTTGATTGTGAAGATCCGAATGCTGGAATTTTAAAAAAGTGATTCACACCATTCAGTGACGGGCCAAAAACTACATATTAGCACGTTAATCTCAAAAAGTTGTGAGCGGATTGTGACAAAACTTGGTGGATGAGTTGGATAGGTGGACAAGCATCAGCCGATTTGATTTTGGTTCCAGTCTGGATCCAGATCCGAACGGAGGTATGGCGCTCAACCGATGTTCTACAGTAGTTTCCAGCTGTTTGTGTTAAATTCAGTTTTGGTACTCAATGATGGCATCGGACCTTTTGACAGGTGTTTGTATCATTGGTCGCAGTAATCCAATCACAACAGATCACCGAGAAAGACTCATGTTGATCGTCATACGCACTGCAATCACAAGTTTGATTTTCAAAGGAAAGGACTATGTTGCAGTTGTATTTTCCACCACCACTAGGTGAATGGTTGTTTCAATCATGACACGTGTGTGCCAGACAGCTGCACGGGGCATGCTGGGAGCATGCGAGATGCTGTGTTCATGATGTACACTTAAAGTGCCAAAACTACACATATCGTTATCCTCATATGCAGCATGTCATTACCCAACCACTTCAGCCTGAAACACTGGCCACCCATGCTGAGTGAGCGATGACGTCATTGGGGTAGTTAAGGGGTTTATCAAGTATGCTTACAGTTCACATGCGTAACTGATTATCTGAGGGTGATGGCCATTTGTATTTTAAAGTGGCAGGATAATATTTTAATTTTATAAAGTCAATTATAAAAATACATATATACAAAACCCTATAGTTTGCACAATAATTATATCCAGATGTAATTTTCGTGACTTTATCTTCTACAATCCTGATGTTTGTGAGTGAGCGATGACATCATTTTGTGTAGTTGAAGGTTTCAGGGCAATCAGGGTGTTCTCCTGCAATGTCCCAAACAACTCTTCATCACAGTGAACACTCCAGCAGCTATGTCTTTAGCATCGACAAGTTACCAGAACCTGCCAATATACAAGAATGAAGGGACCAACTAGTACAAGCCACCAGTTGATGGGTTGGTTTGAGAGTCGAGGTATGCAACTACTCACCGCTGGGTTGAAGTTTGGGTTTGACTCCTGACCAGCTATTAAACATCATCCTGGTGTTGTTCACAGGCATGTGTGCCATCTCCCTCGACGGATGATAAACTGGGTGTTCCTTCTGCTAATATTAGTTGCGTAGACATTAAAGATCCCACGGTGTCCTTCATGAATGTGGGTGAGTTATCACTGGAACCGCCTAAACAGCGACATATTCCTGCTTGGCTGCAGGCGGCATGTGGTCTGGTCTTCTTGGAGGTTCCTCAACATCCAGGTTACCCCTGCTTCTTCTGCAGGTGTGGTTGGTTTGTGGCAGCAGCTCCTCCAGTATAAACAATTTGATAAGTGGTTGGCATGTTTCTGCGCAAAAGACCGTCTGCAGAAATGAAGGCACAACCAAAACAGATAGCTCCTCAATCGGCAAAGGCACGGATCTGACGTTTTGACGACCGAATTGTATTCTCTGTGGACCTACAGGCATCACAGCTTACTTTTTGGCTTCAATCACAACCAAAATCACATGACAGCAAGATTCCCTGATAATGAAGGTAGTTTATTTCACAACGTTATAGATAATTTGACACTGCCCATCAAATGCACCACCGAAGCGCAATGGCAGGACGACAATTATTATGGGTGGTTCATATCGTTCGAAGTTCATCGTTTATGTTGCGCAGCGAGGCAGTGTGCTGCACACTTCAGTGAGTTGGTGTGTTGTGGAATTATTAAACACAACATACTCAAATAAAAAAATGCCCACTTATGGATGGAGACGAAAACAAACAATTCAGTGAACCTGCACTTTCTGAAAATAATGACATCACTTCATTGCTGCACTTGTTTCAGCACAAGGCCGTCTCACATGCATAAGGATTCCCTTCTCCACCCCCTCCAAATCACCTCATGGTTGGTGACATTTCCCTTCAATGCCCCCCAACAATCATTGACGACCCTCCAAACAGGGGCGAACCAATTCTTGCCTAGAATGGTGAGTCATGAACACCCTATCTCCGAATGCACAAATGGTCGGCAGCTCCCATTTGTTGAGTTTGCCAGTCCTTTCACCCAAGTAGCAACCACACTGCACTGGTGGTGCTGATGGCAGGAAGGATGAGGTCTCCCTTTAAAGCAAACGACCCGCTTGGCTAGCCCTCGCTGAACTAACAAAGCCCCGTCCCACCCTATTATTAATAATAATAATATAAAAAAGGCACCCATCCGGCAATTTCATCAGAATACGGACAATATAATCACATTCCAAACATCAACCATTTGTCCAGTACACAGCACTTCTCAAGCTTCCAAAACTCTCTGCGCCCAACATTCCCTGGCATCCCCACTGTAAACAGGATGTGTTGCATCAATACATTCGGTGGTGCTGAAAGACACTGTCAAATATCTATATCCCAGGCAGAACGGCTCCAAAAGGTAGGATTCCCCCCCCCCCAACAATGATTGCACTGCTGTGTGCAAGCAGTAGTGGAGGACAGTTTGTGGCACGGACCCATTTGCTTTCCTGATGCTCGCGCTTCACGCTGTGATGGAGAAATCATAATTGGACTACAAATGTAATCCCATTTCATGGTCCACACGTCTAGACTTATTAACACGTTTGTAGGCGAGAGTGATTTAAATGTGTGTTGATTTTGTAAACCCTCCCCCCAAAAGATGGGATACTTTTATGGCGTAGGAATTGGAACCCGACGAGTTTCCTCATGAAGTCTTCTTTTGTTAGAATATCGCTAAGTTCTTGGTTTATAATAGCATACGAAAAATGCACAAACAAAAACCACTGAAACAGTCAATCTGGATTTTCAGCACATCTTGGAGGAATGCTCAAAACGTGGGTGAGATGATGGCAGGGGGTGTAGGGAGAAGGGAGGGGTAAACCAGTAAAATTGGCTAGATGGCCATTTGCGCCACATTCGTGTAATGGAAAAAATGATAAATAACATAATATAACTTGAAAAGTTTCTACCTCGCTCTTGGCACAGCGAGCGAATCCAGTGCCATTCAAAGGGCCCCCATGTTATGCATTAAAACCGCATTCCTTTCGCTCGAATGTACGCACACAATTGGGAAAGATATTAGATCGTCTAAATTGGAGGCACAAAGTATTATTGTAACATTAAGGCTACAGGTTCTCCTCGCTGTGAGCAAATCCACAAGCAACGAACGGTTTAAAAGACTTAACACATGTGCTTAGCATACAATCTACGCTGGTCAAAGTGCAGAGCAATAGAGAAAGGCGGCAGGAGGTGGTGCGTCCGTCGACGTCCGCGGCAAAGGCTAAAACATGGCACGAGTCCGTTTGGGCTTCAAACTGTCCGGGAACACCCGGCACGAGTAACGGAAGGCGACGCTTTGCTTTAGGGACACATTTTGATCCACACAATTACGTTCCGCAGTTCTTCCTGCCTCCAACAGCCCGAGACGAGTTTCTAAGGTATTCGAAACAAATGCCAAGTGTGCAACTGTCGATAGGTTGATGCTGGGAAATCAAGTGCTGCTTGAATTTTGGTTCCACAATTTGAGGGACTGCTCTCCCAATGGGGCATGTTGGAAGTTAAAGCATCATAGAAAAGAGAAAGAAATACATTTCTACAGCTCTCGAACAAACTGCAAACGAACAAAACGTTTAAATACAATTCGACCTTGGGCGATAGATAGGCCGGAGGCAAACATAAATCTACAAAATTCTAGCTGGCTTGGGAATGACCGTAGCTATGGGCTTTGCAGGCAGAAACCACTCTGTTTGCTCCATCCTTCATGTAACATAAAATTAAAGAAATAAGTACGACGCTAATGTGCCGGCAGAAGTTTCACAAATTGCAAACGGCGACATGGCAACGCAACCCGCCGCCTCCGAGAAGATGTTTCCCTACAAATGGAATTGGAGGCACGACACGGTTGTACACAGTGAAGAGCGTCGCAGGGATGTGAAGATTGAGAAAGGCCGCAAAATAAATTTTGCTTCAACCATCCGGTGATCAAGATTACGTTCAGGCCTGAACATCACGTTTGGTCCAAGCCACAACCTTGCAGGGTATTAGGCAGAACTCCACCTGCTGCTGCGCTAACCAAGCGCCTTGCCTTCACACCATGTGGCTATTGGTCCAGCTTTAATTCCAGTTGCAATGCGCCATTTATCACTCAAATCGAGGCTTTGCCAGTCCGGAAAATGAACATCAACTTGGAAGGTCGGGTGGGGGTGACATAGAAAGGTTAAGAGATTGGGGTGAGGTATGGACATCTGTGCAGGAGTGCAATCAGGAAATAGGAGAAAGATAAGAGGGATATTGTGCAGAAGTGCAATCAGACAGGATTCTTCAAAATCCTTCCAAGCGAAAATCATAGACGCGGCGGCACACAAACACCAAAGAAGAGCTGACACTCGTGATGGAAGGTGCTGGTGGGCCAGACGGGAGTATGTCAGAAGTGGTGGGACAAGGTTCTGGCTCCGCACCCTGCAATTGCCTTGCGTCCGTCTGCGCATTTCCTCAGCACGAAACCTGGGGCAGAATTTTACATGAGGTAGACACTAATGAGTTGCAACATATTAGTGAGAACGCATCCAACTAAAATGGTGCTCGGTAGAGCGCATACCTCCGCCAGGCTGAACAATTTACGTTTTGTACCCCACCGTTAGGCCAGGATCTGGATCTGGACCTGAACCAAAGTTGAATCGGCTTGTTCTCGTCACCGAACCAACTCATCCACCCTAGTTTTGTCATTATCCATCCATCCATCCATCGACAACTTAAATTTTTTTTTTAAGTTCCCGTATCTGGAGCTTCACCAAAATCAAATCAATTCCTCCCTGTAATACACCCACACTGTCCAAAGTTTCAATCCAATATACATCCATAACTATTGAGATATCCTGCTCAGACAGACGACAGACAGGGGTGAAAAACATAACTTCTGTCCACTTCCGGTGGCGGAAGTAATAAACACGACGATGAACAAGGTCCCATCGAACCACCATTGCAGGAGGTTCCTGCTTGGAAATTTGGTTTCTTTCCTCTCAGCGAAGCCGGCACTTATCAAAGCAAATTTAAAAATCAAAACCAAATGTCCCAAAATCACCTGCAATACTCAAGGTAAGTGAAGAACAAAGCATGGTCTTCTATGCAAGCCACGCTGTTTGCATCTTGATGTCGAGAGGCAAATATCTCATTCTGTTTCGCAAAATGAAAGACAAGAAAAACAAAATTGAGGGAAGCATAAAAAAAAGATTCTATTAAAACAGACACAAGAATCATTATGCAAAGCTTGATGGGTGTCCGCTCAGCAATGAGGCACAGACCTTCTGTCTCTCTGTTTAACCCTCCTCAGATGTGATATGCTTGACCAATCACTTCTCCTAATCGACAATGCTTACCTTCATGCTTTTAACCCCCTCAATCTCTCATTTTCAAAATCTCATTCTACGTCTCTTGCATCGGCCACATCAGTGTCTTCTGAGAGCATATTTGTGGCGGTTGGTGACTTGCGGTTCTGCATTTATATTTGTGGTCCTGTACAAGTACTCGAAGCAGAAAAGCCTTCTATTTTGAATCATATTTACTCTTCTACCATTGTTATTATTTTACTATTAAATGTCTTATTTATAAATTATTGTGATTTTTTGGACTTAAATTTGGGGGGGGGGGGGGGGGGGGCTGGAACGTATCTCATTGATTTACATGTTATACTGTTTCGCAGTTTGCTGAGGTTTACAGGAAACGTACCCCCGAGGACGTGACGTTTTACGGCACTCCTAATTGTCTCTCTACCCATTAAGTAACACCAATTCTCGAGTATTTATTGAAGTTTTAAGCTATTTGTGATGATTACTCATCCTAAAATTGTATGCCCACTTGTTTTGAATGTTTGGTTCTTTGAAAGGTTGACAAGGAGGTACTGCTGGATTCATATGTTTGGCCTGGAAAGAGCTCGGGAGGAGGCAGAGGGTGAAAGGGTGGTGGGAGCGGTGATGGGGAAAAAACCAGTGGAGAACGGTACAAGAATGAATGGCCACCAACTAGTTTAGTGAGAAAGTAGTAAGTCCATGTGGACATGTGAGATGGCGTGATGCCCTAAGATTCTCAGAGCCTTGACCTCCAAGCTTCCAGGAAAAGTGAGATGGGAAGCATGTATGTCACATATGTAATACAGAACAATCCAATGAGCTTCAAATGAATGCTTGATATATGACGAGAAGACTCTGCAGAACCAAAGGAAGGCCTTTTACAAAGCACAGAATTCCTAGTCTGTGCCTGGCTTTAATGGCCAGCTTGGAGATGTGAACTTCTCAAGAGAGTCACCAGCTGATGAGGCCCAAAAATTCAGGAACCAAACGTCCTCGAGGGTTTATCACAGAAATAGCTAGGTGGGTTTTATCGAGCATCCCTTGCAGACATTAATTGTAAGAATGAGACTTATGTACGTTAATGTCATGTTCCAGGTACTGAGCAAGTTTTTGATTTTTTTGGGGCCTGCGTGGGAGATGCCATTACCACTCCCATCACTTGAATGGAGAACTGTTAGACAATGTTGAGTCAATAAAAACAGACATCATTCATGCAAACCAAGAGAATTGGTCACAAGCGCTAACACTTTTGGCCATGCAGCTAGCCTCCACAAGTAGATAGTGAAAAGCAATCATCAAGAAACTACACAGACAATTTTCATGCCATGAAGGAAGTCAGCCAGGAAAGAAGACAGCCAATGAATGCTACACACAAAGAGCTTGGGAAGCAAGCCAGGTGTCAGACATGTGTTGAAAGACATGGGATATATACCGGAGACAACAACTCCAACCTCCTGTTTCTGATTTAGGTGTTCCATGCATTGTGCAAGATAATCACTTTTCATTTTTCTTTCTTTCTTTAAGTGATGTGAAGTAAGGGAGAACGGCAAGGGGGTGGACAAGAGGGAGACTTTAGCAAAATTTTGGGGGGGGGAAGAGCGGGGATGGAGGTGGTTTAACAGGTGGTATGGGCGTGATGTTGACAGTGATATCTTTAACAAGCTCATTGGAATCACCTCGGTAACCGAGTAGATAAGCATGATGTTGACAGCTCAACGGAATCAAGGAACAGTACTGAGGATTGCAGAGTATTAAATGCAACACCATTATTTAATAAAGTTTCCAGAGAATAATTGGGGAACTATAGACCTGTTAGTATAACTCAAGCTGTTGGGAAGACGTTGGAGATGTTAATTGGGATCAGATAGGATCATCTTACTATAATTGTCTGTCTGTCTTGTGTTCCAGGTACCTGCAAACGGCTGAACCGATCACAACCATTTTTTGGTGTGTAATTCCTGGACCCTTGGAGTAAAATAAGCATAGATATAATAACATGACCCCTTGACGGCTCCCGGAGAGCGGGTGCTTCTAGTCATATAAATTAAAACCAAATTAAAGGTAGTCACCATGGATTTACTGAAGGGAGATCATGTTTATACAAATTATTGGAATTCTATGAAGTATTGGGCTGTAGTTTCTGACTGGGTGGATGACGGAAGTGCAGTGGAGTGTCGTGTATTCTTGACTTAAAAAAGAAAAAAAGCATTTGATAAGGTACTAGTGAGGAGGTTGAGGGCTTGTGGAAATGGCTGGTTGGGTTTATAAGTCATACCATAAATACTGATGTTGTAAGCCACCCAGAGTACGTACGGTATCGGCCTTGTATTACACAAGTCTGTGCACGATAACATCAGTGGGGGCCGTGGCGTGAAGTTACTCAGGTGTGCATGAATGGAATGTGGGAGGATGTCACAACGTTAAGCGAGGAATCGCTGTACTCTCGTAGATTGGGCAAGATGATTGGCAGATCAGTTTCAGCCTACTCGAATGAAAGTGCTTGGAGATGGGTAGGGTCTGGCGATATATTCAAAATACCGGTTATAGCGATATAATTCTCCACATTGATATACTGTAATGGTAATTCTGAATATACCGGTATACCGAAACCCCCCCCCCCCAAAAAAACCGGTACATCACCAACTAAATCGAAAGGAAGGTGTTTACCAATCACTAAATATCCTGCGACAATGATTTTCAAAACGTTTGAGTGCGCTACTTGACGTCTTTCTGGCTAAACATAGAGAATGAGGACACAGTTAACGTATTGACATCATAGTTTACGTTACCAGGAAAGTCAAGTGCAAGTGGGTTCAACTTTTAAACCCCATTCAGCATGCTAGAGCTCATGCTGCTCCGTACGCAATCGCATTTTTCTTTTGCCCTCGTTGGCTGGTTTTAAAGCAATGTTATTTAATAGTTAATCGTATGTGCTTTAGGAAATCCTGTGTGCAAAGTCTGTGTGATCTGCAATAGCGATACCTGGTATGAAAATACGGTACAGAACATGCTTCTGCAATCTCAATATTGACGGTGGTGCAACACAATGTATCCTGACCTGTGTCGATTACCAATGCTATCTCACTTTAAAACAAAACAATTTTTAATACAAGTGAAGTTGGAAGTAAAATAATCAACTTGGGGGGGCGGGGGGGGGGGGGGTCAAATACTTGAAAGTTTACTGTGTGTCGAATGATGTGTATATATACTGAATGTGGACATTGCATATTTTTGGACTGCATAAATAATTAAATTGACATTCTTCTAATTTTAATAATATTGATATACCACGATATGACCCATCAGGTATATCGAGGATCGGGGGGAAAACAAAAACAAAACCGACACCGACTAAGCCTAAGAGATGGGTAAGAATAATGAAAATAGATATTGTTGCGGAGCCGGGTATCGGCTGCGAGCACGACGCTAGGTGGGGCAGTAGGTCGACTCACCGAACACCGGAATCGAGATCGTACCTTCGGAAAACTCCGAGGGTACGGGTCCTTACCGGACCGTGAATTGTCAATAATTCCACCACGTAGTACAGGTTATTTATCAATCTGTCAAAATACTAGAGATCCATGTGGCAAGTTACCGAGTATTCACACCCTCGACGGCACTCGTACGAGTCGAGCCGTTAGCGTGCCCGACCGCGTGCGCAACCGAGCGGTGGTTGCGAAGTCCCGTCGGTCCAAACGTACATTTACAGCGGCAACAGCCTTTGTAATTCACCAACACGCGCCATGCTAAGCCAATGGAAGAAACACAGAAACAAGCTGATACATTTAACAAACGGGGTATTTATTCACAGTAATCGGGGAAACGAGGGAAGCACGTAAGGCAGAGTTGTCACGACTAATAGAGAATGCAATTTACAACAAGCACTTTAAACATTCCTACTTAAAGACGGGCCACCAGACAGAGACGCACACCCAAAAAAACGGACCCAAAATGGTCTATTATTCCTTCAGCTAGAGGAAGTCGAGCTGAGGATGAGAAAGTGGGGCTACCTGGCCGCGAGCGCGCGGCTCGACGTCCGCACTTCCCGAGCACCAGTCGGCAAGAAGACCAGGGCAGCCAGATACATAGACCACGCCAGCCACGAGACGAGCCGAGAACCAGAGCACGCCACGCACGAAGATGCCTTTCGCCAGCCTCGAGAGATGCGTTTTGAAACGGCCCGAATTCTCCTCTCCACGCTCAAGCAGATCCTACTTCGATTATTTGCTCTCCGTCCTTTTAATCGCTCTCGGGACAGCGGTCACGCTCAGCGTCGTGGCCGCTCTCGGCGTGGTCCGCTTAGGTGTGGCTCGCTCTTGTTGTGGGACACGAGCATTCCCTTATTTGGCGCGCGCAGCCAGCGAACCGGTTCATGACCATATTTGGGAATGGAATTCCATCCCCGAACAAATTCCGAAACACACCCGCATACCAGTGAGCGCGCGGGAGAATGCCGGAGCAGAGGGTTGTCGCTGTGAGAGCGAAGATGGTGTTTGTTGTTGTAGTTGTAGATGTAGTAGCCGTGTTGTGAGTGATGTAAAAATCCTAACTTCTAAAATAACTCTGCGCATGTACATTTATTCACCATTAAACGAAGGACGGGGACCCTAACTAAAAAACACATACTTACCGATATAATTGTTCTATGGGACCTGTATGTTGAGTGCTCATGGCTTCCAGATTCGTAACAATATTACATGATGCAAGGGGCAATTTTGGAGTGTGTCACACAGAAAGAGGATCTGTGGGTGGTAATAGATATTGCAGGGGGGGGTGTGGGGGAGGGTAAGCAGACAGGACAATGCCAGGCAGCTATAGGCAAAGCAAACAGGGTTTTAGGTTGTATTCAGAGAGGTGTAAAGTAAAATCAAAAAAGGTAGTGTTAACACTGTACAGGAATTTAGAATACTTGTATGTGGATTTTCGCCACTCCAGCGTGCGGACGACAGCCTTTAGCTCAATTGCGGCGGCGCGCGGCCCCACCGAACGTGGCAATCTAGTCGCAGTTCCGGATCAAACGCCGAACACCAGCTACGGGTGTTTTTTAACACACCATAAACCAGCCAACTCTTCTGTCCACGTGCTACAGGGTCGATCGCCGAATTGGTCGATGTACCTAATTATTCGCCATGCGGACAGAAAATGCCGGAGAGTTTTAACCTCGACGGAGCCTGCACGAAAACGAGTCACTTAAGCAGCTCGTTCCGTTTGCGATTGCCGAGCGGTTTTATATCGCCAAGCCCAGTCGGACCAGATGTAACGTTTTATCGGCTTATAATCAGCCAGCTAATTATTCCGAACCGCTCCATGGCAGTCAATGTAGGAAGGGACACAACGAGCAGGTGACATTCAACAATGGGGACATTTATTTCAACACAGGCATGCAAGCAATGCAATGAATGGGGGGGGGGGGGGGAAATGGGGAAAAGACACGAGCAAAAAAACCTACAGCCGATGTCTATTTATTATGTACATGCACTTAATCAGTTTGTACTTATGGACAAGGCCGCCACAGACTTTCATGCAAAACCCAAGAAAGAAAGGAAGAACCGGGCTCGTGAGCCTTTATAATATGCTCGGAGCCGGGATGACGAAGGGGCTCCGAGAGACCGAGCGGGCTACCTGGTTCGGCGACCCCGTGTCTCTGCCCCACACTTCAACCTCCGAACTCTCCAGCTCCCCACCCCAACTGCGACTCCACCCACACCAGCGCAGCGCGAACTCGAACGCTCTCTCTAAGCGCTCTTCTCCAAGCGCTCTTCCCGACTCCACACACAGCGCAGCGAGCGAACTCGAACGCTCTCTCCAAGCGCTCTTCTCCAGCGCTCTTCCCGACTCCACAACACCAGCGCAGCGCGAACTTGAACGCTCTCTCTCTCAGCGCTCTTCTCCAAGCGCTCTTCCCGACTCCACCACACCAAGCTCCCACTCGAACTCCAACTCGTTCGTTCTCCTAAACGGCGAGCGAACACGGCCCTTTATAGCCCCCAGGGCTTCGCTCCTTCACCTTCGACCCTTCACCCTGGCTGGCTCCGCCTTTCGCCGTTTTGTCCGATCTTGCCATCAAACGCGGCCGTGTTTTAGATCATCGTCAGAACGCGGCCGTGTTTGAAATCACCGGCTTGACGCGGACGTGGTTGAGATCGCCGTCTTCACGCAGACGTGGTGAAGATGGTGAGGAGATGATGGCGGTTGTGGAGAAGATGGTGAGGAGATGATGGCGGTTGTGAAGAAGATGGTGAGGAGATTGTTTTGTTTAAAATAAAAGACAGAAAAGAATAACATGACCTCAAAGGTTCACAGCCCGGCACACACGAACAATGCCCGTTATACATCGGTGGGGAAACTTAACCTGGAACACACACTTATCGACATAACTGATCTTCGGGGAACCTGAATGGTGATCTGTGAATTTCCACAACCGTAACAACTGTATTGTGTTCACTTTTGGTCGACACATCTGAGGAAGGACATCGCTGCCATGGAAAGAGTTTAGCGTAGAGCGACTAGATCGATCCCGGGCTTAGCTATACTACGCCGTGAGGAGCGCCTGAAGGAGACGGGACTTCATAAATAGGGATCTGACGAAGATGTTCAAGATAATGAAAGGTAGAACCATAACATAAGCACAACACTTTTTTTTTTTTAAACAAAGACGGATAGTGATCGAACCAGAGAAATAGTTTGAAAGTGAAAAAGAAGAAGGTTACAACATAAAATATACCATCAGAGATGGGGAATCCCCGCCATTGAAAAAAATAATGAAATCAGATAAGCGGTTTTCCATTTATTAACAAAAAACCATTTTTTCAAGATGGTCGGGCCATCTTGAATCGGCAACGCCAAAAATCAAATGGGTTCTTCCTTTTCAGGTGGTACATGTGTGACCCAATTTTCAAATCGATATGGCGAAAAAACATTTTTTGAAGATGGCCGCCCCAGTTGGCCATCTTGAATCTGGCCACGCCCAAAATCAATGAGGGTTCTTCCTTTCAGGTGGTACAATGTGTGACCCAAATTTCAAATCGATATGGCGAAAAAAAT
>CM068961.1:102357278-102367347 GCA_035128595.1 Eptatretus atami | reverse complement strand
CGATATGGCGAAAAAATTTTTTCAAGCTGGCCGCCCCAGTTGGCCATCTTGGATCTGGCCACGCCCAAAATCAATAGGGTTTTTCCTTTTCAGGTGTACATGTGTTACTAAATTTCAAATCGATATGGCGAACAGTTTATGAGTTATCGCACTCACAGCTATAAATGTTGACGCCATAAATGTTGACGCCCAGCCAGCCAGCCGGACGGAACGGACCGCCTCAGTCGGCCATATTGAATCCGGCCACGCCAAAAATCAATAGGGTTCTTCCTTTTCAGGTGGTACATGTGTGACCCAAATTTCAAATCGATATGGCGAACAGTTTATGAGTTATCGCACTCACAGCTATAATGTTGACGCCATGCCAGCCAGCCGGACGACCCCCCAGTCGGCCATCTTGGATCCGGCACGCCAAAATCAATAGGGTTCTTCTTTCAGGTGGTACATGTGTGACCCAAAGGCGAACAGTTTATGAGTTATCGCACTCACACAGCTATAAATGTTGACGCTGCCCCAGTCGGCCATCTTGGAGCCGGCCACGCCCAAAATCAATAGGGTTCTTCCTTTTCAGGTGGTACATGTGTGACCCAAATTTCAAATCGATATGGCGAAAAAATTTTTTCAAGATGGCCGCCCCAGTTGGCCATCTTGGATCTGGCCACGCCCACAAACAATCATAGGTTCTTCCTTTTCAGGTGGTACATGTGTGACCCAAATTTCAAATCGATATGGCGAACAGTTTATGAGTTATCGCACTCACAGCTATAAATGTTGACGCCGCCCCAAGTCGGCCATCTTGGAGCCGGCCACACCCAAAATCAATAGGGTTCTTCCTTTTCAGGTGGTACATGTGTGACCCAAATTTCAAATCGAATATGGCGAACAGTTAATGAGTTATCGCACTCACAGCTATAAATGTTGACGCCCGGCACGGAGGACGGACGGACAGCCGGACGACGACCCGGGTGATAACAATATCCCTTCACCACGCGGCGGGGGATAAAAAGGCAGGGGATTTGATAAAGAAGGTTGTTAATGCATGGGAACAGTCTTTCGGGAAGGAGGTAGCAGCAGGGACCGTTGATATGTTTACACTGGATTTGGAGAAGTACTTTGAAGCAATGGGCAGATATGTGTACACGGATTATTGGGAGGAACGGTTGGCAGTTTAAGACTACCAGGTTTGATGGAGTTGTGATGCCTGTAGCGTGGGATGTTTGTTCTGCACATGTATCATGTGAGGTGGGAATTAATTTATTTTATTTTTTGGCTGCTTAATCTCAACGTAATCCGTTTTTTATTTATTTGCTTTAATTCGTTTATTTATTTTTAAAAGGGGTACAGGGATAGTGTTGTGCCCCTGGTTGTCAGTGTGAAGATGACAAACACGATGAATTGAGCAGCTAACTCCTGTGTGTGGGTTTGTATTAATTTTCCCGAGCCTCAAATATGTAATGACAACACCCACAAAAAAAAATAACAAGCATCTGAGCACATTGCCATGCATTTCTCCTCATCTGAGCACCTCGCTCATGTTGGAACTCAGGCTTCAATCCCATATACGGCACCTGTTGATTTGGCCTGTGTAATTCACATAGTAGTACAAAGAGGTCACCTCATGTCCTCATCCTGCACGTGATAAATGTAAGCTCCTCTGTGAGCATTCCGGTTTGAAGCTAAGCATAATGTAAAAGTAAGAGTTCTTTCAGGATGTTATGAAACATTTTATTTTAAATGTCTAGCAAAGTAAATGGCGCTAACAGATTTATAATCCAAGTATTTGTTTGATCAAGTTAAACTAGAGTACCCATTCCTATATAACTCGAGTGTTTGTAGCATGGAACAAAAAGCCTCGTGGAACGCATCAACACGTCAGACAGACAGACAGACAGACATTTTCTACACAAGATGACAGTGGACAAAATGTGATGCAGACAGACAACATACCTCTCCGTTTGTGCAGCGTTGCGACCAGCCTGTGTGTGCTTCGGTCGATAGTACAAAACAAGCTCATTGTAAGTTCTCCTTCATGTTAACACACATGCAAATACAAAAATAAATAAATAAAAAGTTCAGTAAAACATTGCCAAGCCAAGCACAAGTTGGACAGACAACTGGCTGACAAAGTGAATTTCCCAGCAAAACTGTTGTCAGTTTTAATCGTTGCATAACAAACTTATAACTTCACAAATCAGACCAAATAATAATATTGCTGTGAGTATGCCTTCTGGGGAGTAACATTGAAATAACATAACTGTAGTTATTCCCACATTGTATGCATGAGAATAAGTGTAGACACATTTAATTGTGACATCGGATATGCGTTGATTTAATGTGTAGAGAAAGCTGTTGTGACCTTCCCCACACAGTACGTCATTCCACTCTCCCTGTGAAATCCCGGTCCGTGACCCGAGACCGTTACTGAGCAAGCCGTGTCTCCACTTGGAACTCGCTGCGTTGTGCTGGACGCACCCCGGTATTTCAGTCTTGTCTGACTAGCTATCGTCTGACTACCGAGGAGTGTCTGGGGCCTTAAGGTTCAGCTTATTTAAGGTTCCCATTCGTTCGTCGACTCGTCGGTGGCGTAATTGCGGGGGATTATTGACTATATTGCTTCTTTTTGTATTCCCTCCCATGTGTCAATACAACTTTAAAACTTGTTCTCTGGGTGCATTTGTGTGTCTTATTGCTATTAAAATTGATACATGTCCGTTAAAGGACAGATTGGGTGTGGGCGAGTAGCGCCCTGTAAAAGGACCGTGTCTGCGTTTAGCGATTTTGCTCGGCCGCCATGAGAGTAACTGCGCACGGCACCGATCAGCACGACATCGACTGGCTCGTGGCTCCATGGAGTAAGGTATAGTGGAAAACAGGTTTGGTGATCCGGTTCGGATGATCAAATCAGTTGGTCGTCAACGAACCTCTTTGACGCGGTTCGTCGGATGTGGACCGGGAAACTGGACAAACCAGATAGCTGTGACACTATAATTAAATCATGCCTGTATAGAACATACAAGACATGCTTCACCGAATGATGTTTACTTGAATGTCAGTACAAATCTGTGCAAATGACAACAATAAAGGAAGAGTTTCAAACATTAACAAGGATGGGGAAGCGATAATTGCCTCCAAAGCAAGAAGAACATTGTTTGCAGGGAAGGTGGTCAGTTTTGGATGGGTATGAAATTCTACCTATGAAACATCAGCACACAACCAAAATCTCACCAATTAAATCGAAAAGAAAAAGCCATTATCTGGATGATTGTTATCCAGAAAGCCAGGGTGTAACTTGAAACATAGATGGTTCATCTTCCAGTGTTTGTGGATGGGAGTGCAACCCCCCCCCCCCATGTATTTGGGTCAAGTAGCAGACTGCGTACGTACTTTTGTGACTGCGCATATGTGGCCAGATGTAAACGTTGGTGCGTGTGGTGTGTGCGCGTGTCTTTAAGCATAGGAGGGATGCCATATGGAGAATATTTATTTACAATTCTGATTCATAGGTCATATGGTAATGGCAGTCATATTGGATATAATGGAGGAAAATCTGGACATCTCCGAAATACTCAACAAGAAAATTGAAACTTGGCACGTGTCATCAACTTCCAGTGGGCTATCTATGGTGATAACAATGACAAATAGACAAAGTGATATTTCAGCAAAATTGTTGAACTGAAATACTTATCCGAAAAATCTGAAACTTCATAGATCCGATCTCCGACCCAACGTGAGTGGAGACTAAATTTATGTCATTGATCATATGGTCTGGTGGTCATATTGGATTCAAAATAAAAATGGAAAAATAACTTCTCCAGAACAGCTTAACATCGATGTGAAACTTCATACATAAGAATGACTAACCATGGGGAACATAGTTTTGAAATTTTCCTTCATATTCATCTTCATTGATGCATTTTGCCTAAATGTGCCCAAAAGTGATTATTAGGATATTTAACGATCAATCAAAAAAGCTAACGGATAATAGCAATGTATGTGACACACAGGGTACATGGATGATATGGGTATATGGGCCATAATAGTAGCGTGTTCAGTTAATGATGGTATTTTCTGTCAGAACGAACGTGCGAGCGAGACCATGCGCTCTACAGAGGGCCCGTTATAGTTGTCTATTTATCCCTGATTTTGTCCAGATATGTGCAAAGCATAAAATGAAAGACAAATACGTTTTCAACGGAAGTCACTCATTGGTGTTGGTGTTGCTGTTGGCAAATTAATTCTCAACAGTGTATGTGCGCAGAGAGCTCTTACCTGTGTGGGGCTCTTCCCATAGTGCAGAACTTTTGCCACATAAGGCATGCACTTGCGGCGTGGACCCGAGCGTAGCAGCACGCAGTCTCGTTCACAATGAGCTCGTCACGTCGTGACACCGCCCTGAAGCAGCGTCTCTGTACCGCATTGGTCTCACCCTGAAGAGCACCATGTCACTCAAAGTGCATCTCAGAAATGAACATTTAATGTTTGAGACATTTGGAACAAATGTGGAACAAAACAGTTCTTGCTCCATTTCCATCATGTTGACTTCCTTAAGAACCACCTCAAAATGCATTTTGGAAGCCATTATTATAAGTGAGTGAAAACCAATATCTGTATGCAATGGCACCATGACTCAAGAATGTCAAATTACTGAGTTGAAAGATGGATCATGTCTCAAAAATTTGACTCTTCAATAAGCACAGCTTGCACACACTTGAAAATATCATCAAAGTCAAAGATTTTCAACTCCAGCGGGTGTTTATTGGCAATTAACATTGTGTACTGTGCCACCAGTGCTAGCTTTCATGATTGTGAGCAATAGTAGAATCGAGATTGCAGGGATGAGGTGAGCAAGCTCATGATAGGTTCAATGAGAGAAATATAATATATTATATAGAGAGAGAGAGAGAGAGAGAGAGAGAGAGAGAGAGAGAGAGAGAGAGAGAGAGAGAGAGAGAGAAATAGAGAGAGAAAGAGAGAGAGAGAGAAGAGGAAGGAGAGAAATATTTTCAAGCTGGCCGCCCCAGTTGGCCATCTTGGATCTGGCCACGCCCAAAATCAATAGGGTTTTTCCTTTTCAGGTGGTACATGTGTTACCTAAATTTCAAATCGATATGGCGAACAGTTTATGAGTTATCGCACTCACAGCTATAAATGTTGACTGCCATAATGTTGACAGCCCAGCCAGCCAGCCGGACGGAACGGACCGCCTCAGTCGGCCATATTGAATCCGGCCACGCCAAAAATCAATAGGGTTCTTCCTTTTCAGGTGGTACATGTGTGACCCAAATTTCAAATCGATATGGCGAACAGTTTATGAGTTATCGCACTCACAGCTATAAATGTTGACGCCATGCCAGCCAGCCGGACGACCCCCCAGTCGGCCATCTTGGATCCGGCACGCCAAAATCAATAGGGTTCTTCTTTCAGGTGGTACATGTGTGACCCAAAGGCGAACAGTTTATGAGTTATCGCACTCACACAGCTATAAATGTTGACGCTGCCCCAGTCGGCCATCTTGGAGCCGGCCACGCCCAAAATCAATAGGGTTCTTCCTTTTCAGGTGGTACATGTGTGACCCAAATTTCAAATCGATATGGCGAAAAAATTTTTTCAAGATGGCCGCCCCAGTTGGCCATCTTGGATCTGGCCACGCCCACAAACAAATCAATAGGTTCTTCCTTTTTCAGGTGGTACATGTGTGACCCAAATTTCAAATCGATATGGCGAACAGTTTATGAGTTATCGCACTCACAGCTATAAATGTTGACGCCGCCCCAGTCGGCCATCTTGGAGCCGGCCCACACCCAAAATCAATAGGGTTCTTCCTTTTCAGGTGGTACATGTGTGACCCAAATTTCAAATCGATATGGCGAACAGTTAATGAGTTATCGCACTCACAGCTATAAATGTTGACGCCCGCACGGAAGGACGGACGACGAAGCCGGACGGACGACCCGGGTGATAACAATATCCCCCTTCCACCACGCGGCGGGGGATAAAAAGGCAGGGGATTTGATAAAGAAGGTTGTTAATGCATGGGACAGTCTTTCGGGGAAGGAGGTAGCAGCAGGGACCGTTGATATGTTTACACTGGATTTGGAGAAGTACTTTGAAGCAATGGGCAGATATGTGTACACGGATATTGGGAGGAACGGTTGGCAGTTTAAGACTACCAGGTTTGATGGAGTTGTGATGCCTGTAGCGTGGGGATGTTTGTTCTGCACATGTATCATGTGAGGTGGGAATTAATTTATTTTATTTTTTTGGCTGCTTAATCTCAACGTAATCCGTTTTTTATTTATTTGCTTTAATTCGTTTATTTATTTTTAAAAGGGGTACAGGGATAGTGTTGTGCCCCTGGGTTGTCAGTGTGAAGATGACAAAGACACGATGAATTGAGCAGCTAACTCCTGTGTGTGGGTTGTATTAATTTTCCCGAGCCTCAAAATATGTAATGACAAAACACCCACAAAAAAAAATAACAAGCATCTGAGCACATTGCCATGCATTTCTCTCATCTGAGCACCTCGCTCATGTTGGAACTCGGCTTCAAATCCCATATACGGCACCTGTTGATTTGGCCTTGTAATTCACATAGTAGTACAAAGAGGTCACCTCATGTCCTCATCCTGCACGTGATAAATGTAAAGCTCCTCTGTGAGCATTCCGGTTTGAAGCTAAGCATAATGTAAAAGTAAGAGTTCTTTTCAGGATGTTATGAAACATTTTATTTTAAATGTCTAGCAAAGTAAATGGCAGCTAACAGATTTATAATCCAAGTATTTGTTTGATCAAGTTAAACTAGAGTACCCATTCCTATATAACTCGAGTGTTTGTAGCATGGAACAAAAAGCCTCGTGGAACGCATCAACACCGTCAGACAGACAGACAGACAGACATTTTCTACACAAGATGACAGTGGACAAAATGTGATGCAGACAGACAACATACCTCTCCGTGTTGTGCAGCGTTGCGACCAGCCTGTGTGTGCTCGGGTCGATAGTACCAAAACAAGCTCATTGTAAGTTCTCCTTCATGTTAACACACATGCAAATACAAAAAATAAATAAATAAAAAAGTTCAGTAAAACATTGCCAAGCCAAGCACAAGTTGGACAGACCAACTGGCTGACAAAGTGAATGTTCCCAGCAAAACTGTTGTCAGTTTTAATCGTTGCATAACAAACTTATAACTTCACAAAACAGACCAATAATAATATTGCTGTGAGTATGCCTTCTGGGGAGTAACATTGAATAACATAACTGTAGTTATTTCCCACATTGTATGCATGAGAATAAGTGTGAGACAATTTAATTGTGACATCGGATATGCGTTGATTTATGTGTAGAAAGCTGTTGTGAACCTTCCCCACACAGTACGTCATTCCCACTCTCCCCCTCGTGAAAATCCCGGTCCGTGACCCGAGACCGTTACTGAGCAAGCCGTGTCTCCACTTGGAACTCGCTGCGTTGTGCTGGACGCAGCCTCCGGTATTCAGTCTTGTCTGACTAGCTATCGTCTGACTACCGAGGAGTGTCTGGGGCCTTAAGGTTCAGCTTATTTAAGGTTCCCATTCGTTCGTCGACTCGTCGGTGCGTATTGCGGGGGATTATTGACTATATTGCTTCTTTTTGTATTCCCTCCCCATGTGTCAATACACTTTAAAACTTGTTCTCTGGGTGCATTTGTGTGTCTTATTGCTATTAAAATGATACATGTCCGTTAAAGGACAGATTGGGTGTGGGCGAGTAGCGCCCTGTAAAAGGACCGTGTCTGCGTTTAGCGATTTTGCTCGGCCGCCATGAGAGTAACGTGCGCACGGCACCGATCAGCACGACATCGACTGGCTCGGTGGCTCCATTGGAGTAAGGTATAGTGGAAAACAGGTTTGTGATCCGGTTCGGAATGATCAAATCAGTTGGTCGTCACGACCTCTTTGACGCGGTTCGTCGGGATGTGGACCGGGAAACTGGACAAACCAGATAGCTGTGACACTATATTAAATCATGCCTGTATAGAACATACAAGACATGCTTCACCGAATGATGTTTACTTGAATGTCAGTACAAATCTGTGCAAATGACAACAATAAAGGAAGAGTTTCCAAACATTAACAAGGATGGGGAAGCGATAATTGCCTCCAAAGCAAGAAGAACATTGTTTGCAGGGAAGGTGGTCAGTTTGGGATGGGTACTGAAATTCTACCTATGAAACATCAGCACACACCAAAATCTCACCAATTAAATCGAAAAGAAAAAGCCATTATCTGGATGATTGTTATCCAGAAAGCCAGGGTGTAACTTGAAACATAGATGGTTCATCTTCCAGTGTTTGTGGATGGGAGTGCAACCCCCCCCCCATGTATTTGGGTCAATGTACAGACTGCGTACGTACTTTTGTGACTGCGCATATGTGGGCCAGATGTAACAGTGGTGCGTGTGGTGTGTGCGCGTGTCTTTAAGCATAGGAGGGATGCCATATGGAGAATATTTTATTTACAATTCTGATATCATAGGTCATATGGTATGGCAGTCATATTGGATTAATGGAGGAAAAAATCTGGACATCTCCGAAATACTCAACAAAGAAAATTGAAACTTGGCACGTGTCATCAACTTCCAGTGGGCTATCTATGGTGATAACAATGACAATAGACAAAGTGATATTTCAGCCAAAATTGGTTGAACTGAAATACTTATCCGAAAAATCTGAAACTTCATAGATCCGATCTCCGACCCAACGTGAGTGGAGAACTAAATTTATGTCATTGATCATATGGTCTGGTGGTCATATTGGATTCAAAATAAAAATGGAAAAATAATCTTCTCCAGAACAGCTTAACATCGATGTGAAACTTCATACATAAGAATGACTAACCATGGGGAACATAGTTTGAATTTTCCTTCATATTCATCTTCATTGATGCAATTTTGCCTAAATGTGCCCAAAAGTGATTATTAGGATATTTAACGATCAATCAAAAAAGCTACGGATAATAGCAATGTATGTGACACAACAGGGTACATGGATGATATGGGTATATGGGCCATAATAGTAGCGTGTTCAGTTAATGATGGTATTTCTGTTCAGAACGAACGTGCGAGGCGAGACCATGCGCTCTACAGAGGGCCGTTATAGTTGTCTATTTATCCCTGATTTTGTCCAGATATGTGCAAAGCATAAAATGAAAAGTCAAATACGTTTTCACGGAAGTCACTCATTGGTGTTGGTGTTGCTGTTGGCAAATTAATTCTCAACAGTGTATGTGCGCAGAGAGCTCTTACCTGTGTGGGGCTCTTCCCATAGTGCAGAAACTTTTGCCACATAAGGCATGCACTTGCGGCGTGGACCCGAGCGTAGCAGCACGCAGTCTCGTTCACCAATGAGCTCGTCACGTCGTGACACCGCCCTGAAGCAGCGTCTCTGTACCGCATTGGTCTCACCCTGAAAGAGCACCATGTCACTCAAGTGCATCTCAGAAATGAACATTTAATGTTTGAGACATTTGACAATGTGGAACAAAACAGTTCTGCTCCATTTCCATCATGTTGACTTCCTTAAGAACCACCTCAAAATGCATTTTGGAAGCCATTATTATAAGTGAGTGAAAACCAATATCTGATATGCAATGGCACCATGACTCAAGAATGTCAAATTACTGAGTTGAAAGATGGATCATGTCTCAAAAATTTGACTCTTCAATAAGCACAGCTTGCACACACTTGAAATATCATCAAAGTCAAAGATTTTCAACTCCAGCGGGTGTTTATTGGCAATTAACATTGTGTACTGTGCCACCAGTGCTAGCTTTCATGATTTGTGAGCAATAGTAGAATCGAGATTGCAGGGATGAGGTGAGCAAGCTCATGATAGGTTCAATGAGAGAAATATATATATATATATATTTCTCCCCTCTCTCTCTCCCCTCTCTCTCTCTCCCTCTCTCTCCCTCTCTCTCTTCTCTTCTCATCTCTCTCTCTTCTCTCTCTTATCTTTCTCTCTCTCTCTCTCTTTCTCTCTCTATTTCTCTCTCTTCTCTCTCTCTCTCTCTCTCTCTCCTCTCTCTCTCTCG
>CM068961.1:102340588-102354620 GCA_035128595.1 Eptatretus atami | reverse complement strand
GAAAGAGAGAAAGAGAGAAAGAGAGAAAGAGAGAAAGAGAGAAAGAGAGAAAGAGAGAAAGAGAGAAAGTTTTGGTACATTTGCAATTCCCTTTTTTTGATTATTAATACATCTGTGAAAGCTTTTAATTATCTTAGATACCACACTGTAAGTCTAACCCTTTGAGAACCACAAGCATCTTGAAAGTAATTTTCAGATAAAAGTCCAATTTTATTATTAGTTTGGCTAACTTTCAATATCCCATTTTTATTACCCTGACATTTGACTCAGTCAATAGGAGGGGTTTTCAAATTGTTTTCTCCTCCTCATCATCCTCCTCACATTTATGTCATTGCTGTGATTGGTCGTCAGACGTCCACGAGATCAGTAACCAATCACAGCTCGAGCGCTTCAGAGCTCCTGTCAATCATAGAGTTAGGCCACGCCCAGGCACGTGGTCAGTCCGTCTTCACCGTTTAAACAGTCATGCGCAAAGGACATGTCTTCGTTAAAATATGGATAGATTTGTGTTTCTGTCATCTTTAACTGCAATGTCACCTTACATTGTGTAGTCAAGCGAACAGGAATGTGTAACTACATTTATTTTATCGAAGAAATCGACGTCATGACATACAAGGGGTGGGGGTCGCGCATAATCGCCATCTTGTTATGTTTGGTAATCAGCTATGTAAGTATTATCAACATCATTTAGTCGTCGGCTTTTATTTGACCTCACGATCATTCATGGTATTCAGCTTGTATTGTCTGGTAATCGGCTGCCCAAGTATCAACATCATTTGGTAATCAGCTTTCATTCAACGTCAGGGCCATTCATGGTATTCAGCTTGTTGAAATACAAGAGTATGCATGATGAAAAATACAAGCTTTTTTAATCAACAAAAAAAAAATTTATGGAAACAACAAAAGCTCTTACCCAGTGTTAGCTACAATGTTTGCCAATGAACAAACATACGGTAATCTAAAATTGCAGGGAAAATATCGGAGAAACACCACTTTAAAGTTTCGGGACATGTGTGTCCCTTGGTCCTTCAAGGGTTAACTCACTCACTCTTTCTGGTTAGTCCAAGAAGGTCTCAAAATAATCAATGACGGCTTAATTGTCGTCCTTCGAATGGCAGGATAGCTATGAGGCGTACGCACTGTAATTTTGGCGACTTCGCCAGGGATTGAATCTCAACTCAGCTATACACTTTCACCCCGGGTTTGGCATGCAGCGCAAAGGGTTAATGTGCGAGCTGCTCTTCAGAAGGACCCATTTGTCAGCACTGGATGTTGGTGGACGTTTAAAGATCCCACGGTATCTTTCAGGAAGAGGCGGCAAGTTATCACCGGCACCCTGAACAAATTATAACTTTCTGTATTAACGTACTGGGGGCACTGCATCAGCAACACAACTTTGCTCCCAGCAATAATGCAAACCAGCAGACACGTCTGCTGCACATGAATGAACGAATGAATGACTGTGGTCCTCATATATCTATCTTTCTATATATTACTAAAACTCTCATCTTGTATATACGTATGTTCCCGAAATACAGCCAAAACAGTACACGATAGCGCAAAAATTTTCGGCCCACCTGACTCTCCATTCACCTGCGGTGTGCAGTATCAAGTTTCGTTCAAATCGGGCAACGAAAACATTATTAAAAAATCAATTCCCGATTCAGTCAAGTACTCTTCGGGAGTATTTGATCAATGCAAACAACCTCAGCGGTATAGTTCGCTGGAGCTATCTTTTTTTCTTGAAATGATTTATTTTAAAATCTCAAACATTTAGTAGAGACAAAGAACGATTTATTTTTAAGCATAAAATAAACATCACCATTTTGATATAATACTTCAGTGTTCATTAATAAATATAATTGTTTAGAAGTTGACGCACAATAATTTATTCGACTTTCTTTTCTCCATTTTTTTTCCTTCACAATGACGCACAATATCAAGTTTTGTTCAAATCGGGCAACGAAAAAAAATTCTTAAAAAATCAATTCCCGATTCAATGAAGTACTCTGGGATTATTTGATCAATGCAAAGAACCTCAGCGGTATAGTTCGCTGGAGCGATGTTTTTTTTTTTTTGAAATGTTTTTTTATCAACCGCTGTCACAACGGGTTCACGGGTCATCTAGTAAAGCAAATAATATCAGCATGATCACAGGCTTTGCTAACATCTTCACATTCAACTGCCCATCTCCAGTAGAAGGAAAAAGTTATCTTTCAAACACTTACTGCCACAAACACCTCCTTCTCGTAAGGAGGCCCAACGGGTAGCCAGCCGTTAGTTGGGCGGAGGCGGGATGCGGACGGCGCATATGGGAAGAAGTGCTTCCTGCAAGATCCTAAAATTTTTTTAAACAAAAACATGAGAAGGAAAGTAGAAGTGAATGAGGGAGAGACCTCCACCAGTGATTTCAACAATTTACTTTAAGAAACACAGGTCTTAAAGATTAAAATGAAACTGCACTCTGAAGACAATGCTCTCTGATCATCTCTGAAAAAGCAATTAAGTTCCGAATTAACACAGCGTGGAGTCCCACATGATACAATTTATATCGGCAAAGGATTATGTTGGTGGCAGGGTGCCAAAACATGAGTAGCAAGTTGGTGCTCCCTGGTGGCTGAGAGGCAGTGTTGCAATAGACCATCGAAAAAGCTCCATCCTTCTTTGGATGGGTTCATGTGACAAGGAAAATACACAAACAAAACAAACAAATAAACAAACAACATTGCAACCTTTAAACTGTCCAAAACAACAAGCCAAGATGAAACAATTAATGTTATAAAAGAAAAAGTTGTTAATTCCATACTCAAGACTTCAGTAATGTCCACAATGAATCCTACCTTTTTGTGAGGTCAACCACAGGAGGTAGAATGGTCCAAGTCTTTCACAAACCAGCCGGTCAGATCTGATCTGATCTTTTATTGAAACTGGCTTGGGCAGGAATTTGCAATTTGTACAGGTTTCCGGCGAAAACTTGCCAACTCTTCATGAAGGTAACGCTAATGTCCACCAACTAACGTGAGCAGACGGGACACCCAGTCGAGGGGACATCAAGTTCAACGTCCATCCGAGGGACGGTGCCATTTGTGATTTGACGCCAAACATGAAAAGCCTCAGACGATACAACATGTATATCATGCACAGGATTATGTTGGACGTTGCATCACAATGTGTTTGGCCGAGAATCAAACCCAGACTAGACGGATGAAAGGTACGTGCTCTATGTCCGCACGATCCTGTTAATTTCATGCAGGTACGTCAAATGGCAGAAAGTGGAACGTCTCAAGTTTATTCCTTTCCCTGAAGATCACGATGCTAACTTAGAAATAAAACCATTTTCAATACTCACTTGGAATAAATTTGGGTGAAATGGGCTCACAAAAATCATCGGCATTTTGTATTTTCAATGAAAATTTCGAATATTGTCCCCTGGACTGGAATGATAATTTCTCGGAAATAAATACAGAACTACAGGGAAGTCGATGTTGCACCATCGCAAATCCCCACACTTCCCACCTAAAGTAAAGTTGAAAGATGGCAAAAAGTTCCACCAGGAATAACCCAATATCAAATTTTCAATTTTTTTATTTTTCTGTTTTGACCCCTGGGGCATGAGCCGAGGGTCAAATCCAAATTTAATGATCCTGCTCTTGAACATTCTTCTCATGTGATGATCACATCTTCCAAGTTTGGTGAATTTATGCACAACCGTTTAGGAGATAGCGTGACGGATGGACGGATGGCCAGAAGGACCCGATTACAATCTCCCCCAGTTCGTTTGATTTTTTTTCAAAAAGCATGGGGATAATAAGGATGATTATAAAGGTGAATGTCACATTTTGAAAAAAATAAATGACTGATTTGGAGGAACATGGACATATGCTATATGAAAACTAGATCATTGTGGGATATGGTGGGTAGAAAGTGCAAGTTTCAGGGAAAACCAACATCTACAGGGTTATTAATATAAGCCCCAGTTTAAATACATTAGTAGTGCCCGTAAAAAAAAATAATAAAAAAATTAATAAATAAATATTCAAACCGGAGCAAGAATCAACAACCACACAGCTGTTTCTTCGCCCTCGCGTGCCCTACCTGCGTGGCCCGGAAGTTCGTATATTATTCGCAGTTACGATTATTCGCAATTTAGTTTTAATGCTCAAATATTCAATTAGCACCAACGTATTTTGCCTTTTCGCAATGTCATCGCAAGGAAAAACAAAAAGAGAATAGAAGAGAGAAAAAAAATTACTTCCTGGATCGGAGCACACCAGCTCACTCTGATGTTACCGAAATGTATGCACCGTCTAATATGAAAACGATCATACTTGCGGGCATTGTGTTTATCTATAAATGCGCATAAGAAATCGAGAAATTATTAGAATACACGAAGTCATCACTCTCCAGAAGCCCGTACGTTGTAACCCGTAATGGGAACACGGCTGAGCTTCCCTTCCCATCGGCCACGCCCACGCAACAACTGTCTTGTCATTGGTTTGGTAAATTAATGGCCATAACTTGGGAAGCACTTGTCCGATTAATATCAAACCTTGAAAGCACATCCTCAGGTCCCCAGCAATACACCTGGCAAGTTCAATTAGATCGGACCAGTGTTGTCGAGAAACAGCTTTCACAGACACACACACACACAGACACACACAACAGAGATTGCTGGAATTATAGATAAGATAAATACTCTGTTATTACAGCAGATCATTAATTGTTTTTTTTTTGTTTAAAAGTTTGCCTTTTGCCATTAATATAATTTTTTTTTCTTTCAGATTGATCCATTATGGCTGAGAGGTTAACTGTTGCTCAAAGAGCATGAATAGCTGCAGGGCGCAAGGTTTGGCAGACTGTAGTGGCAGTTCAAAGATGGTCGCGGCAAGAAATGGGAAGACATGCCACTTTAGATCCCAAAACGATGAAAAAAAAAGTCATTAAAAGCTGATGACTGCATCAGTCAAGGACGCAAGATCAGGAAGACACACAAGAGCAAGATCACCGGAAAACATTGACAGATTACGATACATGCTCACAAGGAGCCGAAAGAAGATGATAAGACGAGCATTGAGACACAGAGAGACGGAGAGAAGTTGTCGTGCAATTGAGGCAATTTTGAAGAAAGACTTGGGATGGAAACCATACCAACCTCATTATCTTCAGCAGTTGTTTCCATACGATTGTGAGAAGAGAATGGAGTTTTGTGAACGTTTCCTTCAGTCGATTGATGACCGTCCAGGTGTGTTAAATCTCATCATCCGATTTGACGATGCTGTTTCCCATGTTGGTGGTTTTATCAACAGGCATAACTATCATTGTACTCGGTTCAACAGGCATAACTACCCAGTTCATTGAATCTTACATCCTCAGCAATACAATGAACAGACAGAGATGGTTGGAAATGCTTCAAAACTTTTTTCTTCAAAAAAAATTAAAAATTCAGCAAAGGAGCAACGCAGATGAAACGATTTTTATGCAAGATGGTGCACCTCGTCACTTCTCCAATGGAGTTCGTAACTGGTTGGATTGCCACTTTACACACGAATGGACTGGGTGATGAGGACCGACAGAGTGGACATCCAGGAGTCCTGATTTAACTCCGTGCTTTTTCATTTTGTGGGGATGGGCTGAAGAAAAAGTGTGTTCCAGCAAACCCGCCAATTTGGACAAATTCGAAAGTTCCATTGCAATGTCTGCCAATTTGCCAGAGGAGTTTCTTCAGCGTTCAGTGAAGAAAATAAAATATAATAAAAAGTGCCGAGAATGCAGGAGCTTATCTTGAAATGTGATGTTCACAAATCAAAATGGCAATAAATGGCCCTCCAGGGAAAACATTTTGCCGTTTTATTCACATTAACGACGTGGTATTTCCGGGCTTCCCGTTTCTTGCCGCCACCATCTTTGAACTGCACTTACATTCTGCCAAATCTCATAGCGTGCAGCCATTCACGCTCTTTGAGCAACAGTTAATCTCTCAGCTATAATAGATCAATCTGAAAGCTGAGAAGAAAGAAAAAATCTTATATTAATGGCAATTAGTAAACAATCTTTCAATTTTTTTCAATGCTCTTCCTATAATAACAACAGAGTACAGTAAACCCTCAAATATCACGGGTTTCCAACAAACGCAGGTAACCTATTGCGTTCCGATTTAGTTATCGCGGTGTTTAAATTTCGGCCAAATCGTGGTTTTGGAGCTGAGAAGTCATTGTTTGCATCTGTGTGCACAATTCCCATTACGAGCCTTTTGTTGTTACCCACGCATTGTTAATTGGAGTAATCAGAGCAGCATATGGGAACAAAGCTAAATTTAACAATGAATCATCCTCAAACAGGAAATGACATACGGAGATCCTGTAATACTAGATCGAGTCGACACACAATAGTTTAATAATGGCACCCAAACGTAAAACGATGGACAAAATGAATCGTGCCAAAAGGCAGGGAAAGGTTATGACATTGTGCAAACAAATTGAGTTGTTCGATACGTTGGCAAGAGGTGAAAGTGCTGTATCTGTGGGCCACCATTACCGGATTAATGAATCAACAGAATGTAAATGCGAGTCAAATATCCGTGCAAGGGTTCCTGCTAGCAAAGCACAAAAGGCTCATTCCAGTTTCGTGATGATCATATTGAAAGGATGGCAATAAATAAATAAATAAATAAATAAAACGCTTAACGTTTCAATCAAGGACCAAACAGCAAAAAAAAAAGACTTTGCATGGACCAGTGTACGGGAGAAATCATTGTGGATTGACCAACGTTTCCACGAGGTGGCACACAGGGCCGAAGGCTCCAATACAACCATGGGCCATGGAACAAATCGAGATGAAGCGAGTTATGCCGCAGCAGGATATTAACACCAAAGAGACGGGATTCTTTTGGAAGAGGATGCCATCTCGTACCTTCCTGTCCAAGCCCGGAAGGTCTGCTCTGGATGAAGGTGGTTAAGGATCGGGTTTTTTGGATACTTTGTCGAGACTCGTCTGAGAGCCAACACATAACGCACAGCAAGGGGGGCATGAGACAAGAAGGCGGGAGGAGGGAAGGACAAAACGTGGGGACAGAGACAATAGGAGATCTGCGGAAGGGGAGGGATGGGGCGGGGAACACGGGGTAACAAGATGGACATTACAGGGACTTTCAGGAAGGAAAGCAGGGAATTTGAAGGACGTGGGTTTGGGGTGCATTAATGGGGTAGAAAGATCGAGGATATGGATGGGAGCGATAAGAGGTGGTGGTGTGTGAACAGCTGATTTGAAGACCTGGAGGGAAGAATTGGATGGATAGAGTGAGGGAGTTTATTCCAAAGGCGGGAAAAAAGCGGAATGAAAGAGTGAAGGTGAGCAGTGATTCGTGATTTTGGTAGTTTTACCAGAAGGGGGTTGTTGGCGGACCTTGAGCGCCCTGTGGACAGAGGTGGGGAGACCGGAGAGGAGAGAGTAGAAGACAGAAAGACCACCGACCTGCCTGCGGTGAGAGAGTGAGAGACCCAAAGACTCAGCCTCATCGCGGGAGATGCCAATGATCCAAAATGCCTTGGTTTCCACAGCGTGAATCCGAGAAAGGTGGGAGGCAGGAGCACCAGCCAGAGTGGAGAGCAGTACTCCATCAGGCTGCGGACGAAAGCTTTGTATGTGGTCAGGAGTTCAGGTGGGCCGAGGAAGGACTTTGCACGATGGAGGATTCCAGTCGGCGACTGGCTTTAGAGGCCAGGTTGGAAATGCGGTTCTCCCAGGAAACATCATGGCAGATAGTGAGACCCAGAAGGACTTCTTTCAGAGGATTGCTGAGAAAGTGGATTGGGGGGGGGGGGGTTCCAAACGGTCCTTTCAGAGAGACAGTGAGAGTGTGAGATTTGTCCGGATTGAAAGACATGTTCCACGTGTTGGACCAGTTTGTGATTTTATCCAGATCTGCAGTGACCGAAGAACTGCTGCTTGCCAGTGTGAGGGATGACAGATGGTACGGCAGAGGGTGGAGTCATCAGCAAAGAGAATAAAGAGGATTTTCCAGAGAGTCAGAGAGATCATTGATGAAAACCAGAAAAAGAACAGAACCCAGAACACTGCCTTGAGGAATTCCAGCCTGGACAGGAAGAGGCGAGGAAAGAACTCCATTTAGGGCCACACGTTGACTGCGACAGGAGAGGAAGTCTGCGAAGCATGAGTGGAGATGGCCTTGGATACCATAGGAAGATAGTTTGGTGAGCAGGGCAGGGTGCCAGACTGTGTCAAAAGCACGCGATATGTCTTGGGATATGGCTCGGATTTCATGTCCGGCATTGAGGACCTCCATCCATTGTTGGGAGAGCAGAAGCAGCATATCCAGGGTAGAGTGACCTGGTCTGAAACCAAATTGATGATCGGAAATCAAGCCATTGGAGAAGAGGAAGGATTTAATGTCTGAAGCGATGATGGATTCCATAACCTTGCTGATGATTGGGAGAAGGCCGATTGGTCAATGCGAGCATGTTTTACCCTTCTTCTTCGATGTGGCAATGCAGCAGGCGACTTAGTCATGCTCCTGATGATCCAACAGCCATCACAAGTTCAACATCCACATCTTTCTAACATCCACCCTCCCCCTCCAACAGCATCATCATTGTCCCGAGCTAAGTCTTGTTTTCTATTGACAGCAGAGCACAGTACGAACGAGCACGTAATACGTTAACCCTCAGCCACCTCGCTCTTTTGGAATAAATTTAAAAGGTAAAAATGTTTTATTCGAATGTTAACATGCTTATAATATATACACAGTATATAACATTTTAAAGTGTGAACACGTGATGTGTGTAAAAGGAAGACATGGATTGCGATTCATGAACCAATTGGACTTGTGGTAAAGTGTGTAATACCTGTATTCATGCGGCCCGGTCTCTCCCAAGGAAGGTGCTTGCCGTTACACGTGTTCGGGCTCGCAGGTGCAAGGCCTTGACACGGCGGCAACTTGACGAGGCACACTCGGGGGCTGCACGAAGGATCGGCAATGTCCCCGCCGCCACGTGATGCCGCCGGCAGCCCGTTGCTCCCAGGCACCATGCCTTTCCTCTTGTCCTTCCTTCTCCCGTCGTCCATATCGTCATCGTCACAGTGACGTCGAATTAGCGTTGGACGCCAGTTCCGGCGGGGAGCTACCGCGCAGCCTTGGGCCTTGCTGGCCGCCGATCGCAATGACGGCACGGCGAGTTCCCGCCGACACGGGGCACTCCTCTGGCGCAAAACCTTCCCTGGAGCGTCGCACGGTTGTCCGGCATCACCGTATGTGTGCTTCGACCGCTTCGGTGCACCCGGCTCACGGATCAGCATGGCACTCATGAGCGCCTCGGCGTTAAGACTGGCGATGCGCCGTTTACGAGGCGCCGTGCAGACATGCAGCGAATCGGGACGATTCTCATTGGCTGCGGCGCGCCACCGCTCGCGGTCACGTGTCCTGGGCGGTGAGGGCGCGTCACCGGCATGTCCACCGAGCGCAGCGGGGGGCAACGCACCTCCCATGGCGAGTGCCGTCGCCGCTAGAGGTTGATGAGAGAAGCACGCAAGGGCATGGCGCTCGCTCAGCGGGCTCGCCGCCTGCGCCGCACCGGCCTCACAAGCCCAGTCGCGGCCTGCTCCGGGGGACGGTGGGATCACTCGAGGACAGATGGCGTTACCAGGCTTGGGAGAGGCCATCGGGTGAGGTCTGCGAGCAAGACAATCGCCAAAGAAGTCAGTTGGAAAGTCACACTACGAGCAAAGGCCGCTTCAGGCCTAACGCGATGCGACAAAATTAGCAAGAATATTCCTGCACCTCGTTAAAGCGGGACGGATCCTTCACAGGCAAAGGTTCAATAAACACCCAAAATTATAATTAACATCCAAACACATGATGATTCTCGGCTGTTCGCGTCGTGGTTTTCACTTTTACTCGATCCTCTCACCACAACTTCCTAAACATTCATTGAATATGGTCAGGAGGAGGAATCACCTGCCGAGCTTATCTATACATTTCTGGGAAAGGGGCCGCGGGGTTGTGGTTTTACACGTTTGTAGATCTTCAAGAATTATGATGTGAAGTAGAAGTAACAAAAAAGAAAAAGAAAAAAAATACACATTTCAATCATATGAGGACAGGATACGGAGCAGGGATTGCAGTGGCGTGTTTAATCCGACGATGGCGGCCATGTTTGTTAACATCACAAAACACCTCCCTTGGTCGCTTACATCACCAGCTGCTTGCTAACGGAACACACCGCTCGGACTGTATTCATGAATGGAGAAAACTATGACGCGAGAATTAACTTTTTTACCTAAAATTCATTGCAGCGTCTTCTGTTTTTCATCATCCATAATTGGGCGCACAATTCCACACAAATCCACACAAAATGTATATTAATTACCTCATTGTACAAGATAAGAGATCGACACAGCAGGCAGCCCCATAATTACCAACACCGTTCTAGGGATTCACTAATTTAGTGGGACGAGGTGATTAGTAATTCGGAGAAACATTAAATCGGATGGATAAGGGCCTATAGTTTGTAAACATGGACGTGACGCATTGACACAGCACAGAGTATAAAATGTAAAACGTGGTTAGGAAACTTGTTTCTCGTGTTCTCACAGCTCCGTTCTATTTCAATGTATAATTTATATGTGATATAACCCAATGGAGCATGAACAGGATTTTTGAGGGTGTCCTGTGGCGCCCAATCCACTTCACGCTCGGGGCAGTCGTTCTCTAAAAAAGAGAGAGATAGGATGGGGGAGGAGAGGAGATGGGGGGAGAGGGAGGGGAGGAGGAGGAGAGATGGGGGGGGAGGAGGAGAAGGAGGGAGGGGGGGGAAGGAGGAGGAGGATGGGGGGAGGAGGAGGAGGAGGAGGGAGGGTGGGGGGGAGGAGGGAGGGAGGGTGGAAGAAGAGGGGGATGGGGGAGGAGGAGGGAGAGGGAGGGAGATGGGGAGGAGGAGGAGGAGGAGGAGGAGGAGGAGGGTGGGGGAGAGGAGAGGGAGGGTGGGGGGGGGAGGAGGGGAGGAGTGGGGGGGAGGAGGAGAGAGGAGGATGGGGAGGGGAGAGGGAGGGTGGGAGAGGAGAGGAGGAGGAGGGAGGGAGGGTGGGAGGGGGGAGGAGGGAGGGTGGGGAGGGGGAGGAGGAGGGGGAGGAGGAGGGAGGGTGGGGAGGAGGAGGAGGGAGGGTGGGGAGGAGGAGGGAGGGAGGGGTGGGGAGGAGGAGGAGGAGGAGGGTGGGGGGAGGAGGAGGAGGGAGGGGAAGGGAGGTGGGAGGGAGGAGGAGGGAGGGTGGGGAGAGGGAGGAGGGAGGAGGGTGGGGGAGGAGGAGGAGGAGGGAGGGTGGGGGGGAGGAGGGAGGGTGGGGGGGAGGAGGAGGAGGGAAGGGTGGGTGGAGGAGGAGAGGGAGGGTGGGGGGGAGGAGGGGGAGGAGGTGGAGGGAGCGGGGGAAGAGAGGAGGGAGGGAGGGTGGGGAGGAAGAGAGGGGGAGGAGAGAGGGGGGAGGAGAGAGGGGTGGGAGGAGGGTGGGGGAGGAAGAGAGGGGTGGGGAGGGAGGTGGGGGAGGAAGAGAGGGGTGGGGAGGAAGAGAGGGTGGGGGAGGGGGAAGGGTGGGAGGAAGAGAAGGGTGGGGGGAGGGTGGGAGGAAGAGAGGGGAGGGAGGGTGGAGGAAGAGAGGGGGAGGAGAGAGGAGGGAGGGGAGGAAGAGAGGAGGAGGGGAGGGTGGGGGGGGGAGGAGAGAAAGGGAGGAGGGTGGGAGGGAGGGTGGGGAGGAAGAGAGGGGAGGAGGGTGGGGGAGGTAGAGAAGGGGAGGGAGGATGGGAGAGGGGGAGGGAGGGGGGAGGAAGAGAGGGGGAGGGAGGGGGAGGAAGAGAGGGGGAGAGGGAGGGTGGGGAGGAAGAGAGGGTGGGGGAGGGAGGGTGGGGTGGAAGAAGAGGGGTGGGGGAGGAAGAACAGGGGTGGGGAGGGAGGGTGGGGGAGGAAAGAGAGGTGGGGGAGAGGGAGGGAGAGAGAGAGGAGAGAGAGGAGAGAGAGAGAGAGAGTGGAGAGAGAGAGAGAGGGGGGTGGGAGAGGAAGAGAGAGAGAGAGAGAGGGGTGGAGAAGAGAGAGAGAGGAGGGTGGGAGAGAGAAGGGGGGGTGAAGAGAGAGAGGAGAGAGAGAGAGAGAGAGAGAGAGAGAGAGGGGGGGGAGAGAGAAGAGATGAGAGGGGGTGAGAGAGAGAGAGAGAGGGGGTGGGAGAGAGAGAGAGAGAGGGGGTGGAGAGAGAGAAGAGGGGGTGGGAAGAGAGAGAGGGGGTGGGAGAGAAGAGAGGGGGTGGGAGAGAGAGTAAGGGGGGGGGGGGGGTGGGAGGAGAGAGAGTAACGGGGGGGGGGAGGGTGGGGGGTGGGGAGAAGAGAGAGGGGGGTGTGGGGAGAGAGAGAGAGGGGCGTGGGGGAGAGAGAGAGAGGGGGTGGGGGGAGAGAGAGAGAGAGAGAGAGGTGGGGGGAGAGAGAGAGAGAGAGAGGTGGGGAGAGAGAGAGAGAGAGGGTGGGGGAGAGAGAGAGAGAGGATGGGGAGGAGAGAGGGGAGGAGGGCAGGGAGAGTGGGGGAGAAGAGAGGGTGAGGGAGGGTGGAGAGGAGAGAGGTGAGGAAGGTGGGGAGGAAGAGAGGGGAGGGAGATGGAGGGGAGGGTGGGGAAGAAGAGAGGGGGAGGAGGGCGGGGGAGGAAGAGAGGGGGGAGGAGGGTGGGGGAGGAAGAGAGGGTGGGAGGGAGGGTGGGGAGGAAGAGAGGGGTGGGGGAGGGAGGATGGGGTGGGAGGAGGGTGGGGGAGAAGAGAGGGGGAGGAAGAGAGGGAGGGGGAGGAGAGAGGGAGGGGGAGAAGAGAGGGTGAGGGGGTGGGGGAGGAAGGAGGGAGGTGGGGGAGAAGAGAGGGGTGGGGAGGGAGGAGGGGTGGGGGAGGGAGGGTGGGGGAGGAGAGAGGGTGGGGGGAGGAAGAGAGGGTGGGGAGGGAGGGTGGGGAGGAAGAGAGGGGTGGGGGGAGGAAGAGAGGGGTGGAGGGGAGGAGAGAGGAGTATGGGGGAGGGAGAGAGTAGGGGGAGAGAGAGAGAGAGAGAGAGAGAGAGAGAGAGAGAGGTGGGGGGGAGAAGAGAGAGAGAGGATGGGGAGGGAGAGAGGGGGAGGGAGAGAGGGGAGGGAGGGTGAGGAGAGTGGGGAGGAAGAGAGTGGGTGGGGAGGAGGTGGGGGAGGAAGAGAGGGTGGGGAGGAAGAGAGGTGGGGAGGAGGGTGGGGAGGAAGAGAGGGGTGGGGAGGAAGAAGGGGGTGGGGGGAGGAGAGAGAGTATGGGGGAGGGAGAGAGTAGGGGGAGAGAGAGAGAGAGAGGGGGTGGGAGAAGAGAGTGGGGGTGGGAGAGAGAGAGAGGGGGTGTGGGAGAGAGAGAGAGAGAGAGAGGGGGGGTGGAGAGAGAGGGGGGTGGGAGAGAGAGAGGGGTGGGAAAGAGAGAGAGGAGGGGTGGGAGAGAGAGAGAGGGGGGTGGGAGAGAGAGAGAGGGGGGTGGGGGAGAGAGAGGGGGGTGGGGGAGAGAGAGAGAGAGGGGGGTGGGGAGAGGAGAGAGAGGGTGGGGGAGGAGAGAGAGAGAGAGGGGTGGGGAGAGAGAGGGGGGTGGGAGAGAGAGGAGGGGGTGGAGAGAGAGAGGGGGGGGGGTGGAGAGAGAAGAGAGAGAGGGGGGGAGAGAGAGAGAGGAGAGGTGGGAGAGAGAGGGAGGGAAGAGAGAGGGGGGAGGGGAGGAGGGAGGAGAGAGAGAGAGGGGGTGGGAGAGAGAGAGAAGAGAGAGAAGAGGGTGGGAGAGAGAGAGAGAAGAGGGGGGGAGAGAGAGAGGGGGTGGGAGAGAGAGGATGAGAGGGAGGGTGGGGGGAGAGAGAGAGGGGTGGAGGGAGATCTGCTCCGGGTCACGGTAGTTCCGGGGAATTCGAGCATTGCGTTCCTCCAAGCCCATCCTCTGTATGTTACAGCTTGCAGTTAGACGCGGAGGGTGGCGCTTTGACAGAGGAGTCTGAAGTGAAGGCCCGTT
>CM068961.1:102323573-102338868 GCA_035128595.1 Eptatretus atami | reverse complement strand
CAGTTCATCTCGTTCTCAAACTCGTTCTCTCGTTCTCTCGTTCTCTCGTTCTCTCGTTCTCTCGTTCTCTCGTTCTCTCGTTCTCCCTCGTCCTTCGTTCTCTCGTCTCTCGTTCTCGTCGTTCTCTCGTTCTCTCGTTCTCTCGTTCTCTCGTTCTCTCGTTCTCTCTTTCTCTCTTCTACTTTCTTCTCTTTTCTCTCTCTCTCTCCAATCATAACACAACTGCAATACACACAAAGTTATGGATTCTATCCGATTATTATTTGGAAATAGCAAATCCAACCCATCACTTCGATGTGTGGATATTAAGGTGTGGGGAGGAGGGTGGAAGAGAGGAGGAGGGAGGGAGGGTGGAGAGAGGGAGGGAGGGAGGGAGGGTGGAAGAGAGGGAGGGAGGGGAGGGGGAAGAGAGGGAGGGAGGGTGGAAGAGGGGGAGGAGGGGGGGGGGAGGGGAGGGGTGGAAGAGGGAGGAGGGGGGAGGGAGGGTGGAAGAGAGGGGGGAGGGAGGGAGGGTGAGAGGAGGGGAGGGAGGGAGGAGGGTGGGAAGAGAGGGGAGGGAGGGTGGAAGAGAGAGGGAGGGAGGGTGAAGAGAGGAGGGAGGAGGAGGGGTGGAAAGAGAAGGAGGGGGGAGGGTGGAAGAGAGGAAGGAGGGAGGGAGGGTGGAAGAAGGGAAAGAAGGAGGGAGGGTGGAAGAGAGGAAGGAGGGAGGAGGGTGAAGAGAGGAAGGAGGGAGGGAGGGTGGAAAGAGGAGAGGGAGGGAGGGTGGAAGAGAGAGGGAGGGGGGTGGAAGAAGGAAGGGAGGGGGAGGGAGGGTGGAGAGAGGAGGGAGGGAGGGTGGAGAGAGGAGGGAGGGAGGGTGGAAGAGAGGAGGGAGGGAGAGGGGAGGGTGGAAGAGAGGCGGGAAAGGGAGGGGGGAATAGAGGAGGGGAGGGAGGGGGACAGAGACAGGGAGGGGGGGAGGGTGGAAGAGAGGAGGGAGGGAGGGGGAGAGTGAGAGGAGGAGGGAGGGAGAGGGAGGGTGAAGAGAGGAGGGAGGGAGGGGGAGGGGGAGGGGGGAGGGTGGAGAGGAGGAAGGAGAGGAGGGTGGAAGAGAGGAAGGAGGGAGGGAGGGTGGAAGAGAGAGGAGGGGAGGGAGGGTGGAAGACGGAGGGAGGGAGGGAGGGGCCGGTTACTTGGAGCAGCTGTACCAGGCTGATCCACCAGCTGATGAGTTGGATGTCGGGTGTTACTATCCACATTGCTGACCCTCCAATCAACTGTGGTCCACCTTCGTTTGTGGAAACACAGGCTGCGGTGAACCTTTTGAAATGGGGTAAAGCTCCAGGGATCTGTGGCATCCATGCTGAACTTCTCAAGGCTGGTGGAAATGCTGTCTCGTGTGCTTGCATGCAGTTCTGTGCTTTGCCTGGAACACAGGCATCATCCCAACTGACTGGAAGAGGGGCTTGTTGTCCCTCCCTGGAAAAGGAAGGGTGATCAGCAAGACTGCAACAATACCGAGGGGTGATTCTAGTCTTCATGGGTGCCACCAAAACTGATCGATCTGATGTCTGAACTCTACTCTGGTACTGAGAGTGCTGTAAGATGTGGTGATACCATCTCAGACTTATTTCTAGTTGTTACTGGAGATCGTCAGGGGTGTTACTGGCACCAACACTTTTAGCGTTTGTATGGACTGGATTCTGGTGAGAATGTCAGCGAGATCAAGCTGCGGTGCATCCGTTTGGGAATGTCAAGATCCTGACCTTGATTTCGCAGATGATGCAGTCAATCTTTGTCGGAGAACTCTGGATATCCTTTTGGGGGCCCTCGAGGTGCTGAATGAGGAATCGGAGCCGCTGGGGTCACAGGTTTCCTGGGTCAAAACTAAGATCCAGGCTTGCAATGACATCTTGGATACTGCTATCTTGTCTGTACCCGTTTGTGATGAGGATGTTGAGGTCATGGAGAAATTAACTTACCTTGGCAGTGATATTCACATCTCTGCTGGCTGTGAGCCAGAGGTCAATAGATGTCTGGTTTGGGCCTGAGGAGTCATGGATTCACTGGATCATGGGATGTGTCGCTGCCGGTACCAGTACAGGAGGACAAAAGTCCGAGTTTTCAGGTCTTTGGCGCTTCCAGTCTTGCACTATGGATGTGAGACTTGGACTCTGACCAGGGATCTAAGACAGAGACTTGATTCCTTCAGTACCAGGTCTCTTCAGAAAATACTTGGCAATCGCTGGTTGGACTTTGTGTCCAACGAACAGTTGCTGAGAGAGACTCAAATGAGATTTGTTACCTACATCGACCATGAGCATCAGCTGCGGCTGTATGGACATGTGGCTCATTTTCCTGACGCTGATCCTGCTCACCAGATCAAGGAGCCTCGCGAATGGAGGAGGCCAATGGGCCGACCACGTGCCTCGTGGTTGCAGCAGGTTGATCAGCATCTGAAGGAGATGGGGATAGGCAGGCATCTATCTGGGGGATGGCCAGATGGAGGCTCCTGGAGTACCGGCAGAAAGTGGATGCAGCGAAGCGCTGCTTCGGCACATGCTCCATTACCTGACCTGACTCAGGGCCAAAGGCTGCAGTGAAACCATGGGTCATGGAACTAATCGTGGCGAAGGGGTTTATGCTGGAGCAGGTATTTAATGCCAAAGACCAGATTATTTTGGAAGAGGATGCCATCTCGTTCCTTCCTTTCCAAGCAGGGAAGATCTGCTCCGGATCACGGTGGTTGAGGATCGTTTTACCCTTCTTCTGTGTGACAATGCTGCAGGTGATTTTGTCGTGCTTCTGATGATCCAACAGCCATCACAAGTTCTACATCCACATCTTTATAACCTCCACCCTCCCCCTCTAACAGCGTTATCATCGTCCCTAGCTAAGTCTTGTGTTTTCTATTTACTCCAGAACACAGTACGAACTGGAAGTAATATGTTTACCCTCACCCTCCTTTCTGTTTCAGAATCAAATTTAAAAGGTAAAGCTCTTGTGTTTTGTATAATTTACACTGTATTTAATGTATTTACACGTTTATTTCAATGTTAACATGCTTTATATAAATAGTAGATCTACTCCGCTAATTTTAGCAATAAGCAAGAGCAGACCCGGTCTCAGGCAACGTTTCACCAGCTTCACAGCCGGCTTCCTCAGGCCAGTAGACCCCGAGCCTCGGCACATGTCCGGTTTTCATTTCGATATGACTGCTCATTTCCGGTCACGTGCTGGTGCTCGAGATCAAATGGAGAAGTGCTTTATAAAAATTATTATTTTCCCCAAACCTCAAGCAAAATAAACGTCAAATCACATCATCGATGGCGTGCTCTGCTTTTTGGGGATTTTTTATTTATACGTGATCTGGTGTTGTATGTGTGCGGGTGAGCATGTGTGTGCACCTCTTGTACACCGCTCCTTCCCAATTCCATATCGAGGTGATGCATGACATCATCGCCGGGCGTCAAAGGAAGGGAGTACTCAGTTTTTACACTGTTTGTTTTCTTTCTTGTTTGTTTGTCCGAGCGATATCTCAGCCATCCTTTGAGCTCAGAAGCCGAAATTTATGGACAAAAGTGAAGATGTGCTTTGGCAAAAACGATATTTTGTGATTCATCAATGAATTGATTAATTATTTAATTATTAGCGATTTATTAATTACTTATTTATTTTCTTTCGCATCTGGGCAATATTTCAGGCACCTTTTGAGCGAGGAAGCTGATATTTGGACAGGACAGTGAACAAGTAATTTGGCTATAAAGGGTATTGTACACCGCTCCTTCTCAATTCCATATCCAGGCAATGCATGACGTCATCGCCAGGCGAAGGAAGGGAGCACTCTGTTTTCACTCCATTTTCTTGTTTGTTTTCTTCTTTGTTTATCCAGGCGATATCTCAACCATCCTTTGAGCTAGGAAGCTGAAATTTGGGGACAAAAGTGAAGATGTGCTTTGGCAAAAACAATATTTTGGATTTTTTGGATGAATCAATTAATTGATTAATTACTTAATTATTATCGATTTATTAATTATTATTCATCTATTTTCTTTCTCATCTGGGCAATATCTCAGGCACCTTTTGAGCGAGGAAGCTGATATTTGGGAACAAAAGTGAAGATGTGCTTTGGCTATAAATAGTGGGGCGGCTTAGCTCCAAAAAACAGGTCGATTGTGCACTTTCCCTTCAAAGCATGAAACTTGGCACATGGTTAGAGTAACACCATACAATGATTTTTAGTCCAGGGGCCACCGGAAATTTGCACCCCATATGGCGGCCATCTTGGATTTCAAAATGGCGCCACTGTGGACCTGTTTTGTTTTAATATCTCCTAAACTAGTACAGATATCGAGACAGTTGAAAGCCTATAACATACATTTTAGGGCTCTAGGAATGCAATTGGTGACATTAAATGTTTTAAAATTCTGGCTGCCATCTTGAAATCCCGCCATCCACAGCTATTTTGCTCTAAAGGTCTATGATCACATTTCAGAGACAAAGAAATTTTTGATGCTTTAAAATATTGATCAAACTATGAAACTGGTAGTAGTTATGCATCTACTCATTTCAGGGACATCATCCATTGTTATGGTGACTGCACAAGTGATCAACCTACATAGGCCCGTTCATCTGCAACTGGAGATGGCAAAGCGCATCAAACTTGTGGATCCATCTATGCCAGATGCTGAAATGGGTCGAGTTAGTCCATGGGCCCAGGCCAGAAATTCCACTTGTCGGTACCATCTAAGGAAACCAATCCTAGTTATGATTTTTGAATTGGTGTAATATATATATATAGATCATATTTTGATGTGATAACCATTGCAGACTGGCAGCTTATAGTCCATGGGCCCAGGCCAGAAATTCACTTGTCGGTACCATCTAAGGAAACCAATCCTAGTTATGATTTTTGAATTGGTGTATATATATAGATCATATTTTTGATGTGATAACCATTGCAGACTGGCAGCTTATTGGTAGTTATCATCTCTGGAATGTACCCACCCTCCGCATAATGAAAGCGAAAAGGCAAACTCAGAAACATTCACTAATGATGCAATTGCTTTCCACATGGGGCTAGAATGAACTGCAAACCACAAATACATGTCTGAAATGCTTTATTTATACCATCCGAATAATCCTTTCTGTCATTCCTGAAGGCAGAATTTGTTCTATGGCAGAAAGGGGCGAACAATAGGCCTATCAAAATGTTGCTGATTAGTGATTTTCAGTACATTTTAATTTATAATATTGTCATACAAGTTCCCTGGGTAGTGCTACTGAACCGCAGTAGCCTACAACATGCACATGTTGTATGAGGAAACATTTATGAACATTTTACAAGTTTTTACCACAGTTAAAGGAATTGCCCTTCCCCTACCCTAGTTCCCACAAGCGTCCAAAATGTGAAATTTACGGATAACCCAAATTTCACCACGCTACTGTGGCATGTTTATGTACTACTAGCTGAAGTACCCGGTAATACCCGGGAAATTTGCCCTATTTTCCTCACGCTAGTTAGACTGAGGCATTAGTTGTATGGAGAAAATTAGGAAGGCTTCTTTTATTCCTCAGATTTATGGAAGGAAGGCTTTATGTTACCGTAATCCTCAGAGAGGTCATAGTTGAAGGCGGCCTTGAGCCACTCAATGTTTCTAGCAGCAGTGGAACTGTCCTTGATGTCCTGCCAAAACCCGGACCTAGAAAGCTGAACGTGAGTTTTGTGCTTCTCTCGCCCGTCGGTGTGACACTCTATTGCAGTTAGGCGACGCTCTCCTCTGCAGCCGACTCTGCTTGCTTGGCTCGTTCATGAGCAGATATATCAGCAGTAAGACGACTCTCCTCCTCTCTGCAGCTGACTCCGCTTGCCTGGCTCGTTCATGAGCAGTTATCAGCAGTAAGACGTCTCTCTCTCTCTCTCTCATCTCTCTCTCTCTCTCTCTCTCTCTCTCTCAGTGACTCCACTTGCCTGGCTCTTTCATGAGCGATCTATCAGCAGTTAGCTGTTGCCGTGCGCGTGCAGTTCGAGAATTCAAATAACAGGAGGAGAATGTGTATGTTTAAAAGTCAACGAATACGAACATTTTGTGTTTTCAAAAAACCCTAGCGTTTTTAACCATGAAGCCTTTTTGTACGATTAATACGCCGCGCACTATTCGAAAGCCATTTTTTTTTAATGGAAATTTTATATTTTTATATATATATTTTTTCATTTTTATGGAAAGCCACTTCCGCATCCTGGAGCTGAATGTTAGGTCTATATGTGTGTAAAGTTCATCAAGATCGGTTCACTGGTCTAGGAGCTTATTGGTTACAAACAAACAGACAGACAGACAGAAGGACTGCCATTTATATAGTAGATGTTTTACTCATGCATATTTGTAGCCATGAATGTCCTTGTGATTGTGCCAAAACATTCACACCATGGATCAGTAGTCTAGTCTTCATCACTGTATGCAGCATCAGAGTCCTCGAGGTCTACAACCTCTTCCTCGACATCAGCGGGCTGGTTGCTGCAGGTTCGCAACTTGCACATGTCAGTGCACTTCAGGCTATTGGCCAAGCACGTGCAGTCTGGGAGTTTGCACGACCGTCCACACTTGCAGGAAAGCAGTTGCAACACTGCATCCGGTGCTGGAGAACCCTGCATCCACTCGATGGCCAGCTTCCCGTCATTTCAGTGGTCCATCCACAACCCTTGGGACTTGGAACATAGGGTTGGCATTGCAGACAGCGCCTCCAAATAGCAGCCTGGTAGTTTGCACGGAGGACGTGTATGAAGAGGCAGTCTTCACATGGTGGAAGCTGACTGGACTCTATCTCTCCCCGTCTGGCACAGAAGAGTTGATGTCGGAGTTCATTGACTTTCGTGGTGTTGGTAGACGGCACGTACATGTGGCAGTGACCTCTTGCAGCTTCTGAAAGAGCTCGGTGGATACTTCCCATGAATGACCGAGCTGACTGAAGGCCTCTTGGTAGGTCTTATCCGACTTCAATTGCTTCAAGGCGCCATCTTTCCCCGGCCTGCAAAGGCACTGACTGTATCACAACCGGAGAACGTGCAGTCCAACCAGGGCATCACAGACACTGTCCCCATCGATCTAGCAAGCTTGTCAATGTCTAGGAACCGTGTGCGGTTTGCGTACCACACTTCTGATACACGGGGCATGGGATGTCCTTATTGAAGCAAGACACAACACGAGACATCTGTATCTTCGCAGTGATCACCACAGCCTTGTACCCAGCCTCTGCTGCCTGCAGAGCATGCAGAAGCATTCGGGTGTCTGCTTCCTCCTGCGTGGACTTCAGCTCTGCCACTTCCTCCAGTGGTCCTTGGTTTTTTTTTGTTTTTTGATTTCCCCAAAACGTCAATTCTAGAAGGTAAATGGTAAAATGCAAAATACATACACTAAGCTGCTCTTCTGGAACGGTTATCACATATTGAAATAATCATATAGTCCCTACCAATAACTTAGTACCCTAAAGTTTGGTTTCCTCAGGTACCGATATATGCCTGGGCCCATGGACTAAGTTACTCATGGGAACTCTGCATTCTTTGTCACAGAACACCACTGAAAAGGTTCAGTTTCCCAGTCAACGAAAAGGTGAACAAGGTGAAGCAACACTCGCAGGGTACAAAACATTGGCTGATAATCTCCTCGATTTAATAACCTCGGGCTGCTGCCTAGAACGATAAACATTGACACATTGGACGAAGGTCATGGTGTCGAGGCAGCTTTCATTGCTCATTAATGACGTTGGCATAGGTCGTGCAGGCTTACGTACAACAATAAAAAACTGGAACGTGCAAGGAAGCGTTCTAAAGATATACCGACTGATTATGCAGGTGAAGATACATCTGGTGTTTCTAAGCGCACTCGGTCAAGTTCTGCATCATCAATTTCTCAAGATCTCTGCTTTTTCTGTGGGCGGTCATCTGGAAGAGAAACTTCATGAGGTTTCTACTTTCAAAACAGACAAACGTGTTCGAGAGTGTGCTGCACTTCTAGAAGACGATGACTTGCTGAGACGTCTCAGTGGCGGATATATGGTTGCTCTTGAAGCAAAATACCATGCAAAGTGCTTACCTTCTCTATTATCATGCATCAATGTCCAAATGGAGCAAGAAGGCACCGAGAATCTCGATAACATGCTCTGGAGCATAGCATTTGCAGAACTTGTTGAATATATTGAGGAAACCCATTTGGAGGATGCCACCATTGCTCCTGTATTTAAGCTAGCTGATCTATCAAACCTGTATTCCTCCAGGCTGGACCAACTAGGAATCAAGCAGGAAAACCACATACAATCTACAAGGCTCAAGCAGCGAATTCTTTCCCATTTTCCTGACATGAGAGCAACTAAAAAGGGAGAGACATTTTACTAATGTTTGATGAGGACATTGGACATGCCTTAGCAAAGGTGTCAACAGGACAGGACAGTGATGCAGTGCACCTTGCAGGGCGGCTCAGATAGTCCGTGGACATCTGTTTGATAAATCCAAGCCATTGATGTTCATTTAGTGCAACATTCAGGAGGAATCTGTGCCTAGTTCACTTATATCATTAGTCAACATGATACTGGAGGGTCCTAGCATTAAAGGACCAGGCATACCAACCTTCTAACCCAGCTGCACTAAGCTTGGCGCAGCTTCTTAAGTTCAATGCAGTCAAGCATGCCCGAAAGCAAAAGGACAAACCCACTAATGTTCCTCCATGCAGCTGATGCGGCACAGAGAGGGAATGACAGGATCCTAATCCGAACCGTTGATACAGATGTTGTCGTACTTGCAGTTATGGCAACTCAGAGACTTTCTGTGAAGATATGGTTAGCCTTTGGAACAGGGAAGAGCTTGTGATTCCTCCCTGCACATGACATAGCCACTGCTCTCGGCCCTGAGAAGTCTAAGGCCCTCCCCATGTTTCATGCACTGACAGGATGTGACACTGTATCAGCGTTTGCTGGGCGTGGTAAGCAAACTGCATGGGCTGTATGGGAGTCGTTCCCAGAGCTCACAGATGCACTATCTGAAGTCAACCATGAACAAACAGATATAACTGAGTCCTGTATGAGCATTATTGCAAGATTCGTCATTTTGATGTATGATCGCACAAGTACCTGGAGTGACATTAATACAGCATGAAAGAAACTGTTTGCAAAGAAAGGCAGACCTCTGGAATCAATTCTGCCTTCACACCATGCTCTGGTGCAGCATGTTAGGCGTGCAGTGTACCAAGGAGCATTATGCTGGGGCCAGGCATTGCATGCACAGCCTGAGCTCCCATGTCCAAGTGAGTGGGGTTGGGAAAATACATCCGACGGTCAGTTTAAACCGATTTGGACAACACTACCGGAAGCCGCAAAGATCTGCAATGAACTTATCCGGTGTGGATGCACAAAAGGATGCACTGATCGCTGCAGGTGTAAGAAGTCTGCACTTCCCTGCACGTCACTTTTTTCTTGTGATGGGAATGCAACAGAGACTAGAAAAGTCAAGTGACGGTAACTGTGGTTTTTTGCCAACTGCTTGTGATGTTTTCTTGATGGTTCATTCCTTCACATATTGTGCTAACTGATGATAGTTTATGTTAGCCTTTGGATGGTGGTTATCTTGGATTATAAGATAGCTGCCACATATTCAATCTCACCATTGGATTCCTCGACCCCTAAAATTGTGTATAGGCATTAAAACTGTATTGATATCTTTACTACTTAATGAGATATTGAGCAAATAGTTTGTCAATGGTGGCCATCTTGGATTTCAAGATGGCAGCCACAATTTTCAAACATTTATGTCACCATTGGCTTCCTAGAGCCATAAAATGTAGTATAGGTGGTCAACTGTCTCGATATCTGTACTAGTTAAGAGATATTTAACAAAACAGGTCCACACTGGCGGCCATTTGAAATCCAAGATGGCCACCATAGGGTGCAATTTCCGGTGGCCCCTGGACTAAAAATCTTTTTATTGTATTACTCTAACCATGTGCCAAGTTTCATGCTTTTAAGGGAAAGTGCACAATTGATCAGCTAAGCCACCCCACTAAAAGGGTATTTTTGATTTATTGCTTAATCAATTAATTATTTAATTTTTCTATTAACTACCTGTACTTGATTTTCAAAAAGTTACAGATTCGGATGAAACAGTGGTGGTTTAGGTATGCTCTTAGCCAATTGATTAAGAAAATAATTATTTTACGATTATTATTTGTTTTAATTATGCAATTAATCAATTATTGTACACCGCTCCCTCCCATTTCCGACTCCATGTAATGTGCTGCAAGGTGGCATCGCCGGGTGCCGAAGGTGTCCAGGCATTGTCGCACGCTGGAGGATTGTTATTTATTTATTTGGCATTTATCTCTCCCTCCCAGTGTACTTTGAATGTTCCGCTACTTGTTTTTGGTTGAGTGATTAATCAATTTATCGATTAATTATTTTCTTTCTCATCTGGGCAATATCTCAGGCACCTTTTGAGCCTGGAAGCTGATATTTGGGGACAAAAGTGAAGATGTGCTTTGGCGTAAAAAGTATTTTAAAAATCAATTAATTGATCAATTACTTCATTATTATCGATTTATTAATGAATTAATTATTTTCTTTCTCATCTTGGCAATATCTCAGGCATCTTTTGAGCTCGGAAGCTGATATTTCGACATGACAGTGAACAAGTGATTTGGCTATAAAGGGTATTTTTGATTTATTGATTCATCAATTCTTTAATTTTTCGAAAAGTTACAGATTCGGATGAAACAGTGGTGCTTTAAGAATGCTCTTAGCTAATTGATTAAGAAATTAATTATTTTACGATTATTATTTATTTATTTTAATTATGGAATTAATCGATTAATCAATTATTGTACACCACTCCCTCCCAATTCGGACTCCATGTGCTGAAAGGCGGCATCGTTGGGCGCCGAAGGTGCCCCGGCGATGTCGTGCGCTGGAGGATTTGATATTTATTTATTCGGCATGGGGGGGGCGGTGTACTTTGAATGTACCGCTACTTGTTGTTTTGTGTTTCCGGGGCACGAACACAGCTGGTTTTGTATCTGGGTTGCACGTGATGAGGTGTTGGTTGTGTGAGTGTTCGGGTTCTCTTTGGGTGTTGTACACATATGCGCTCTAACGAGTGGGTGTTGTATACATGCTGATGTGGTGTTTGTGATTGAGTGTTGTTTGTTGCTCACCTTATCCAGTTGTTTGCACCATCCAGTTTTTGTCATTTGCATCAGAGGTGTGTATTGTGTGGGTATGTCCACCGTCTCCCCAGTCAGACCACCCTCTCGGCTTTTCACATGCCATGTTTCTCATATCAACGTTTGTCGTTGAATATTGTCACTTTTGCTTACTTAATAATAGATCGTACCAGCAGGGGTACCCGGCGTTGCCGGGCAACGTCGGGTCCCTCTTCCCACCCCACCCCTTCCCCTGCCTCCTGCCACCCCTTGAGGGAGAAATTCATCGATATGGCTGAAATAATGATGCTATAGATAGATGTTTATCCTCTCACTATGTCATTAATCTGGGGTGTGTTCAGTTACCAAGTTTCTTGTAGAGTGCTCGCCAAGTGGCTTAAGCACTCAAGCAAGCACTCCATTAGAAACCATTAATAAGGAACGGCTGGTTTGGCAATCGTTGGAGTGGCGACCCATCCAGGATTGTACCCAATCGCCAAGGAGACTGCTGAGGAAGCACCAACGCTCTGCACAGAGTATGGTCCCAATGGATGGATGGATGGCTTGGCAATCACTAGCTAGTAACAACATACCACTGGACATCTCAACAGCATACATGGCAAGTGATCCGTATTTTGCAGGTTTGACCCCTTTTCTTTCATTAAACCCACTCCTTCAATCCTCATCTGTACGCATCGTCACTTCCTCTCGTCTACCATTTGTCATCACCCCAAATCAATTGGTAGGTCTATTTGCTTTCCAATTCACTCTTCGACTTCTTACTGTGGTATTTATCGGTATTTTCGAGTATTGTGAATGGTAGGATTCGATTCAGATTGTGTTTATTCGTATACAAGGTGTCCACAAATTACCGTTCCAAATTCAAACCGTAATAATTAAAAAAAACAAGAATGACATGGGATACAATGACGTGGTTTGATGCTTGTGAATGAACGAACATTTCTCAAGGTTTTATTGTCAAGATTTGTCAAGATCATCAGAGAGCATTCATCACCATTTATCCTCACTTCGTCTCTATAAACCAGGCAACACTGCTTTTTATTGTGAGGATGTTATTTGTAGTAAGTGTGACATCACGTGTCACAGGCGACAACTGGAAACAAAAAAAGTAAATAAACCAATGTCACCCGCAGTGTGACCCGTATCTTGCCAAAAGGTGACCACGTGTGACTTCTTTAAGGTCACTGAGTGACAGAGCTGCTATCCACCAGGAGCGACTCCTTGAGGAATATCTGCCTACGAGAGATTCCGATGAGAATCGTTCTACAGAGTAACCATGAAAAATATGCGTTTGCCTCATAACGTCACCAAATGACGTCATAATGTCTCAAGCTTGACATATCTAGAAAGCACTCATCGAGGTGTTCAATTTGAGGTACTACACGATATGGTTCCTAAAACTTGAAAATTTGACCTTGGGGTCAAATATGTTTGACCTTAGGCGCTAACCATGAAGGTCAAGGCCAATCGCCACCAAAAATTAATCAGCTGAGCGCCACCCATGAACTATATTCCCATGAAGTTTGAAGACGATCCGATCAAATTACTCAAAAAATAAGGGTTTCGTCGACTCCCCTGATTTGCGACAGTGACCTTGACCTTTGACCTTGACTTCAAAATTTTATGCGCTGAAAGGGACTCTATAGGCCTCTGATATGCGAAGTTACAAAAATTTCCAATGATAACTGTGCTCTGCAGAATTTTTTATTTGTGATTACAGACAAAAAAAATAAATAAATAAATAATAATAAAAAAAACACAAGCTGACTAACATATCTTGCAAAAACTTTGTTTTGGCAAGATAATAAAACTTTGACAAATGCGCTTTGTTTGCGAAATGGTATGTATGTATGTATGTTTGCATGTTGTCTTACTTGGAACCTCCTTCTCATTTACTGATGAGTCAACATATTAAATAGCGTTTTTACCTTTGGTTAACCCTTTGTGTGCTGCATTGTTTACGGCCACATGGTTCCCTGTTGCTTAATTTTTTTCTTTTTCATACGGCTGTGAATTTCAAGTGGTACATATTTGTAAAAAAAACAAAACAAAACACAACTTGGGTGTCAAGTTAGATGGATAACCAAAATTAAAACAAAAATGTTTTCATTTTTTTATCATGTCGCAAATCTGCAACCCCAGCACGCAAAGGGTTCTAAAAAACAAACAAACCTCTTTTCGATTCCTACAAACCCATCTTTTGTCACCTTCAACTTGCCATGTATGCATACCGTACATACAAAATACCGACAAAAGGACATTTTTCTTTTAAATTAAATACTTCAAATATTAATCATTATTATTTTTGTTGTAATGAAAACATACCTCGTTCAAACCCACACATCTACCTACAGTCTAAAAACATGAACTCAGCTTTATATTGGTATGGTCGTGGGGGTAGATGGAGGAATTTCATAGGAAAGTTAGGAATGAATAGAGTTGTTTTGTCCGTGGACGTGTAGGAGACATCTCGATGTAAATTAAGTAGGGAGACTGTGAGCTTAAGTATAACGTGTCACCACACAGGGAGTGGTGTGGTGTTAATTGGATAGGGATTAAGGATAAGTTCCCCAGTATGTCATTGCCCCCTGTGACGTATTCCTACGTTTTTGCATTTTTGCATCCTACATATTCCTACAAGTCAGCCATGAAGAAGTTGCGTTTTTATACCAACAACAACCATAACAACACACAAGCCAGGTATGCTGTGCAGGCAGAAGCCCCACCTTCCCAGGTTTCGGTTGAGCAAGCCACGCCCCGGAGGTGGATGGTTGTTCGGTGTGACGCCAAAGAGAGATAAAAAGCGAACGCATGAGTTCGGTGTGAGGGAGGTGGCAGTTGTAGTCGTGAGAGGAACGTGGCTATGACGGAGGTGGAATGTCCAACAGTACTTGCAAAATCCCAAAAACAAATTTGACCATTAAAATAACTGGTTGAATTCAATGACCAATTATGCAAATCCTGTTCAAATTTCAGGTCAATCCGATGAAAATTGAAGATTTTCGAAATTTCACCTAAGTTGTTGACCTTTGGCCTATGTTGACCGCAAAAATAATTTATGGTTGAATTCAATGACCAAATATGCAAATCCTCTTCAAATTTCAAGTCAATTAGATGAAAATTGATGATTTTAGAAATTTAATAAAGTTCTTGACCTTTGGTCAAGCAACTCCATAAACTTGCTTGGTCATGAGCAACTCCACCATTTGGTGAAGTTTCGTGAAGATCCGTTAAAAATTGCGACCTGTATGCGATTGACAAACAGAGAAACAACCAGACAAACAAGCAGACAGAATAATAAATGCGACCAACCAATAAATGTACTTGAAAAATCTTCAATTTTGATCACTTCCGGTTCCGGGTTTGAGGCAAGGGCTGCTTCTCTCAGGGGTCTCTGCTGACTTTCTCAGAGTTAAGTTTCCGGTTGTTATATGTCATGTTCTAACTTTATTTTCTCAGCTACATGTTTATTGTGTGTTTCTAGTTCAGTTTTGTTTCAAAAATTGTGCTATTTTGTGGGTTTTCGTCGACCTTGTCTCATCGGGTTCCTTGAGGCCTACCCATCCTTCCCGTCTAGGTGTACGATCGTTTTCATTTGTATTCTCTCCCCATTTTCCCCGCTTTTCCAACCGCCCCCCCCCTATCTATCCCTCCCAAATACACCCTCTGTTTCTTGTCTTAAATATTAAAGAAAGAAAAAAACAACCCTTCCTCCCTCCATACCCACGAGTACCGATCCTTCCTCTTCTTCTTCTTCCTCCTTCTGCCGGCACACCATCTTCCTTCTATTTGAGCTGACCCACTCCCACCATTACCTTCATGATTTCTTCCGACAACCTTCCATTCCCTAATCTTACCTAATCTTCAAAAATCCTCCCTCCTCCAGAATGACAGACCTGAGCCTCGTCCTGGTGGAGGAGTTGCTCTCTTCAACAAAGACTCTATTCCCCACTCTCCATGCACTACCCTCACTCCCCCACACCCCCAGGAATACCTCTGACTACGGATTCCCCTCCACTCCCACCTCATGTTTATATGTGTGCTGTACAGTCCACCAAACAGTGATGACTCCATTTACACCTCACTATCCGAAAACATGGACCAACTTCTATCCT
>CM068961.1:102302491-102316382 GCA_035128595.1 Eptatretus atami | reverse complement strand
CCTTTGACACTTTTCCTCTCGTCCATGAGGCATCACCAAGTACTCTGTGTTTTGTCTGCATGCTGTCTGTCAGTGTCTTGTCTGCATGTTGTCTAAGGTTTATCTCGCTAGGGCTCCCTTCGAAACCCATAATCCGTAGCTCCCTGGTTAGAACGGGTTATAGATTGATTATAACATTGTCATGCATGCTTGCTTGTGTTGTGTTCCCCGATGTGTCCCAATAAATCTGGCTGATTCGTATGAAGTTGCGCTTTGGGTTTGTTCGTGCCGTGCTGAGAAACAATTTGCTCGATTGGTATATAAAACCAAAATGGGCTACGGACTGGGAGACTCCGCTCAGTCTCTGACAAATCCACTCTGTAGCCGGGGGCTATTCCCCCAGCTGGCAAGGCACAGGTGTATTTTGGTATCGTGATCTGAGGCGCGTATCCCGAGAATTGTGCCGAAGCCAGCCGGCGTTATAACCCCGGAGACGGCGGTGATTGACATCAGTCGTCCGAATCCTTAACACTGGAGTCAAGAGTCGGGTGCGATTCCCGCCACCGCTGAATCCTTAACAATATTTATTTGGGTGAGGGTCCCCTATTATGAGTTTTCTGGAACTGGGATATTGTGACTTTTGCAGATGTGCCAGTGGATTACTCCATATATATTGTTGTGCCTTTGAGTATACAGTTGCTCTGACATGAGTTTTTTTACATCCTGACAGGAGGTGGCTTGTACTTTCTGTTTCTACCTTGCAGAACCTACACTTCTCAGATTGACTCAGTTCCACCATTTTCTTAAAGCTGTTGGAATAGTGTCCTTGGTCTTTATGGGCATTTATTATGATTCCTTCTCCATCCCAGTTGATCTGATCTCTTCTTAGCCATTCCAAAGAGCCTTCTTTGTATATTCCCAATCTGTCCAACTCTTTTTTTTTTTCTTTTTTTTTTTCTTTTAATACCTTCCTGCTCTTTTGGTGTTTTTCCCAGTTGGTGGTGTATATCTATTGATATTTCGTTTTATATTTTTTCTTTTTTGCAATTGTTGGAACTGTATTTGTTGTTTCAATTCCATGTGCTTCATCTTCCATTCACACCTGTCTTTGGAAATTATTTGCGAGGTGGGATAGGGATACCTTCTCTGATTCGATATCTTCGTGTTTGCATACAAATTGGATTTGGTCGTCTGTTGCACTTTTCACGTATTCAGCCAATCCTACTCTTGTCATTATCTGCACTTGGTTGAGCTCCATCAGGCCGTGACCTCCTTCTCATCGAGGCAGACACATTCTCAGGATGCATTGATTTTTGTAAAATATTTTGTGGATGGTGAGTTGTTTCCTTGTTTTGATATCCAGTTTATTAGCCCCCGTTGGACTTTGTCCGAAACGGGGGCTTATGAATTTGGTCTCGATTTTTGTGTCCATGCGTGCATCTGCAACCATATCTCGTACATGTATGGACCAATTTTTTTTCGTACTTGGCACAAAGACAACACTTGATGGTACATATATATGTGCATCATTTTGTTTCGCAATGCGATCAAATATGGCTGACTGGGAGACTGGTGGCCATTTTAGGTTTAAAAAAAACCCAGTGTCAAACACGTCCTCAACTATTTCTCGGACATGCATTTACTGATCTTGTTCAAACTTGGCACACAGATGAATGATGGCTTACATAAGCATGTCATTTTGTTTCGATATGGCTGACTGGTGGCCATTTTTGTTGTAAAAAAAACCTGATGTTGAACACATCTTCAACCATTTCTCGGACAAGCATTTACCGATGTTGTTCAAACTTGACACACAAATAAGGAATGATAGCTTACATATGCACGTCATTGTTTTCCCGGCATCAATCAGTCCAAGACGGCCGACTGGTGGCCATTTTAGTTGTAAAATATAACCCGGTGTCGTACACGTCCTCACCCATTTCTCAGACATGCATTTACCAATCTTGTTCAAGCGTGGCACACAGATAGTGAATGATTGCTTACATAAGCATGTCTTTTTTGAGATCAGATCAAAGATGGCCAACTGGCAGCCAATTTGTTACTTAAATGTGTCCCCAACCATTTCTGACATGTATGGTCCGATTTTGTTCAAACTTGGCACAAGCACAGTACACGATGACATACACCGAACTATATTTTGCGATCTGATCAAAGATGGCTGACTGGTAGACTGGCGGCCATATTAGTTGTAAAAATACCGATGTTGAATACATCCTCAACCATTTCTCGGAGATGCATTTACCGATGTTGTTCAAACATGGCACTCACGATGAATGATGGCTTACATATGCACGTCATTTTTTTTTTCGAGATCAGGTCCAAGATGGCCGACTGGCGGCCATTTTCTTACTTAAACGTGTCCCCAACCATTTCTCAGACATGCATGGTCCGATTTTGTTCAAAATTAGCACACACACACACACACACACACACACACACACACACACACACACACAGTACATGATGGCATACACATGCACTTCACTTTATTTTGCAATCTGATCAAAGATGGCCAACTGTTAGCTTTGGCAGCCATTTTACTTACACATAAATATGTACGAGCCCTTTGTCTCCATACAACAAAATTACTAAAACAGGGACAATGACATTTTATGTGTTTTTTATTTGTTGATTTCCAATTGTGACCAGTTTATTATTCTGCAGCTGTAGTGGAATACTGGTATTGCGAGTTGGTTTATTGCTTTGATTTTGTGACTTGGAAAAAAATTAATGTTTTCAGGATCAGCCTCGTTCAATACAGGTATTATTTGGTAATTGTTCTGTGCATTTGTTTGTGACATATTTGGTGGCCATTTTCTACTCCAAGGTATTTGTATGATGCTTCAATGTTTACCTCCTGTATTGTTGCGTTTGTGTCGATTTTTATGTTGTCCGTTTTTCTTGCTCTACCTTGTATGACTTAGAGGTGTGTGTGTGTGTGTGTGTGTGTGTGTGTGTGTGTGTGGTGTGTTTGTGTGTCCACGATCCCCTGATCGGAAGTCCGACCCTGCTTATATTGCTGATCAGCTGTAATGAGAGGTTCTGACAGCAAACGCGGTTATGGCATCACACGAAAGAACTAGAGGGGGAGCACTCGGTAGAGTGCAAAACCTCCGCCGCCAATACTGCTAGGTCACTCAAGTGAACCTGATATCCTATTCATTCAATTTGACGTCAACAGTGCTCACAGAGTTATAGTTTGCAACTTTCCCTTTTACATACTCAATTCATTCGTCATAACTAGATTCCTTGAGACAGAAATTGATTTTACGTGGGTATATCCACCTGAAGTTCCAAAATCAGCCACAATTATAATTTTGGCATGTTTTTTTGTTGGAAATCACTTATGACATGTAGAAATGCAAAAAAAATAAAAAAATCGAAATTTTGTTGAAAAAAAAGTTGCAAATTTTTTTTTCTCTAACAAATTTTGGGGGGGGGGGTTGGAAATCACTTAAAACATGTAGAAATGCAAAAACAAAAATTCAAATATTTTTTCAAAATGGCCGCCATAGCGGCCATATTGGACTTTGGACCAAGTCCAAAATCTAATGGCATGATCCTTGGACCATACCTAATCCCCCACAGAGTTTCGTCGAAATCCGTCGAGGAGTTTTTCCGTAATACTGTTCACAAATAAACAAACAAACAAACAGACGGGTGAAAACAGTAACCTCCGTCCATCTTCAATGGCGGAGGTTAACTAGTATGGGCATAAGACCAGGATGTCACGCAGTGGCGTCACTTGGTTCATCTCTTTTGTGTTCACCTGCGGAGAACTTGCAAAACTCCCACGTGCTTTCAAACGCGCAAATAACTAAGACAAAGATGACACTTCCAGTATGGTACTTGGCTTTTTGAAATGTTCAATCACATTGATACATTGAAGGTCCCATCGAGACTGACACAAACCAAGCTTTGAAGACCGCAGTGTGGCCCAAGTCATCACAGTTGAATAGGTATAGGGTGTCAGTGGCTGCCCTAGAAGAGACAAAGTGGTTTGGTGATGCAATCTATGACGTTGGAGAGAGTATAGTGCAAGCAGCTGGTAGATCATCACTTTTTGATGACCTCCAACAAGTGCTGAACAAAATAGCTGCAAACGAACCCATTGTGATACAAAGAGACTTAAATACCTGTGTGCGATCAAAAAGAAAAGGAAAACCAATGGGAACATGTCTGCGGACCATGTGGGTGGGGAAAAGTTAATGCAGGGAGAGAACTATTATCTTTCTGAGCACTGAATGAAGACCAATGTATGTAACACTTGGTTTGAGAAAAAGGAGGTTTACAAAAAAAACTTGACAACATCCCAAATCAAAACTGTGGCACTGCATTAACTTTGATATAGTTAGACAAAGATCACAGAAGGTGCCTAGATGCAGTTGTGAGATTGGGAGTCGAGTGCCATACTGACCACCAGCTGCTGCGTGTTAAGTTGATCACTGGAAAGTGGGATCACCATGGCAGACCACGGGGCGGAAGGTCAAAAAGGTTTAATGTTGCGAAGCTGCAAGGCAGGAATGTGAATGACGATGGAACGAACACTGCCCTTGGTCTATTCCAAGAGCAAATAAGCACAAGAGCCAGGGAAAAGTGGATCGGATAAATGGTAGTCAAGTCAGCCCAAACTGAGGCAGCCAAGTCTGTACGAGGCAGTGAATCGATGCACCATCCAGACTGGTTCAGAGAAAGTGAAGGGGTCCTTGAATCACTGTTCAAGTGGAAGAACCACCTTTACAAGTAGTGACTCGGTACTGGCCTGGACAGAGATTGACAAAAGTTCAACAAGTCACGTAGGGATGCTCGCCTAGCTACAAGGGACACAAAAATACATACTTTTGTTTGTTCGTTTGGTGGTCACCTTCTTCCCAGAATGTTGATTGCCATGGATTTCCACCTCTGTCTATCCTGTGCTTCCCTTACACATTGCACATCAGTTAATTGCATCCAGCCCATTATATTCATCATCCATTTTCTCCTCTGCCTTTCAGACGTTTTCCATCAATCTTCCCCTCCAAGTGAAGTAAACTAAAAGGGGACCAAAGTATTGTATCTTTCTTTCTGATGTTATGCACTAATTTTCTCGTTTCTGCAGCCATTTTCAGCACTTCCTTATTAGACATTCTGGCTGTGTAGGATGTCTGGAACATCCACCTACTGTACATGTCCACATCTCAAATGCATTCAGCTTATCAATAGTCTCTGTTTGTTATCAATGTCTTTGCCGCATATGACAAAGATGATAAAATGTAGCACCTCAACATTGTTGATTCTTTTCCTAAGATTCCTGTTCAGCTTCCTTGATGTTAACACCACCTTCATTCGAACAAAGCTGGTTTCGGCTATCTCAGTTCTCCTTCGGATCTCACGATCACATCTCCTATCGTCTGATAATATCTGCCCCAGGTATGGTACATGAACCTTTTGACTTGTTCCAGGACTTGTCAATCGACTTAAAATTTTCACTTCTGGGGTTAGGTCTCTGCTCATCACCATTGTCTTGGTCTTCTTCACATTCATTCTTAATTCATTTTTTTCACTTTGTTAACAGAAAATGGTTTCAGGTTAAAGGAATTGGGTCCAACAGGGCAGATTTAGTGGAAAGATACTCTGGCAGAGCATCAGGGATATGCAGCATAGACTAAAGGGCCTTGTGCCAGTAAGAACAACTACAGTCAAGGATGAAGATGGTACTCCCTGCACCTCACTTCAGGCACAGCAGCAGTGGTGGAGATGACACTTTGTGAGTATCCTCAGCATCCAAAGCCAGTTTGATGCCACACAGGTAAAGAAAGGAGTTAAGCAGAGACCACCACACCCACAGAGGGCCAAACCTCTTAGATAGGAAGAGTTTGGAAATGCTGAGGAAAGCTTGAATATAATTCTAGAGATGGTGAAAGTAGCATGTTGCAAGGACGACTTTTTGGACTTTTTACTTGACAAAGTCAAAACTCCCAAGGATTGAGTTGATGCTCTGCTGATACCTATCCCTAAGAAGAGTAATCTCAGTAAATGTGCCAACTGATGGGCCATTCCTCTCCTGGATGTCGTGGGTCAACTGGTTGGAAGGATCTTGCAGGAGAGGCTACAACATCTAGCTGAAGAAGAACTCACAGAATTTCATTGTGATTTTAGAAATGGAAGACGATGTACAGACAATTATTTTCACAGTGCGGCAGCGAGTGGATAAGTCTTGGGACTACAAAGCCAATGCATTCATCATGTTTATAAAGATTAAGAAAGCGTACAACTCTGTACCTCAAACTGCCATGTGGACAGGACTCAGGAAGCTTGTTGTCTCAAAACAAACCATCACACTCTTCTAGTCCTTTGACGAGAACATGCAGGCTCGGATTCATCAGGATGGCACTCTTCTTGAAGAGATTAATGTGGACAACAGGCTGAGGGAAGGACGTGTGGCAAATGTGCTGTTCAACTTATATGCATGCCTAATTGTGGAATGATGGACTACAGGTTTGAAAGAGGCAGGAGGCGTGGGGTTGATTTTAAATACAAGTATGATGGGAAGCTATTCAGAAGGTGCACGGATAATGCCAGTAAGACACGGATGAATGAATACCATTTTGCGGATGATGCTGCTCTCCTTGCCACAACTAGACCTGGAGCTGAGAGAGCTATGCATGAATGCCACCCAGTCAATGATCCTTTTTGGTTTATCTGTTCACATCCCCAAAACTAAATTGATGGTAACAGGGAAAAGTCACTGATGAAGACAAAGCTCCCATGACAGTGAACAGCAATGCAATTGAACCTGTGAGTGAGTTTCCTTATCTTGTATCTGTGGTTTCGTCATCAGGAAGAATGGATCCTGACATTGATAAACGATTCAACACAGGCATCCAAAGCCGTCTTTATGGACAAGCACCTGAGTATAAAATCCAAACAAAGTATTACCAAACATGCATTCTATCAGTGCTTCTATGTGGGTCTGAGTGTTGGATTTCCCTTTAGAAACACCTCAGGAGTCCTTCCAACACAGATGCCTACACATCATACTTGGAATTTCCAACCAAGTGCAGTGGATCCAATATATCATCACAGGAAGGAAGACAACATTGGTGAGATCTAGATACAATATTCATGAAAGTGAGGATACACCGCCAAGAGTGGTTGGGTCATTGGACAGCATGTTTAACCACAGGTTCCAAAAGATGAGCTTGTTTGGTTGGCTGCCCCAGCCTTGCTCATGAGGTAGACCGTGGAAAAGGTGGAGTCATGTGATGCGAGGATCGAAGGATCGAAAGGATGTAGGGATACCAGAGGACACATGGTATGACGAGGCAACATCAAAGGCAAAACAGCTTTCCAGATACCGCACAGCCCTCAGTAGACAGCCCTCAATAACTCAGGAGAAAACAACAGCAGCGCACAGCTGAGCAGCTATTAAACCAAATTCAATGTCAAACCTGCCTGTGAACCTTCAATGAGAGAAAGTGACATGAAGAGACATAAGTGTGGAACACCATAAACCCACCAGTAAGCAACAGGGAGCTGTTCACTGTCCAGTTTGTCAAAAATGGTTCACCAGCCAAAGGGGCCTTGCAGTTCATACATATTGCTCAACTTGATGGAGGCCACCAGGGCCAACTCACGAAACTTGAGTCAGTCTCCTCTGAATCTTTGTTCCCCCTTAAGGGGGTAATTTGACTGTACGACGGCAGCAGCACAACAGGATAGGTGTGTGTGTGTGTGTGTGTGTGTGTGTGTGTGTGGTGTGTGCGTTTAGTGCATGCGAGGGGCCACAGGGGGATAGTCATGGTATAGTTTGTCTTTGTTTCACGGACAGAATTTCTGTGCAAGCATCTTGTGCAAAATAAATAAATAAATAAATAAATCCTCAAGGAGTGAGTGGCTCATGTTGCAGCCATTTTGTCTAATCAACATTTGGTTGCATTTGGAAATCTTATAGGATTAAATTTCTAGTAATCTTGATTTGGGGAAATTGTTTGTATGTTAATGAAAAGTTAGTGAGACCTTGGGTTGCCTTCTTCACCTCTTATTACCTGGTCTCACGTCTCTTGGTCGAAGTCAAAAGATAATGTTGACCTCCAGGAATAGTCTTGCTTCATTTTTTTTTTCATTTTCTTGTTGCTTGTACCAATCAGAAGTTGCACGTTTGGTGCTTTGTTTTAACATTTATGTGTCTGTTCCTCTTTGTTCTCATCGATTAAAAACCACGCTCTGCCACGTGCTCAGTTCTACCTCCTCCTTTTTAGTTTACTCTTTCCTTACTCAATTCATTTATTTTCTTTGACTTACCAACACTGGTCTCTTCAAAGGTCCTTACTAACACTCAACAGCTCCATGTTCCAATCATCTCGCTTTAAGAAGAAAAATATATTGTGCTCATTCTTTTTCCCATATGTTCTGTAATGCCTGGCTCACTCTTAAACCTCTACCCAGTCTTCTATCACACAATTCATTGTCACGTCCTCTTTTCCTTTCACCTCCTCCAATACTTATGCTTAAGCCCACCACAAACTAGCTGACACACCGCAACAACACCGACTGCAACAGTTTAGTCTGTGAAAGTCTTTGATAATGGTGCAATGTGCGGCAGTTGACGACCGTTGTCAACAAGGTTTTCAGGCATGTCACCAATCATCATAAAAGTTGGAAATATTAAACTTTTACGAATTGTTGGCAACAGTCGTGCATCCTTGTGCAAGCAATGTGTGATTGTCTACGATGTTCGCCGACACGGTGAAATGTGTTGACCAATTAAACCAGCTTTCAGTGACTTCTGGTTGTAATATTCTACAGACTGACATTCTCCACGAGCTCATTGAAGTGTGTCGGATGCATCTTCTGGAAGTTAGCATACGAGCACTCATATTCTGCATCAAGTTCCATCAGCAAGTTGTTGAATGCTCCCTGAATCAGCCTTCTCTCCATCCATGGCTTTACCCACAGTCGCTTCTTTCTCCTGACATGCCATTGACATTACCAGCACTCATGCCAAAGCAGCAGTGCTCAGAGCTTTCATTGTTCTCATCCACTCCCTGCATTTCCTCTTCATCACCATTTTGTTTTCCCGCAAGAGCGTCAGTCACGTAGTGCGTGGCAGTCCATGCAAAAACGAAATTGTACAGGATTTGTCACCGACGATCTTGTTGCGTTGCGTCGGCTCATGTACGATGGCCTTTACACTCTCCCTGCTCTCAGCTTACTTGTACAGCCACATTACACTTCCTGACTCACACATACAGTCTTCAATTCCACATGTTCAAACAACCCCCTTTCACACCTCAGATGACATGCTCAACTCTGCATTGTTGATTTGGATTTATAAAATGTGTCCTGACCAGTTAGGGCCAGCTCACGTCCAGAAACCACCCTGCCCCTTCTCATCCCATCACTGCTCCCCTTTGTCCTGACCAGTTAGGGCCAGCTCACATCCAGAAACCACCCTGCCCCTTCTCATCCCATCACTGCTCCCCTTTGTCCTGACCAGTTAGGGCCAGCTCACGTCCAGAAACCACCCTGCCCCTTCTCATCCCATCACTGCTCCCCTTTGCCAGTGTTCTCCTGTGTGTGCTTCCCCCTCTCAAATCCTCTGGTCGACAAATATCAGAGGTCTGTACTCAAACTCCACAGATCTTTCCACACAGGCTGTTGCGGCTAATTGAAATATTGTATGTCCACCAAAACATTTTTCACAGAGCACCCAGACTCTCTTGTGTATCTCCTTGGTGATTGTCTCCTCCACTCTACACAGGCCTGATTCCTGTACTTGTGGTGGTGGTGTGTACATTCATTCCTCCCTTCTCAAAAAACTCCTGACCCTCACTGGTCACCCACATTTGGCTTTGTGCGCCTCTCCACGCTAGCATATTTCTTTGTGTGGTCTACCATCTCCGCAACTCAGATTCCTCTATACACAAGGCTCTCTCTGCAAACAGGGCCATCTCTGGTCATATCTTGAGAATCTGGCGCCCTGCCTCATTCTCAAAACTTTTAGCTGATAGCATACAAGGCCACCGACTCTCATGGCTTGCTGACATCCTCCACTCTCATAGTCAATGCGTGGCTCCCAACAGGATCCTCTCATTTCCTCTCCCTGTCGAGGCTGGAGCGTTGGACACAGTCCTGTTCCTCATCTTTGTGAACGATCTTTCTGATTCTCTGGAAACCCTCCTTTTCTTTTTGCTGATGGCCACCCTGTGCCATAGCATCCCTGATCTTTCAGATATGCAGGCAGCAGTCTCTTTCTTCTCTGCAGACCTTGATAAAATTAAGAGCTAGTCCAACACTTGGAATACATCTTTCAACGCTGCAACATCTTACACTTTCACTCCATCTCTATGAAAGGACAGTCTGGAGACCTCCCATCTACTTCCTTGACAAACTGCTCTAAGGTCAGTCCCTCAAACCTTTCATCCACATCATCAGTCACAACCCCTTTGGGTGAACCGCATTTTAGAGTTAGCTCTCCAAAGCCATCCACCAACTGGGCATCCTCCATCATGCCCAGTTATTCCTTGGCAAATCCAAAATTTTAACAACATAAAGGCCCTCACCCACAGCTTAATGGAGTAATGTTCTCCACTTTGGGTTGTTGCCCCTGCTTCATTCCTTTCAGAGCTTGAAGCTATGAAGACCAAAGCCCTTTAAAATCATTAGAATCTCCCAGGGATGAAACTGAAACTTTGAGCCTGTTACTCCAATATTGCACAGGTTGGTGACCTGTCTTCTACTGCCTCCTTTCTTGTCTTGTACCCTCAGCCCTTTCCATGCTCTGTCCCTCCAAGATTCCTCCAAGGCACACATATTATGCAAATAACCTGTTTCTGGTGAAACTTGCAAAATTCCAAACTCACTGCCTCCCCTAACTCATATGTTCCTCTTTACTCTCTCCTGTTGAGCCAATCTTTTGTCTGTTCGATCTCACTCTTCCTTCCAGGACTTCAATGTGGCAGTTTACTTCCAACTCAAATGATCCCCTATCCAGACACGTGATCTTTCTTGCTCTCATTAACCCTCCCCTTCCTTTTCAGGTTATTTTCTCCCCTCTCCCTCCCTCCACCCATTCTTCAGTATTTTCTTTCAGTGCCATTTCATCCTCGGTCTTCCCTTGTTCTTCTTTCAGCCCACTTCTTGCTGCGCTTGAACTTGTGTCCAGTTTACTCAGCCTATGTCCTCCTTCCACTCTCCTTACTCTTTCATTCCTTCCCCCATTCTTCCCCAAAATATCCCTCCGATGTATTTATACACCTTTCTGTTGGTTTGCTTCCCCACTTTCCACCGTTTCCTCCCTCTTCTGTTCTTTGTTTCAGCTCTTGCACAAACTTCAACTTTGTATCCAAAAAAAACAAAACATTGACATTGACAGTCTCTGCTCTTCTCTCAACATTGTTCACTCTCCCTAATCTGTGGAGACCTGTTGCCACCATGCCAGCCTACTTCGTGTTGGCCAAGTCATTCTGTGAAACAACTGGACATGTACTCAGTCTGTTTCTTTTCCAACAGGCATCTCCCAAAATGGAAACCATTCAATACTGGACCTTTTCATGTCAAACGTTTCCTCAAACATCCCCTCCTCCTCCTTCCCCTCCACAGACCCTCAATGCTCTTCTGATTACATTGTGATGGTTGTGAGCCCCGAGAAGAACAGTTGTGAACCCCCGAGGACAAAGCACATACACATCAGTTTAAAGCTAGTTATGCCGTAGTATTCTGTTTAGTGATTAAGAATACATCCTTTTTATGTGGATATATACTGTATGTTGTGAATGTGAGTCAGAATAAGTTTATGTTCTTTCCTTTCTGCACACCCTCAACTCGAACCATTTCTCGCAACACATGTACACGGTGCAGACAACGAATTTCCACGTCCATCTCAACAAAATGCTTCCCCAATCCCTGCCTTATCTACCTCCTATTCTAGCGGAAGCAATCCATCACCTTTGACAGATGGGCGGTGAGTTCTCGACCCTCGGCAGAAATACCCCCTCTGCCCAATGAAACTGCATTGCTGGGCAAAAAACAAAGACCAAGTCAATCACCACCAAAGGGGTGCCCTGACCTCCCCACCAGTCCAAACCAGTGGATTTCAGAGTGGTTCGGGGGAGATCGGAGACGCAGCATTTTCGGAAAGACAGGAGTGAGATAACCATTCCGTTCTTTGGAGCGAGACAGGAGATTTGGGGAGATTCACACAGAGATTTGGATTAGACAAGTTAGACAGATTGAGATTGGAGCGAACTTACAGATTTGCTCGCTTTCTTTCCTGCCTTTCTTTTCTCTTCTTCGCTTTCTGACATCCTATATTTTTCTTCTTCCTTAACTCACCTTCATTCTCTCTGGCTTTTTACATGGATGCACACACACTGAGCTCAGCACCTTCATCTCACCCCAACTATCACCACACCACCACGGAGCTGCCCACTTCACCTCGCAAGACTGGATGATATTCCCACTCAGCCATGCAGTCCATCACGTTCGGCCCAAGAATATCCAGCATCCCCACACGATCGGGGAGCTAACGAAGTGGAGAGAGGAATCCGGCATCCAGTGGGTGAAAGGTGAACCCGAACTGCCAAGCATTGGGGCAATCAGAATCACAGCCGGGTTTGTGGAAGGTGCGTCAGGTTCGTGTAAAACCCCTCACCATCTTTCTCACCCCTTTTCCCACACTCTCTCCCACTTCGTCAGGCGTCTGGATCCATTTGTGTCGAGGTGCTAAGTAATCCTTTTAAGGATCCAATGGCAGATATATATTGTTACGGCTGTGGAAATTCGCAGAACACCAGAAAGGTTCCTTAGATCAGTTAGATCGATAAGTCTGTGTTCAGTTAGATTTCCCCACCGTTGTTTAAATGGAATTATTCGTGTTCACCGGGCTGCGACCCTTTGAGGTAGCCATTTTTCTTTTTCTGTCGTTATTTTGGACCAACCATAAACTCAACAACCAAATCACCACCACCTTCGCCTCTTTACCTCCACAACCGACAACAAAACCCCAAACATCGCATCACCTTCGTTCCTGAAGCGACGCCATCTTCGCGCCAGCAGCGGCGGGATATGAACAAACGACATCGCTGCGGGCAGAGGCAGGGGTTTTCTCGCCGCCAAGCGTGTCGGTGATTTCCACGATGTCGGCTTTCCGGGGTCGAAGGTCGAGCTGTCAGACCAAGCGCGTCGGTGATTTCCACGACGTCGGCTTTCCGGGGTTGAAGGTCGAGCTGTCAGACCAAGCGCGTCGGTGATTTCCACGACGTCGGCTTTCCGGGGTCGAAGGTCAAGCTGTCAGACCAAGCGCGTCGGTGATTTCCACGACGTCGGCTTTCCGGGGTCGAAGGTCAAGCTGTCAGAACGAGCGCTTCGGTGATTTCTACCACGTCCGCTCTCGGGGGGTTGGAGGTCAAAGGGCAAGGGTCGATTCTCGCTTCCCCGGCCCTATATAAGGACGAGCAGAACGGAGCTCCGGGTTGTTGTCGATCGGTGGTGAATCTGTGGAGCCGCAGTCTAGAGGGGTCGAGTGGTTACGGAATCTGGGTCCGTTGAAGAGGGTTGTGGTGGGCGAGTGCGAGTCGGGAGAGAGTCAGAGTTGTTGGGAGTTGGCGAGAGTTGAGACGGTGGAGTTGAGAGCGTGAGGCAGTGAGTTGGTGAACGGAGCAGGGACGCGGAAGGGCACTCGGTGGCAAACCAGAGGGCTACGTGAGACCACAGCCAGGGAGAGCTTGCCAGCGCCAAGGCAGTCGGGGTGAACGCAGCATCAACTCGCTGATCGAGCATCAACGCCTGAAAGAGCATCAACCCCCTTTTTACCGAGCATCCACGCTGAGAGAGCGCCGGTAACCCCGTTCGTTCCCCCCAACCGCTCTGCCGGCTGTATGGCGCGAGCCTGCGCGTCCGTGTGGGGAAT
>CM068961.1:102278468-102302231 GCA_035128595.1 Eptatretus atami | reverse complement strand
AAGTGACTGTGCTTGTGAATAAACCTTTGCTTGGAGTCGGTGGTATTGGTTTCATTGCTTTCTTGCCTGTATCCGTGTTTTATTCATTGTTGGCTGTACATACGTGCATGACTGTCACGTGCCAATGTAAATAAATGGCTTGTTTGACTGTTTCGCCGTTCGTTGGGCGTCCTTTCCCGTGACATCTTGCATCGTGGAATACATTAGTCGGGGTTGTAAGCACCCGTGGAGTAGAATCAAATCCGTCAAGGTCGGCGATAACACCGCTCGGTTATCACTGAAGTACGGAACGGACCGCTTAAGCGGTTCGTGTCCCAGGCCGACCTGCGGCGCGGTGCAGCCCGCGCGGGTACTTAGTGTATATGACATCGGCGATTCACCCTATTTCGCGCGGGTAGAATGCGACTGGGCTGTGGTGAGGTTAAACCCCCACCCGTGACTGGTTCCTGGCGATAGTTCCAGGAGGGTCATGACTGAATTGTCTGTCCGTTGGGCGACGCGGCTGCCATTAGAGGTACGTGGCCGCTCGCACGCCGGCGGGCGCGAATTCGCAACAATATCATGTAGGAAATAATGGGAATAGATGTGTGCTTGCACATTTGTGAATATTGCTTGCCTTTCATGATTTCTCCCGCCATTTTCTCATTTAAATTGCCCAACCGCCATTTTTGTAATAAATTGATGAAAGTCGATATCGTGTCTTGACTTAACCTGCTCAGGTTTGATCGGAGATGGCACTCCTGGGGCAAGGGCCCAAGTGATTAATTGGTCTGATGGACTATGGAGGACAGCATGTAACATTGGTTTGTTCAGCCAATAAGTATCTGTTACACAGCTGTCGGCGAAGTTCCCCAGCTGCTTCATTCATCTCAGAGGTATGGTAAACCAACCCTGGGTGCAAAGATCGAGCGAGAGGTGAAGGTTGTCGATGGCGGCCGTGGTATGTTGAGACACGCCAGCCTTTTGGAGTTATCCGGGCCATGTCCGTGACAATATGTTGGTAAAAATGTTCAACTGTGGTGCACAGATACGAGTGGTGATCAAGACCATTTGAGAAAATAACTTGCATTCTCCTCCTGAAAGGCAAACCTTACTGATAACCTGTAGCCTCACCACACAGCTCAGCACTATTGTGTATCTGCCCAAATAAAGAGCTAGGGAGCTCACAAGATAGCCAAAGGTATGCACACTCGCCTGTAATCTGTCTAGCCTGGGTTTAAATCTTGGCGCAGCTATAAACTGTCACCCTGAAATTTTGCAAGAATGGCGATGCATAAATGTGTTTCCCATTCCTCAAGTGGACGTTAAACTGAGTGTCCCATCTGCCAGCATTCGTTGGTGGATGAAAGATCCCACAGTGTCCCTTGCAAAGAATAGGAAAGCTATTGCCAGCACCCTGGACAAATTCTAAATTTCTGCTTTGGCCTACAAGAAGAAAAGCCATGGCCCAGCATCAGGCTCATCTGCGATCCAAATTTTCCAGCATCTCACCCTACTCTAAATTCTGAAGCCTGATGGGAGCTGGTCAGGTCTGTCTCTGGCACACATGCCCCTTCCATTCCTTCCCATGTAAAGGATGAAGTCACGGTGGATACTGCTTGAGAAAAAGCCGAATTCTTGACTTCTTTCAAAAGACCAGTCCAGCCCTTCCTGTACCTACCCTTTCCCTTATTACAGAAAGTTCCCTCAGCATATGGACTTTTCAGTGGAGAAGTTTCTTACACAACTTTTCCTGATTGCATATGTGCTCACCTCTTCAGGAACTGTGTTGCAGTCCAATGATTCTCTCTTTCACAGGTCCTTTTTGAATGGGGAACTTTTTCCATTTTGGAAAGTTTCAAATATCACTCCAATCCATAAGAAAGGTTCCAAAACTGATCCACTTAGTCGACACAACCTTTTTGCCATCATAAGCAAGTGCAGTCCATCACTACGGTTGATCTCAGGCACCATCTCTTCTGTAGCAACAGTTTGACTTCTTACCAAGCTTTCCACCTTGGTTAAGTGACTTCCAATGGCACAGCAGTGGATGGATGTGCTGAACCACAAGGAAGAGGTTCAGGGCCATCTCTGGATAGCACTAAAGCCTTTGACACTATCTGGCATCCAGCCTCGATTTCTAAGTTTTATTATTTTCGTACTCAGGGTCCCTTGCTCAAGTGTTTTTGCAGTTTTTTCTTGAAGCGGAAGTGGCCTTTGATGCTGACCTTTTCCATCAGGCTGGGTTCCCACAAGACAGCATCTTCAGACCGAAGTTATTCTTGATCTATATCAATAATCCGATTATCTTAAAAACCAACTTTTCCATTTTCTCTGACTACTCTGTGCAGAACAGTATATCACTCTGGTGAAAGACAGCCTTGCAGATGGAACCCCTTTCATCAGACAGAAACAAGGTAAGTCGCTGGGCAGCACCTTGGAGCAACATTCAATTCTAGCAAGCCACACCATCTCTTCACAAGGATAGGCAATTCATTTATCCAATACACTTTGGATAGCCACGGAAGAGATGCAGTCCCTGGAACTCCTTGGCCGATTTGCCACAACCTTTCGTGGGAGGATTACGGCATATCTCCAAACTGGTGGAAAAGGCTAGTCGCCAACTGGGTATTCTCAATAGAGTTAAAGCATTCCTGAGCAGCAATAAGATCATCAGTGTACAAGACTTTCATACAGAGCACCATGGAGTGTAGATCCTTGCTACGGGATGGTGCTCCTGTTTCCCACCTTGCTTTTCTTGAATCTTCATCATCTGAGTTTCCTTGCAGTTTTTAGATCCTCGTGGAGGATCTCTAAGTCTTACTCACGTTGTTGTTCTTAATCTTCTTCTGGTGGACTTTTTTGTTTCACAGCCTACAGTTTTCATCGAAACTTCCTGAAACTTGGCATATATATGTTAAAATACCCTGCGCAGACAGTAACTATCTCCGATTTTGAAAATTCCTCCTAGAAAAAAGTTATGACGTCAAAATATCTCCGCTAATGGAAATCGCCTAAAAAATTATCTCCGAAACGAGGCAAGCTTTTGAATTCTGTTTACGGGAATTGAACAGGGCATGAGCAGAGATGAATTACCGCACATATGATACATCACTATGACGTCATATCAATTTTTATGACGTCATTCCTATTTTTTGTTTCACAACCCAGAGTTTTCATCGGATCTTCGTGAAACTTGCCATGTATATGCAGAAAGCCCACGTGCAGGCAGTAACCACTCCGATTTTGGAAATTGACGTCATAATATCGCCGCTAATGGAAATCGCCGATACCATTATCTCCGAAACGAGGCAAGCTGTTTGAATTTTGTTTGCGGGAATCAAGCCGGGCATCAACACAGATAATTTATCGCAAACCTGATGATTCACAATGACGTCATATTCGTTTTTATGACGTCATTAAGAGGACGAGGATCTTAGCTCATTTGAGCTTGTTACAAAGATAGCAACATTCCCAAATGACCTAGTCCTTCCCATTCTGTATGCAAGTTCCTTGCTGTTCTTTCAATATCACAGTAAAATGAGAAAGCCATAGAGATGATGAAAAGTGGAAAGAGAAAAAAAAAACAAGCAATGACTGACAAGGAAGAAGTTTACAAAAAAAACAAAAACAAAAAAAAACAACACAAAGTCCTACTTACATAACTCAAAAGCTTCATCGGTATACTGTACTTACTATACAGTTTAGGATGCATGATTTACCCATAAAAAAATATTACAAATGGTTCACCTAAAATAGGATGGCAGGGAATGAGTGCACAAAAATGAAAATGCAATTGGAAAATTTTTTTAAAAGCCAAACATGCATCCCATGCATGATGTCATGGCCTTTCTTTCATACAATGACTCAGACATGCAACTCGGGGTTTCCACCACTGTTACATGGTAGAAAGCACATAGTAAGGTAACAAGATGGATTCACCATCCAAAAAGCAACTGACACTTGTTTTCTTGAGAGGCAAGGGAAGTTTCTTATTTTCAGCTTTGGTTGGTGATGAAACGGCACCAAGTCAAGGTAACGTAGTGGGAATTTCTGTCTCACGACACCAATTTGCAATTCTGGTAACCAGATATTAATAAAGTTTAGTTGGAATGTTTTTCTGCAGTTGGTGGTGCACCTGTATGTCGTAGCACACTTTGTACCGCTATGTTCAATTGCTGTGCCAGAAGATAATATTTTCCCGTCCCACCAGGATTCTTTGTTACCCTGGTGACGATCTTTTCTTTAATTTAAATAATTTACTCAAACTGATTCTTTGTGCCATTTGAGTATTTTGTAATACCCGTGTACGGTATCCCAGTATCACCGGCACACCATCGTTCACAGAATGTTGGTTTTTGTTTTGGTTTTTTTTTGTCCCTTGCTGTCCTGGCATGTGTTTTAGTCCATTACTGTCATGTCAAATATCGCATTTTGGTAACTTTTTTTGTTATCCCATAATCCTAAGAAGCCAATTACGCAGGAAGTGCGAGTTTTGCCATGGCCGAAACGAATCACGCAACCTGGAAAAACGTGATCAATGGATTTGCACCCGTGACCCCGTGCCAATGGACATCCCTAATAGTCGTTCTTTAGGTCCTCACCATAAGCTCAGTCATTCGTCAAAGTAGCCACAATAACCAAACTGAGGGGAAGCTGATGGCCATCAATTTACTTGCGGACCCAACACGGCAGATGGTTCACACCTGTTGGTGTCATTCTAAATATCAGGTTGAAAAGGTAGTGTGAGCAATATGTTTTAATGGGCGTTAAAATTACAGTTAAATCAGAGGCGAGAAAGTGGAACTACTCGAGCTTAAACAAACATTGGAAATCACCATGGGAGAGTTCGGGAGTTCGGAGCAGTCTCGTTTTATTTGCCCTTTGTCAAAAATAGGGCCTAGAGGTATGCGTACTCACCTCGGAGTTGTCGAGCATGGGTGTGAATCTCAATCCAGCTATAAACTGAAAACTTGGTGTTTTGCACACACGGCGATGTATGCAGTCCGTCGGAGATTAAACCGGACCTGTCTGCTGGCGTCGGTCATTGGTGAAGAGTCAGCAAGTTATCTCCGGCACCCTGAACAAATCATCTTTTGTCAAACGTCAGGTCTGGCCAGCCGGGTTGCTAAAAGCTCGAGCAAAAATCTTTCCCGGCCGATCCCGTAAGAAAATAGGAATCATTGGGGCCATAAAAAGCAGGATTAGTAATGGATTGGTCCAGATTCTATAAAACAACGAGGAAAAAGCAAAGGCAACCAAAGAAGAAATACAAATGGAGTAAAAAAAAACACACCGTGGTATTCAAAAAAAGAATCCCTTTTTGTAGAAATAAGACTTTTTCTTTTCAATATTCAAACCCAGAACAGCTGCCCTCAATCAATCCAAAACAATGGCACGAAATTTTTATAAACCCATTTTAATCTTGTGAACAGATTAATTTTGTCGAATTTGTAATCCTCTGCTATTTGGTTGTTGTGTGGAATCACCAATGCAAAGTTATTGCACGCACGCAAGATTGGCCAATTACAGGTGCACCTTTTGGTTCATTCTTTCAAACAAAGCCAAATAAAAATAAAAATCTTCGGCAAGTCGTTCCAAATGTACCAGTAGTGCAACTAAAGCGTCAAGTCATACTTTTATTCTGCACAAGGTTGCAGACTTACCTTGCACGAATGAAACTGCCTCACCTTGCAATGTTAGGAGGTCAAGGTCATTTGTGTGCCAAAATTATTCTCACCCCAATTCCAGGTCCAACTGAAATACCTTAAAATGTCCCTCCACACTGGACTCACAAATAATACCTCCAAGAACCACACATCTGGAGTTCTCAGTCCCTGATAATTAAACACTCCCAGAAGGTGTGCAGGAGGACTTAAAACTTCACTGCACAACAGCCCTTCCTTCACAAAGCACTGTTTGCGTTCATCAGAGGGAAGAAACAGCAGTTAAGGAATACATTCCATACGACAGGAAAAGCAGCGGAGTGTATGATCGGCTTGGATCGTGCACAGTTCAAGGAATATTGGAGATAGCGAGAGGTTCCGGCACAGTCTGCAGTTCACTGGGGCACATTGTAAAGGAAAATGACTCCATGATGAGCAATGTGCAACAACAACAGGAAAATGTAGCTTCACCTGTGATGCAATGTGAAGGAAATGCTCGGTGGATGTGTGTGTAGACAATCTATCCAATTGATATTTCGAGTTAGTTTGTGCATCTTCCCAAGACGAGTGTGTTTATGCAAATACGTCCAAAACATGAAAAAATTTTCCACCAGGTGAGCAAGGTGCTCATCTCGGGTGGAAAAGTTTCAACGCTGCTCGATGTTCCAGAACGAATGCCACCGAAGTCTCGTGATCAAAACGATACGATCCTCCTCGACCAAAACTTCTTTAGCGACCCAATGATTCCCACCCTGTGGGGTCGGTGGGGGGAAGCCTTTTACAAACAGAGTGAGAATGAAGCCGATTTGAACAGGAATTCGTAATTTGTTCAGGGTGCCGGAGAGAACTTGAACTTCGCAAAATACACCGCGGGATCTTTATCATCCACAAAACACTGTTGGCAGATAGGACGCCTCGCTTAACGCAACTCCAAGGTACGGCACCTGGGAAGCACCAATCTGAAGGTTTAGTCGGGTTGGGAATCAAACAGATATCAGGTGGTTCAGAGGTAAGCGCCAGCCGAAGAAAAGCACCATCTTGCCGGGATGTCAAATCAGAGGATCATCGGCCAGGAATCTGAACCAAATAAACATGAAACTGTGCAGGTGGTTCCACAACATGGTTTTTAAAGAGGCCGTGGTTAGAATACATCCCACCCCATTATCAGGAAACCCCCTTTGGAGGGAGGACAAAACACCACCTGAAAACAACAATTCGGTTTTGGGTTAACTCGCTGTAAACGAAACGATATGCAAGTGTTCAGCAGCAGGAGCAGCAGCAGCAGCCACAGGAACTGGGTGTTGAGGGTCGGCGGGTTCAGGTTAATTTGCTTCACACACGTCGAACCACACAGGTCCCATGGAGCTTTAAAAACCCTTCACTTTCCCTCCCTTTTCACTCTCACACAATCCACTGACTAACGACAACAGCAACATGCAGCTTGGAAGCGATAACAAAATGAGCTTCAATAAATGAAAACCAAATCCTCGTCAAGCGGACATCACACAACGGAAAGTTTCAGGGGGAGTCGAGGTAAAGGTAAGGCAAGGTAAGGTGTGAATTAGCTCATCAGGTGGAGGGGATAAAGTTGGCAAATGGAAAAATAACATTTAAAATCAGGAGATTTGAACTCCCTGTGGATGTCAAAACGAACATCCGAGGCCTCGTTTGGGAAATCGTTTCCATTCGTCCAAAAAGCACGTTTTAAGAGCCAGAGCAGGTGGGCACGACGTGGAGGTAAACGGTGTGCAATGAGGTGAGGGGAAGACGGACGTCGACCTAGGGGATGGATGGACAGCGAATTACGGCAGGATGGACAAGACCCCCAAAAGAACCAGTGGAAAGACGATGACCCAGAAAAGGCAGAGGTACGGGTGTGAAGATCGAAGGGAAGAGCGGATAAATAGTTTTAAAAGGGAGAAAAGTGAGAAGGGAAACAGGAAAACGGTGCGGAGTGTGCTCGACACAGACACACCGGAGACGGAGACAGCGCGCCGAGCGAGGGCCCATCAAGCCAGATCCGCCACCGTCATGCCCTACCCCACTCAGTCGTAGATCCGGTGGCAGTGACCGTGGTTGCGGCAGAGGTCGCGGTGGTGCCGGGGAGATGCTCGCCTCGCTGCGCACACGGACGGCCCACCATGCTCCGGCGCCATGTTCCCCTGCCTGTCACGTGGTTGCAACACCCAGCTTCGAAAGCAGCGAGCGATCGTCCGCACCCTCCAAAAATTAAATAAATCCCAAAAAGCACCCTCAAGACAACGGCTTTCGGCACAGAACCTCAAAAGAGATCTTGACATGCACCCCAAATGAGAACACCCGAAAAATAAACACCCCGATCACAAGTCATCAGAGTCCACAAAACCACAACCGATAATTGATGAGCTGATAAAAATTGCACTCGAATGCGTTTTAAAATCCCGACAACCACCATGAGTAGCACCACTTCACAGTTGGTCTTGCTCACCAAGAAGAGACGCACAACCCCACCAAGTCCACATTGAAGTTATTTCTCTTCTACAGACAGACAGACAACTCAAAATGTGAATAGTCAAAATTCTCATCTGCAACCAACAACCAAGCCAAAGGTCAACAACTACTTTAATATGGAAATGGATGCACACCACAGCAATTGCAACCACCAACCGACCTACATTTTTTCACTCACAGGTGGGATTTCTTTTCCCCCCAGCCCAAATACCTGATTGAAAACCGAAAGTCATCATGAGCAAAACACCTGATAAACAACAAATGTCACCAAAAGGTAAATTGAAAAAGATGTCAGGTGGGAGGAAAACAAAACAGAATAAATCTAAGGGATCACGTCGAACCGTGGTTCAAAATGACACACAAAGACCATTTCAGGTCACAAATCAAATATCTATCAACTGGAATTACACATTTACAAACACACCTGACTTCGCAGGTGTCAGTTGTGTTGACAAAGCCAGTGTTAGAGATGCTTTTGATGTTTTCAGGCAGCACAAATCCCTCGCTCGCTGAGAAGGGTCACAGCCATGATGGAGGTCAACCCGAAAGAAGCTCCGGAGCACGAAAGAAAGCCCGATCAGAAATGGTTGAACAATACTTCGTCTTTTGGCCGAATGTTCCACTGAGAGACCCCGCACGACCGTCCAAACTACTCCAGAGCTCCGTGCATATCGAGGGCACAGCACTTGAGGAAGTGCGAGGTTATGAGGGCTTGGCACGCACTGACTCCCATGTGTGATGGTTCGGCATATTTGGCCAGAATGGACGAGGTTTTGGGCAGAGAGAGCAAAAGGCCGGCCATTCGATGCATGCAGTGGTAGAGCAACCTCTCACTGCAATGGGCAATTGAAGAGAAAGAGGTTTGGGATTGGGAAGATTGGGTGGCAAGTGGGGGGCAGCGGATTAGCAAGAGTTGGACAAGACAAGCACAAACTGGCATTCATCAACATTTATTGTTGACATGTACAACCTGGATAAACAGAATTCACTTTGCCAGTTTATTTATTTAATTCCCCATTCATTTTGCATCAAGACACGGCTTTCAAAATGATGTGATCCACCCCAGAATGCTCAGTGCGCACGCGCAGAATCCCCAAGAAATGGCGGTGTTCAGAGCATCATAAAGTACATTGTGTGTGCGGACAAGGATGGTTACCTGAAATGGCTCACAAAGCTTCCAAAATAATCCAAAAATACTTGGAAATGTACCTGAGAGAAAGGGATGTGCCTCTTCAGAACAAAAGAGTTGGAGAACTTTCTCAGCTATCCGAATGGGCAGCTGCCCGTACTGCAAACTCCCGACCATGTGGGCCGGTGCAAGGCCCGAGTGGACAGGTGTGTGTTACACAAACCCCTGACGGATTGCTATGAGTGAATGGACTTTGAACCTTGCAGTAGTGCCACCTGTGAACATGGCAGGCTTGGTGATTTATTTAATGGACGTCTGCAATTGTAAAGACGACTCTATACATCGTTACCACTAACGGTAACCAGTTCTTTGGCAAAGGACATCTTGATGACGTGAAAATACACAAACCTTGTGTATCTGGATTGGGTGCTTCTGAACACCGATGGGAAGGACATATCTGGGGCTCGTGAATGTACAGGGTAAGTTCATATAATAATATTGGCTATTAATCATGATCTGTCCGACTCATCAATGATCTCTCCGACTCTGGAAAATCTTCTTTCTCTCTTTGCTGATGACTCCACCCACTGCCGTACCATCTGTCATACCTCAGACCAGCAAGCAGTAGCTTCTTCGCTCTCTTTGCAGATCTGGGTAAATCACAAACTGGTCAACACGTGGAACATGTCTTTCAATCCTGAACAATCTCACTCTCACGATGTCTCTCCGAAAGGACCGTCTATTTCTCAACAATCCTCCAGAAGAAGTCCTTTCTTTCAAGCTTCTGCGTCTCACAGTCTGCATGATCTTTCCTGGGAAAGCACAATTTCAACCTGGCCTCAAGCCAAGCCAGTCGCCGCTGGGCATCTCCCTGTGCCGTGCAAAGTTCTTCCCTGACTGGGCATCCTCCGTCGTGCAAAGTTCTTCCTCGGCCACCTGAGCTCCTGACCACATACAAAGCTTTCATCTGCAGCCTGATGGAGTACTATTCTCCCTGTGGGCTGATGCTCTTGCCTCACCTTTCTCGGCTTCACGCTGTGGAAACCAAGGCATTTAGGATCATTGGTATCTCCACTATGAGGCTGTCTTTGAGCCTCTCACTCTCTCACTGCAGGCTTTCTGTCTTCTACCGTCTCCTCTCCGTCTCGCCCCTCCCCCCCCCCCCCCGGTGCTCTGTCTGCAATTTGTCCCCACCATATTTCTGCAGGGCGCTCAAGGGCCGCCAACAACCCCTTCTGGTAAACTACCAAAATCACGAATCACTGCTCACCTTCCACTCTTCATTCCTCTTTTTTCCCGCACCTCTTTGGAATAAACTCCCTCACTCTGTTCAATCCCATTCTTCCCTCCAGGCTTTCAAAACAGCTGTTCACTACCACCTATCGTCCCCCATCCAAATCCTCGATCTTCTCTACCCCCGTTAATCCACCCCAAACCCACCTCCTTCAACTTCCCTGATTTCCTTCCTGAAAGTCCCTGTAATATCCATCTTGTATATCCCATGTTCCCCACCCCATCCCTTCCACAGATCTCATAATGCCTCTGTTCCCCACTGTTTTGTCCTTCCCATGCCCCTCTTGTCTCATACCCCCCTTGCCGTTCGTTGTGTATTAGCTCTTATCCGAGCCTTGACAAGGTATACAAAAAAAATAAAAAAAATCATGTTTGGAGGGGTGGAGGGTGGGAGCCGTGAAGACTGTATATACTGTGTATACCGTTATAAATACAGTATATAGAATTGGTTTTGGTTCCGGGGAAATTACACTAGATGTTTGCATCGATCTGTTTCTAAAAGGAAGTGTGTGCGTATGCGTGTGTGTGTGTGTACACATTATATTATAGGAAATCAACAACCGTCAATCTCATCCACGGAGTTTTTTTTTTCCCCCTAAATCCACGGATTTGTGAGTCCGATTTACATCCAGGAACACACCAATTATGGTTAACCATTTCGAAATCGCCACCTTCGTTTAAATGCTGAAAATTATGTTAAAAAGACTCAATTGCAGATTTTGTGCGAGCAACGGCAGGTTAAAAGTTCCCGGCGAGCAGAACAGAGTAACTGAAGACGCGCACAGTGCATGCGCAAGAGGCCTTGTTGGCATTCATAGTTCATTTCGAAAGTCGTGCATTACAAAACAGCAATCCAATGTGACAGCAGGATTATCAGAAGGCCTCTTCAGTGACAAGAGAGGAGCCACAAAGCAAACAGAGGAAATTTGAGGTTGGATTGCTAACCAACGACGCAACACTTGTGAACACGACGGTATGTCCATCGTTTGTAAACGAATCAATATCCATCACTTGTAAACCATATTAGAGCTGCTTTTAGCATCTCTCAAGGAAAGTGATGTGATGTCAGGTGTTTGGCCGAGAAGGGTTGTTGGAGGACATCCGGGGAGGGGAGAATGTACGCAACTCATGTGAAGATCTAATCCACGAACATGGTGATTGTACCCATTTTTTATGAAACAGTCATACATCTCGACTCTGGTCATTTAGATTTGACAATGGCGACGAAGGTGGGATTTTAGTATCTCCATCTCTCTTGATACATATTGGCGTTTTTTTTTCTTTTCTGCTGCTTGTGTCTCAGCGTGGGTGTGGTCTGTACATCGTAAAGACGATTGTACACCCTTCCACCATTCCCTCCATTGGAAGTGCATGAGGATACCTCTTCACTTGGCTTACGCTGAACTGCTTGGGTAAAGGAATTTGAGAGACTCGTCATAGCCATGGACATGAATGACAAACGGAAGTGACCCCTTCTGCTCCACCATGCATGTGATGATGGATGTGAAAGGGAAGGAGAACCAGAATTGTCAGAATAAATCCAAGCAGCAGACTTCTCCAAATGAAACCCTAAGCACTTGAAAGTCCCCTTATTGATGATACTGACATCAGTGTCAGAAAAGAGGAGAAACAAGATGGGAAAACCACTGACCAGGATCTCAGAATGAGGTAGCCTGTTGTCGGGAGTCATCGCATGCAGCATATTTCCATCAGTCAGAACCATTTGTTGACAATTTTCTGGTACTTCCAGTTGCAAGGCATAGCCGACTGCATAGCGAAATGTGTTTCCATCTACAGACGACCATGAAGTGCCCCACAAGGTTGCAGTATCTGCACTCCTGTCCTCAGGCTGGACACTGGCTTTTGTGCAGCAATGAATAGCCACAGCTCTCACGTGATATAGATCTTTCATTTCCACGGGATGATCTGATACAGGGTTTCTGCTGCTTTGATGTTCTGGGATGCACAGCACTGATGGTGGAGTGCTCCTGTTCCTCAATAGTCTGGCTCTGCGATCAAGCCAGATCATCAGCCAGCATACAAAATGTCCTCCAGTTTCAAAATGTCCTGCTGTACATTGTGTTAGCTCTCATTCGAGCCTCGACAAGGTAAAAAAAAATTTTTTTTTTAAATCTTCCCTCAGAGCCCAATGACAAGGGCAAGAAGACTGCCAGCCACAAATTATCCGTTTTATAATTTTTCTATCAATGTCATGAAACAAGATTTGGCCAGTTCACGGAGTTGGATGGAAAATTCATCAAGAGTTTCTGAAGGAGATTGCACAGCTTGTTCAACAACATTCTTCAAAAGCAATATTCACCTTTGGTTTGAAATGCATGTCAAGAGTTATATTTTTATTTTTTAATTATAAAGAGTCGAGGCTTGTGGAAGAGCGAGGACACTAAACAAGATCAGGACATAACAGACAACAAGATGCAAAACACATGCATTAGGTGGACAAGATGGATACAGAAAGAAACTCCAAGCAGAGAAAAATTGGAAGGAGGAGGGATTTGGGTGGGGTTAACGAGGGTAGAAAACATCATGATTTTGGATTGAGGATGATCTGAGATGGTGGCGAACAGCTGTCTTGGACCTGGAGGGAAGAATGAGATTGAAGAGGATGTGGAAATTGATTGCACAAGCAGGGGGAAAAAAGAAAATGAAAAAAGAAAAGAGGAACAAGTGAGTGGTGGTGTGCAGCGATCCTGGATTTAGCTAGTTTCACTAGAAATGGGCTGATGGTGGACCGTATGTGCCCTGCAGAAACATGGGGGCAGAAAGAGCAGAGGGTGCAAGACCCGAAAGGAGGTGGTAGAAAACAGAGACCACTGGACCTGTCTGATGGTGAAGTGATAGACTCAGCTTCAGCGTGGGAGATTCCAATTATCTTGAAGGCCTTACTTTCCATGGCATCAAGCTGAGCAAGATGCGAGGCAGGGGAGCCAGCCCAGAGGGGAGAGCAGGACTCCATTAAGCTGTGGATGAAGGCCTTGAAGGTGGATACGAGTTCCTGACAACATTATAGTGATTATCCTCACCAGTATCAGGTAAGACATCAATTTTGAGTACTCAGGCCGATTTGAGGGCATTGGGAAGATTACTGATGTCCAGGTCAAGCTCGATATCAACAAAATATCATCCAGTGACATTCCATTTCAGAAGTGCAGTTGAAGAGTTGGAACACTCTCCCAGCTTGATATCATCGAAATGGTGTATGGTGCTACCTACTCCATGGTTTAGTCCAGTTGTTCCAATGCAGAAAAACATTCTGGGGTGCGGTTGTGTGTCGACATGTATGCTGCAAATCGTGCCATTGAAAAACAGCGCTTTCCCATCCAATCAAGATAACTTTTTGGTTGATCTGAATGGAGCAAATGTGTTCAGCAAGTTGGATTTAAATGCTGGTTACCATCAGCTCGAGATACCCAAGGACTCCCGCTACATCATGACATTTATTGCTCATGCTGGTGTCTTTAGGTATAACACTCATCTTTGGGGTGAACACAGCCTCAGATGTTCCAGTCATTAGCTCACAGGGCCTGGTGTTAGCTAAACGGTTAGGTGCTTGACTTGAGATCCTAGGATCTTGAGTTTAAGCCCGTTCCGTTGAATTAACACCAGGTAGGGTTGACTCAGCCTGTCATCCTGAGGTTGGCAAAATGAGTACCAGCTTGCTGGTGACAGGTAATCATCAGTATCACAGCTGCACCCTCAGAAAATGATGCAGCCAAGCAGCCACAGGCTGCATACGAATAACTAAATAAATTAGCTCCCATCTCTGATATACCAGGGTTTTGCAACACATCCAATAAAGTCATCATTTTTAGTAAAGACCAGGAATATCATGACCACACTCTTCATTGTGTTATCCAGGTTCCATGAGCAAAGTCATGTTAAACAGAGAAGTGTCTGTTCAGCCAATCATCAATGAAGAATTTTGGGCACATTCTTGGAACATGGAGTGTCACCTGAAGCCTCAAATATTTCAGCCGACAAGGAATGTGATGCCATCCATCCCACCCTCCCGCTCCCCCCACCTACCCCCAATACCATCGAAAGTTTACAGTCTCCTCAGAAATGGCCCAGTACATGTCCCATTTCATTCTGAACTTTGCTGATGTTAGCAGCTGTCCTCTACATGCACAAACTCAGAAGAATTCCAGATGGGATGTTAGCAGCTGTCCTCTACATGCACAAACTCAGAAGAATTCCAGAATTCCAGATGGGTCAGAAAGAAGATTCAGATTTCCACAAACTCAAACTTCGATGACCTGACCCCAGGGTTCTGCAGTACAGTTACCGACTGATTTCAATGTCAGCCCGATTGAAGTCAGTGCCGTTCTCGCACAGAAGTCAGAACTTGGTACGAGTATCACTGCATAGTCGAGTCGACCTCCGACTGATGCAGAATCTTGATACAGCCAGACTGAGAGGGAGACCCTGTCGATTATGTGGGCTGCAGAACATTTCCATTTATCTGTTGAGCCAGGAGTTCACAGTGATCTGTGAGCACAATCCTCCTTAAGGGGAATCCAAATGCTCAGACCACCTCGACCCTAATCTATTCCTTGATACCCTACAGAATAAATACGATAAGTCTTTTTCCCATTTGTGATTTATAAAGCAAGTAATTTTGTGATTAAAAGTCGAAATCATCTTCTTCATGTTTAGCAGTGACATCGCACCTGGAAGTTGACCGCCAGATTTGTAATGTCAACGGGTTACATTGCGGTACGATTTAACTCAAACAGTGAATAATTTTCGATTTTCCACAAATATGCAGAGTCGATGCGTCCTTGTTGGTTACAGTAATACAAACCAAGATGGTTTCACACAACACCAATGGCTGAAAGACCCTAAGTTTACCAGAAATTGGACGACGTTTGTCCGAAATACCCGAGTGTGGATCGGGCCTAGAAAATTATCGCTTTTGTGCTCAGAACATTTTACAGAGCACTGTTATGAAACAACAGAGATTGCTTGATCTTGTGGTTATCTGCCACGATTGAGCAAGGATGCCATCCCCATGATCAAGCAGAAGAAACAGCTGTCGCTCAAAACTGGAAGAATATCTCTACCAAGCTACCAGAACATGTACACGGGTGACCACTCCCTCCCTCCACAATCACACCACTGCACACACACCCCTACACCATTACTCCCACACACCCCTGCACCACCCCCCCTCAATACCCACAACCACCAACCACACCCTCCTCCTCTCCCTGTCCCACTAGCACCACTTCCCCATCCACTGGGGCAGGACATCGGCATCGGCACGTACCACGGACGAAACACAACGACCACAGACACAAATGGCGTCCCGGGAAAGTATGAAACGAGATGATCCCGCAACATACAAGACACCTGGTCAGCCTGCGACAGTGTGGCAAAGCATTTGCCACCCATTTTGTCCGCCATGTCCGTGCTTCTGCTGGAGTAATATAACCGATTTGTCAATAAATCCAAAACCCCTTATAAATCATCAATTGAATGGAAAAACAACGCATCAATCTACAGTGAACATGCGACCTGCATTTTCATCTTCACCAACACTTCCATTGTCACCATCTTCGTCTGAGTCACTCGCACAAGGCTCAAAATCATACAGCCCCATAATTCCCCCAAGAAGGTCCATCATTAATTTTGTCTCCAATGGTTTCTTCAAAATCTCACTGATCAGTTTCAACAAACTGAGAACCTTCAGAGTTGCTAATGACAGTGGATTTGGTATCAGAATCCGAGCTCAAAATACATTGTTTCTCCATGTCAGCTGCCATTTGGATCAAGGTGGGTTCAAGGTGTGACTTCACTGGTGAAAATCGACACTTGTGGGCTTTTATTCAGCACTTTGTGATTGGCAAAAAAAATCTTTCCCTTTAAATTAGACCGTGATTGATTTTCAATTGTTTTCAGAAGAAAAAAAAAATTGCATTTGGGTTCCCCTTTAAGGGCATTCTGAACAATCCACGATCTAAATCCATGGCTCAGTTAGAATGTGTGTCTACACTTCCGACCATTGATTCAAGGTTGTGAACAGACCTAGTAATGTAAATGAGGCAGACTTCATGTCTCATTATCCTGATTGATCCATGAGTTCACCAAAACATGTTTCTCACATCAATGATCACATTTGACATGCATATCAGCAGATCTTTCCGCCTTTCCTCCAGCCATTGGATCAGATTCATTGTGCAACCGCTAATGATGCAACGCTGGAATTGTCATCAGACATGGCAATCGTTGGGATCACCTGCCACCTAAACTCCAGCCGTTCAAGCACATGCAGCAGGAGTTGCCCATCGCTGATGGCATCGGTCTCTGTGGTGATCGTATTGTCCCACCAGAGCATTCGTGATCAAGCTGTCAAGATTGCACATGGATCCTACCAGAACATCGTCAAAACAAAGCAGTTTTCGTGAACACATATGGTTCCCTAGGATAGACTGTTGGATGGAGCCTGCAGTGTCAATCAGCGACTCAGTTATTGTCACCAGTCCAAACGTCGAATAATGTCCCCGTCGAGTCCCTAAGGGGCCCGTGGCTGAAACTGTCTTTTGACTTCTGTGGATTTTTTACCAGTGGTGATTATGCTATGGTGATTATTGATGACTACAGCCAATTTCCAGAGGTCTAAGTTCATTGGTCCATGTCTACAAACACTGTCATTTCTCACCTCAATACTATCGCTGCTCAGCAGGGACTGCATGTGGTCCACACTGACAATGGGCCACCGTTCAACTCAGATAAGTTTCAAAACTTCGCCGATAATCTGGGTTTTGACCACAGAAAGATAACTCCTCTATGGCCACATGCGAATGGTATTGTTGAACAATTCATGAAGACTGTCCAAGGCAGTCAACACTGCTAATTTTCAGCATCTGAACTGGAAGCAAGATCTCTCAAGTTTTTTTTTTCTCCATCAGTATCCAGCAACACTTCCCCCCACTTCTGTCAGTCAAGCAGACTTGTATGGCAAGAAGACACATGACCCCACTTTCTCGTACATCTGAACATTTGTTCCCTGACCAATCGGTTCGCTCTCGAGACTGGTCTCAAAAGGAGCATATGAAGTTGTATGCCGACCAACAATCATGCCACCACATGGCCCACCTTGGAGCCGGGTCATCGCATTCTCGTGATACAACCACATCAGAACAAACTACGCCATGACAACTCACGACCGTTTGAGGTGATCGATCGACATGATCACTACACAACGACCTGACAGATTGTGCAAAATTATGCTTAAATTCAGAGGTGTCGGCACTTGTCAAAACTAGGCATATGGTCTTAAACTCGTATTAGGGTACTCCTAAAGATCCAGGTGGATGCCGGATGAAAGTATGCCCAAATAAGGAATTAAAGCACATACATGACCAAATATTGTAAATAAATAAATAAATAAAATCTGTGATTTTAAATGAGTAATATGTATACTACACATACGTTCATATAAAATCAAATTGGACAAGACAACTTATTTAGGTATCAATGGCTGGTTTGTATTTCGGCAAAATACAAATAGTGAGAAATTACAAAACAAATCATCGTTTTTCTCAAAACCAACAATTGCTTGCTTGCTTAAGTTCATTGAGCTTTGCAAGTTGCTCAGGCTTTTGCGATTCATTGCACCCAAGATAGAGAGGTTGGGATATCCCATCTGGCACGGTGTCCTCGCTGCCACACTACAATCTGTGTCCAGTGAAATGTGTTGTGTCCACCAATTGTTTCTTCAAGCACATCAATGTTATTAAAAAAACAAAAACAAGAATTATACACCCTTGAACATATGGGGACAATCCAGAGGGAATGAAGACAGCCATTTCTTCTATATTTCTCCAAGATTTGTGTGGCAATGGAAGTGCGGTCCATTCTGCATCCTGTATCCATTCCAACTGTGTCATGAAGAATTAAATTAGTCAATCAGACATGCTGAACCTGTTGCTTGGTGGAGTGCTTGTCCAAATCCCACAAGTTTGGCTGTCAACTTTCTCTTTTATGGAAACACCAAAGATCATGTCTTGTGCAATACTGGACAGAGTTCTTTTTGTATATTCATCTTTGCATTCTTCTAAATGTAGGACAGATATGCCTCTAAACACAATGTGAAGGAAGAGGTACAATGTAATAGGAATGAGTTTCTCCATATGCTCTTGATAAATACCTGTCCAACCAGTTATGTCCTGGCATGTCCTTCAATTCATTTCCGACAAGCAATGCTGCGTGAATTGTAGTGATGAACTTTCAGATGTTAGTCAGGATTTTCATCTTCAGATGATGGTTCATCTTTCGATGCCAATGAACTTGGGATGAGTTGACTAGACATTGCACTTGTGTACATCAGAAGAGATGCCTTGGTATCCAGGGGTCTCACAAAGCTAAATGCTGATCCAAGGTTTTTTTTTTTTTTTTTTCGTACTTCATTGTGGAACCTCTTGCGTCTAAGCCAAGTATGTTTGAGGTACACCCACAATATATTCTGTTAGACCAGGTGCTATATCAATGCCATACATCACCACGCCACACACATTTCCTTTCTTGAGACTTTCAAGTATGTCATTGCGCATTTCATCCAGAAATTTGCGATGGATGGCAGTTCGGTTGATGCTGTGACCTTCATCCTTGTGTGAACATTTTCACTTAAACAGGACAAGGCATTTTCTGAGATACTTTCCTTCTGCTGCAATAAAGTCACTTATTCCAACCACCCATATCCTCATGCCAATCTTCCTGTGACATTTCAATTATGCTTTGGAAGAGTTACATTTTTCTTATCTCATAGACACTCTCCTGACTACCCGCTTGACAAAATACACATCGAGTTCAATTCATCCAATGAACACCGTCTTGAGGATCTTGGAGCTGCTGCTGCATGTTCATCGTGCTGTTCATGTGAGGAGGAAGCTGGAGCAATGTTTCAAACTCACTGTTCCTTCTTTGAGACATTTTAATCTTTCTTTGGACGTAAAACTGCCACAACAGTGTATGCCATCTCAAATCACTTGCTGTCCACTGACTTTCAGAAAGGTTATGGATTCTATCCAACACAGTTAACGAATCGAAGTCTCCAAGTTTTAGGTGCTCATCAGCGACATCTCAGACTCGCATCAGCGACATCTCAGACTCGCATCAGCGACATCTCAGACTCGGCAAATCAGCGACATCTCAGACTCGCATCACGACATCTCAGACTCGCATCAGCGACATCTCAGACTCGCATCAGCGACATCTCAGACTCGCATCAGCGACATCTCAGACTCGATCAGCGACATCTTCAGACTCGCATCAGCGACATCTCCAGACTTCGCATCAGCGACATCTCAGACTCGCATCAGCGACATCGCAGACCCGCATTCAGCGACATCGCAGACTCGCATCAGCGACATCGCAGACTCGCATCAGCGACATCGCAGACTCGCATCAGCGACATCGACTGTGGTCTCTTTAGTTCTGGTAGTTTGGCAACGAATACATTGCTGCACGTCTGTCTTCTGATTGCCTTTTCAGGCTTGTCACAGGGTGTACATCCATCCTGAACCACAAAATTTACTTTCAAATTAAAAATCGATACAATATATAATTTTTACCAAAAACAACATACCAAGTTTACACAGCCACCCTTTCCCTTCATCAATACTCACTTTAGATAGGCATAGACCATATTGGTCAGTCGACAAAGCAAAAAATCCCAATTAATCATGGTTCTTACCCTGAAGAAATCTCCATGTTATTTACAAACAACACAATCAAAGAATGTTAAAACCAATGTTAAAAACACAATTGAAGAATGTTTATAAACAGCGGTGTACCTCAGGGTTCTGTCTTGTCTCCAACACTCTTCCTTCTTTTTATTAATGACCTTCTCTCTTCGACAAATAACCAAATGCACTCGCATGCTGATGACTCAACATTACATTCTCCATGTTTTTCACATCTACTCCATCTTTCCTCACTCGATCTACATCTCGTTTCATCACAGCCACCTCTTTAAATTAGGATTTGGACAAGATTTTTCAGTGGGTCAAATGTAATCAAGTTATGTTTAATGCTTCTAAAACTCAATTTCTTCTGAGATCTTTCTCTAAAACTCCTCTCAACTCTCCAATCTCCTTTGAAAGCTCCACAATTACACCATACTAGCATAACCCACGCTCTGCGCGACATGTTGGGGTGGGTGTGTTTGAGAAAGGAACTGATGCAGCAGTATCAGTAGTAATTTTACTTTAATGCAGTAAGTGGAATATGATTTCACTGTTTCAGAACCATTTTATTTACTTTTTTTTGTACCATGCACCTCATATGGTCTTTCAGATAATGTAAGCCGAAATATCACGTTACTCGAGCGCAGAACAAAGTCGAAGATAGCACGACACGAAACCACAAACTCGGAAATAATAGATAAGATGATTCAATAAACTTAATAAGTATTACCCTAACATAAAATAATCCTGGAATCCACACATTACGCAAATAGCCAAGTCTGCCTCTAAGAAATTAGGAGTCCTGTTCAGATGTCAGAGATTCTTCTCCGCTGAACAGTTGGTTCAACTACATAAAGGATTGATTCGTCCTTGCATAGAGTACTGCTCTCACATCAGGGGAGGTTCTAGCTCCACATAATGGGCAGAATTGAATCCAAAGTAATCTGACTTATCAACTCTCCCAATCTGTCCTCAAAACTCGACCAGCTAAAATTACGCCGCAAAGCTGTCTCTCTTTCTCTTTTGTATAGATATTACTTCGGTTTCTGCTCACGAGAACTTGCTGCTTGTGTACCACCACCATGAGCGAGACCACAGACTACTTGACAAACCACATCACATGATCATTGTGTGGCCATTGGCAACTCAAGGGTGGGTAGTTATGTTTGTTTTTTCCCCTTCACTGCCAAACTCTGGAACTCTTTACCTTCTCATGTCTTTCCAAACACTTATGACCTTCCCCTTTTTCAAAGAGCAGATTTTTTTCTACTTCCTCAAAAGCTCTTGGACTATTCTCTTTTTCTTCACTTTTCTATCTGCAGTTTTTTTTTAAGGCCTGGCTTGGATGAGGACTATATCGTCTGTGACTAGATCCCTCAACATGAAAAATAAATAAATAAAATAATTATCGAAGTAAAATGATGAATTCCACACACACTTTATGAGCTCCAACAAATCTTATCTACTCATGACACATGAAATAAAGCAAAGAAAGACATCCTTCACAACTCCATGTCTTGCATGCACCAAATACTGGATCACTTTTGGAAAACTTTTATATCAAACACTCCAGGTATACTTGACTTCATGGCACAACACAGATGCTCATAAATATCCCCATCCACATCCCCATACCGCACTATGGACAAAGGCATTGGTGATGTAATGCGAGGTGAACAGGATATAACAATCCAGATAAACTGTTGGTGTGAATTACTGCCAGACATATGCAATCTTTCAATACAACAATCCATCGACATTTTCCATTTGTTGTCAATTACTGAGTTTCTTTTGATTAACATTGAAAGAATGGAATAAAGCGACACTACAGATTTCAGTCACTGACCACCGAATGACAATGAGCTATTGTTGCATGTAATGTTGCAATCAATAAACCAGAAATTCATGAAAAGGGAGGGAGTGATATTTAACTGTGAACATGTGTAATATACGACTGGAACACAAATCATTCTGTTGAGAGAAATCAACACTTAAATGAGCTTTAACTACACATTAATCATGCAACAAAACATGGTTGAGAAAAACGATGATTCCTTTTGAAATTTCTTTGAATTTGTAGAAGAAAAAAAAAGAAAGAATAATCAACCAGCCATTGATACCGAAAGAGTTGTCTTGTCCACTTTAAATTTATATGAAAGTAGAAGCTGGGGCTACCAGGCACTGCCCTGGAGGGGGATGGCGAGGGAAAGGGGGAGTTCCCGACGCTGCCTGGTTGGGTGAGCCTCTCCCAGCAGTAGTAGTTTCGGCCGTGAAAGAATAACAAATAAACGAAATTATTTGCAAGATTTCAACATTTTCAATTCACATGTGCCAGAACCCTGACGTAGTTTCATCTTGTGCAATGCCTTGGGGAAAGGGTGTTGGGGGGGGGGGGGAGGGATTTATTTTTTGTACTCATGACCTGATTGTGGTACCCCAGCACATTTGCAAAGTTTGGTGGAGATTGACCCAACCGTTAAAAAAAAAAAATTCCGATTGATTTTTCAGACGTACATACAATACAGAGAATTTCCTTGTGGTGGGGGTAATTTTGGGGGGGTCTTTTTGGTGCTCTGACTTGAACCTGGGTACCCCCAGAACTTGTGCAAAATCAGTTGGAGATTGGGCCAGCCTTTCTTTTTCTTTTCTTTTTTTAACCTCGATCACCGAAGGTGAAGAAGGTCATGTTTTCACCCCTCCTCTGTTTGTTTGTCTGTGTGCATGATATCTTAAAAAGTTGTGGACAGGTTCGGTGTGTGACGAGGATGAACTGATTTTGATGAAGATTTTGATGAATATCCGGATACTTGAATTTTTAAAGCGATTCTTCACCATTGAGAGATAGGGCCAAAAACGATATAGAGCACGACATCTCAAAAAGTTGAGGACGGATTCGGATGAAACTTCTGGGGAAGGGAATTAGCACAAGTGGATGGGCTGAATGGCCTTTCCCTGGGCTTTGTTAACGATGCAACTAGAAACTGGAGAACAAACAAGATAAATAATAATAAAAATAAAGCAATTTTAGATTTTCAATTCAAAATTGTGAAAATTTCAGAATGAGGAAACAGAGCAATTAAAACAAAGGGTTATATGGAACAGCAACAGGAAAGACAGTCGGTTACAGATACTGCATCAAGCCACCTGGCAAAGATTGGATTTGTCTGTTTTGTATTCCCAACTGAGCACCCAACTCACGATGTTGTTGAGCCCATGTTAAAATCCCATTGACTGTTGATTTTTAACCCCCAGACACCAAATATCCTTGCAATCCATGCAAAGGCACGATTTCTCCTAATGTCCTTGCTCAACATGTTCTATATGTACAAGCTCCTGAGCTACAGATGAAAAATGGTAAACTGAGTAAAAGAGCAAATAGAAAGATAAAAGCCTCATTCATCCAAATTCTCCCAAGAGTAGTCTCTATCTTGCAATACAAGGTTGGAGAACAACGAAAGCCTTCTCAAGTCTGCACAAGGACATTTTATGGGTCTTTAAA
>CM068961.1:102251287-102261648 GCA_035128595.1 Eptatretus atami | reverse complement strand
CTGCTTTCGTCGTCTATAATTTTTCCCGTTGCCCCCTCGTGTCTTGTTTTACACGTCTCCCCATTATTTGTGGCGTCGCTCGTTCATCCCGACCTCCATTGCGGCCGACACTTCCACACTCCCTTTTATCGGTCAGTCTCCCACGTACAGTGCCGTCTCCTCTGCCATTTTCCCTTCTACCTGTCCAGACCTCGCCTGCAGTTCAGACCCATGCTCTGCAGTCCCTCACTGTGTTCACATATCTCCCCTCAGTGTTGCATGTTCGCATCCATGCGGCTTTCCATATCCCCTTCATTTCTTGCAAATCAATTGCGTCATTCCCTCCTAATCCGCGTTGAAAATCAGATGGTCCTGACAAGGCCAATTTCGCCCAACCAGGGGGTATTTGACGGAAGAGTGGGGGGGGGGGTTCAACGCCCACCCCTGCCACTCCCAATACCCCTTCTGGGTTTGGCTGCGGGAAATGTCTTCCTGCATGGTGCCGTTCCTGCGCAACTGTTCCTTTACCAATATATTACACCCCAATGCCAGCTCACATCTTGTCCGCCAGTGGTGCGTGTCTGAGAATAAATCACTCGCTCTCATTGTAGTGAAACGGGGGGGGGGGGGGCGGGGGTCTTGCTCCGTCACCCCTGATCAATCCGTTAATTTTGTGGAGGCGGAAGATTCGAACCCGCTCGAACACCAATTTGTTAGGAGTCGAACCCCGCAATGTTTCTTGGAGTGGAGGGGTTTCATATCCCACTCCTTTAGTTGAAACAACAATAATTTAACTTCCCCCTTTTTCTTTTTCTTTAAAATGCTTGTCCCTAACCCTCCTATCCCTTTGTCCGCTACCTTCCTGCAAGCCTACCCCAACCCTTGAATATTCTTTCTGAAGGGACAACAAAGACTAGTGTTCCGCCTCGAGGCCCAACAAAGCCTCAGAATAGGGCCTCCACCAGATTCAGCAATCTTTCCCAAGATGTCCAGCGGCCTTTGGAGAGCGAAGGATGGTGGGCAAAGGGTACAGTTTTTTTGTAACTGTCTATCCTTTATGTAAACTATAAACTATCCCCGGGGCTTTCACCACGCCTGTCTCTATAACTTGGTTCTGAAACAAGATCCCATCACTGTGTTGGTGTCCATTTTCAATTGGGCCCTGCCCACAAATTTTCTCTCGTGCCCTTTGTCACAATTTGTGCTGGGCACATGGCTCAACTGTCAGAGACTTCCGTCTGCCGAACTCTAACTACGCACCCCGAGCCCTGACGCCTGTTCCACCTACCTGCTCCCTTGAACCGCGAGGGGGGGGGCGGTCCCTCCTGGCATTGCCCCCCTTCCATGCCACATGGCATTTTGGTGCTCCGGTCCCTTTCCGAGGTCGCCCGTGCGCAGACACTTATCCTGGTCCCAGGACCCATGGCCTACTCTGACCAACTTCCGGTGCCCGGGTGCCCCCTACTCAATACGCTCATTACAACAGCCACGCTCCCAGCCAGTTCAATGACTTCCTGCACCCTTCAAAAAGGTTTTCGAACCTTCTTCCCACACCAACAACAAACGACCTCCTTTTTGTAAATTGACTAACCCACTAACTAACATACTGTCCCCAGGTCCCTTGGGTGATTCCCTCCTTCCCCCAATCATTCATTCGCACCATGCTACCAACATTCACTCAAACAAATTAAAAATCTCCGAATCGGACTTCAACCAAAAATTGAATCAATCTTCCTCATCACACACCGAACGTATTCACCAATTATTCAAATCCGTCCACAACTTTTTGATATATCATTTTGTCCTATCTCATGGTTGAAGAATCACTTAAAATTTCGCCTAGCCGATCCGGATCCAGATTCACCAAAATCTAATCGTTCAAACCTTTGTCATCACACATAAACTGGTCCAAACAAAGTTCATCCAAATCTGTCGGCAACTCTTTCAGATTTCCTGCAACAAACAAACAATAAAACTTGGTGAAAACATAAACTTTCTCCACCTTGCGTCAGAGCTTAACATGAAAAGTATAGGGAAAGCTGAAAACATATCTCGTCAATCAACATCACTGTTGATTTCATTCCTTTTTCTCCCCTTGCCGCCGATGCATATTGGACTCGTTTTATCTAATTGCATTAAATCAGGTAAATTTTTGTGCATGTTGTTGTGTTGTATGCGTTTGATATTCACAAATCATTTGGTTTCAAATTCTCCATTATGAACGACGTTCCCGTAAACTAGACGCACTACGGAGCATCGCATTACCTCTGCCAGGAACAGTACACATTTTATATCCCACCGATAGCTTTCGCATCTGCCACCTGAACCAAAATCTAATCACCTACTCAACTCATCACCAAGGTTTCGTACTAATCTGTCCCACAACTTTTGGAAATACCGCACTATATCTAACTGTTAGAAGCCCAACGCCCACCTCACAGAGATCGAAATGATATCCACTCAGCAAATCGTTTCGCCAAGAACATCCAGCACACCCACAGAACCGGGGCGCTAAACGAAGCGAGGAGATAAGAGGAAGCGCATGGGAGGAAAACTCGAAACTGCGGAGCCATTCGGCAAACACAATCCACAGGCCTGGGTTGTGAAAGGTGCATCGGGGCTTTAGAGACCCCTCACTTACTGCTTCTCAAAATTTCTCTCATTTCCCTTGGCGTGTTGTATCCGTGTGCGTAAGTGCCGAAGTTAATTGTTTAATGCATCCGATGTGGATATCGTTATAGTGTATAATGGAATGTATTGTGCTGTTACATTTGAAAAGTCCGCTGCCTTGTTTTTTCTCCTTTTCTCTGATTTATCTCGCCATTTCCAGTTTAATTCCCCAAATTGCCGATTTTCTCCACCAATTCCAGCTGTTAATAAATCATGAAAGATTTATATCATGTTTTGACTTATTCCTGCTCAGTTTATCTAGATGGCGGCTTCTGGGAAAATCGCCCAAGTGATAATTTGATTGATGAATAGGGTACGGCAATAAGGCTGGTTACTCGGCATAATTATTCGCTACCAGCTACCAGCACGTAACCGACCTTGGCGCGAAATCCAGCCAGGTTTAGTTTGTAGACGAAGTTCGTCTCTTGTTGATACACTCTTCAGCCTTCCAGAGCTAACTGGGGCCACATACATTAAAATTGTATTTGCCCCATTCTTTCAATGGTGAAGAATCACATTAAATTGTTGATTCGATCTGATCCAAATCTTCACCAAAATTGAATCAATCTCTCCTCGTTACCACCACACCTTCCAAAAAATTTCATCAAACCAGCCATAAGTGAGCATATTCCTGCTCACAGCAGCCTGGGTGGAAAACATAAACCTCTGTGCACCTTACGTGTTGGGAGTAATTAAGAAAAATTCTCATCCAGATGCGGATCTCACCAGAAATCAAATCATTAGTCCTCGTTACAAACCCAAACCTGTCCACCGAGTTTAGCTCCGGATCCTTTCATAACATTTTGAGATATCCCCTCACAAACGGGGTGAAAAACATACCTCCGTCCACCTTTTGGAGGCAAAATATTCATGGGCTGCACTCAAAAGAACCTCCATGAGGTATTTTTGTTTCTCCAACAACCATGCAAAATTGCCTCAACTCCTGCACATTCTTATTCATTTCTCAACAGAAAACTTGTCAGGTAAATGAACAAATTGCCAAAAGGAAAAGTAGTCTTACTGGTCTTAGAATCACAAGATGACAAAATACAAAGTACCATGTGCACCAGCAAGCCTTCAGTATAAAATAATTCTGCATTAGTAGCCCTCTGAGCTCTCACATCTGCTGAAAAGAATCTTCACCCATCTCTTCCTTCACCTGGACATTGTTCAAATTCTGATGAGAGTGACCGTTGAGATGTCTCTCCTCCGCTGAACCATGGCATTGCACACAATCCATGTTCATCAGTAGAAATAATTGATTCATGAAAAATCTCACATCAGCATGCTACATTATTTTTTTGATGTGCCTGCACACGAAAAAATAAATTGACGAATGCTGCGTGTTAGAAAGTCGACATTAAAGTATACCTGAGTTGGGCATTACACTCGTCAATCCGATCTCGGAGCACGTGACAAAATGATTCTTGTCGATCCAAACAATCTGCATGATTTATCGACTTCATAAAAACTTACCTCCACCTCCATCCCATAGAGCAGAATCCCACCACTAAACTCTACCCACCATGAAGACTTCACCATGGCCAACGTGACGAGTCATCTGTCTGCTGCTTGCACCTTCATCAGTCTTTGGCGCTTTTTCATATAAACTTATGAATCGCATGAGCCTCAAAACTGCAAAAGTAATTCATGATATTTTGTATATTTTGAGTCGCCTGTCTGCCTTAACTCCCAAATCAGTAGAAATTTGAAAAGTTTTGAACTCATCTCGTCCAATTTTACTAGGTGTCTTTCCACAATTGATCACAGCGAAGGTGGATATTATGTCGCAGTACTGACCCAAGTTTATCCAAACGTTTGATTGTCCGTTTATTTATCACAATCTCAGAATACCATACACCAGAAGAGTAAGTAGTTCCAATCTGGGCTCATCTAAGAAGGAAGAAGTTGTCAAACAGCAAAAATAAGAAACATCTGCCAGAGACATATTAATCTCAAAGAACTTGACATTGCATGTGTGAACGCATTAAGATTACCCCAGGATACTCACAGAAGAAAGCACCAAATACTGTGTCTGCTTCTCTTTCTTTTGTTATTCAATCCCATTCTTCCCTGCAGGCTTCAAACACCCTATTAAATTAATTTGTTCCGTTGCCTTCATCTACTGTTCTCTCAACCATTTCTTGCGTGTGGTTAAGCTCTCGTGTTCCAACTGGTTCACCTTCCTGTGTCCTCCACCCCTCTTCTCATACTCGTATTCTTCCCCCTTACCCAAGTTGTCCTCTTCCACTGCTTTGGTACGTTACCTCTCTTCCACTATGTTCCTCGTTTCCAGCTCACCATAGTCTCAAATTTGGATACAAAAAAGGGTTATTTAAATCAATTAAAGGGAAACACAAATAATTTATAATGTCTCCTCGCAATTCGATATTTTTAACGGGAATTGAGTATACTTACCTTGTGAAGAAACAAGCATCAAATGACAACTTCACTTCCAGCTCACCGTAAACATCTGTAACAATATGCAAACAACATTGTAAATATTGGAAATAAAGACAATTTGTTACAGCCAATTAATTAAGAGCCCACTATAACATTCTTTGCATCATTATTGCCTTCAAATGCTGTTTTGTTTGTGAGAGAAAGCAGTCCTCAACGCTTCCTGGCCATTTCAGTGTAGGGATGCTAGGAAGTGACAGAAGTAGCATGGGAATCCCAGGTCTGTTCACATGGTGCCCAATCCCTTTTGCATCCGTGGGAATGCCAGTCCTTCCGATGCCATGATTAACAGCCATATTTCAAGGCAACGAGGTTGCTCCCGCACATTAAGCTACAGAAATATGGGCTTCGCAAGACCTGGTCAAGAAGCAATGTTATGTGTAGAGTAGACCACAAAAAAAGTTTGAAATGGAAATTCATCATTTGCAGTCCAGGAGGAGACATACCAGTGGAAAGTTTACAGATCAATCAAACGCACAGTCATGAAAGCCTTTGCCTCAAGTGACGTATTGGTGCGACGAAGCCAACACCCAGCAAGCTGCAGCAGATATACAGAGAATGCTTCATATGAGAAAATGAAGTTGATGAAGTAAAAGGTTGATTCCACATTGATCAATTGAGTGTGTGTATATTCATCATCATTCAGGAATTTTAACAAATAGACAACTATTTAGGTGACTGCGAAACGTACATCACCAAATGTATTCCAGAGGTTAGGAGGGTTAGTCTAATCTGACATCATCAGGGCAAAAACACCAATCGATAAACTATGGACTGTTCAAGCGGAGAGGACAATAACCGAGGAAGACAAAGAATTTTTTATTTTTGTATACCTGCGAGCTCGTAAGAGAGCTAACACAAAGCACACAAGGGGCATGAGACAAAGAGGCGGAAGTGGGGAAAGACAAAACAGTGGAACAGAACATTTAGTCTGTGGAAGGGAGACGATGTGTGGGAGGGAACATGGAATACAAGATGAACATTACAGGACTTTCTGAGAAAGCAGTTGAAATTTAAAGAGGATTGGGTGATAACGGGTAGAAGAAGATTGGGATTTGGTTATGGGGATGATAAGAGTGGTGGTATCAGCTGTTTAGAAGCCTGGAGGGAAGAAATGGGAATGAATCGAGTGATAGAGATTATTCAAAGGCAGGAAAAAAAGAGAAATGAAAAGTAAATGTGAAGCAGTATTCGTCATTTTGGTAATCTTAACAGAAGGGGGTGTTGGCAGACCATTGACGCCCTGCCGAAATGTGGGGGGACAAAATCGAGAGAGAAGAGAGATGAGAGAGCAGGGGCGGCGAGCTGGAGAGGGACGGAGATAACTGAAAGACCACCGACCACCTCTGGAGACGATGAGAGCCCAAAAAGACTCAGCCTCATCGTGGGACGATGCCAATAACCTAAATGTCTTGGGTTCCAAGCATGAAGCGAGAAAATGGAGCAGTAGCACCCAAGCCCAAGGGGAGAGCCAGTACTCCATCAGGCGTGGACGAAAGCTTGTAAGTTGTCAGGCTCTGTTGCCAGAGGAAGGACTTTGCATATGGAGATTCCCCAGTCGGATTGGCTTTGACCGAGGTTTGAAATGTGGCTTTCCCAGAAAGTCATGGCAGTATGAGACCCAAAGCATTGAAAGAAAGGACTTTCTTCCAGAACTTCTAAGCGTTCCTATCGTTGACATAGTAGTGTGATAAATGTCCGGATTGAAACATTTGTTCAGGTCTGGACCAATTTGTATTTACCCAGATCTGCCAGTGACGAAGACAGCTGCTGCATGCCGTGTGAGGGTGACAGATGTAGGCAATGGTGAAGTCATCAGCAAAGAATTAAAGAGGAATTTTCCATACCGTCGGATCATCAATAACCAGAAAAAAACAGGCCCAGATACACCTTGAGAACTCCAGCCTGGACAGGAAGAGAGGATGAAAGAACTCCAATTTAGGCACACGTTGACGCGACAGAAAGAAGTCTGCACCATGAAGTAATGGCCTTGTGATACCATAGAGAAGATTTGGTGAGCAGGGCAGGGTGCCAGACCGTGTCAAAAGCATCCAATGTCTAGATATGGCTCTGATTCAAAGTCCAATGAACCTCATCCAGTTGGAGAACAGAAGCAGCATATCCAGTAGAGTGACATTCTGAAACCAAAGAAGATCGGTAAATCAAGCCATTGGAGAAGAGGAAGGATCAATTGAAGCAATGATGAGATTCCATAACTTGCTATGATTGCAAAGCTAATTGTATATAGTTTGCAGGATACTGTTTTTGCACCTTTATACAGGGCAGAATGTTTGTCATTTCCACAGATGGCAGATGACCTTCCGCAAATGAAGAAGGTAAATAACAGAGGAGAGGGTGAGCAAGAGCCAAAAGCAGTTTTAGACAAGAATTGAACATCCTGCGAGAGGAAGTTTTCATGAGCGTACAATATCCGGACCTGCGACATTCATTTGAATTGGAAAAACATCGGCGAAGTGAGAACAGGCCTTCAAAACAATGGACCACACTGAGGAGAGAGATGTGCAGGGTGGGAGAAGAAAATAGTGGGTACAAGTAGGTAGATATACTGATTCTGGCTCATTCCCCCATGTATAGTGAATGGGGATTCTCAGCAATTTCATATTCTTTTCCCTAAAAAATAACTCTGTTATCCCAACCTGGAAATTCTCTGCTTTAAATATCTAAAACATGTAATGAATGAATTTAATAGCCTCCCCCTTAGCCTAGGAGCCTTTTTTCAAATAACCAATGCATATTTGTTTAGCTCACTTCATGAATCCTATAAAGATTTTTCCATCTCAAATTCCTTCAATAGTTTAATTTCTTTGCACAAAATCCCCATCTAAATATTAAAAAATAAAACATTTGAATCTTTATATTTTTCCAAATACCCCTTTTGTGCATAGAAATGATATTACTTCTCTCATTGATCCTCATCTACACTCCTGTAGTTGCAGATTATTTTTTGCATAAGCCACACCACTTTTTCCTAAACTCCGCCCACTTTTTTAAGCCACACCACTTTTTATGGACCCAACTCCTTAAGCTCCACCCACATTCCCTAAGCCCACCACGTTTACCCTAGCCCCCCTCTTTTGTGAGACCACAACTTCTTAACACATTTCCTGTTAATCCATTTCAAGAATTCTCCATTTTGAAAAAATTTCTCCATTCTAATCAACATCTGACTCACAAGGCTGCCGGCTTCCCAGGGAATTTTCCAAAAGAATTCTCCATTTTGAAAAGAAAGAACCACACCCACCACGTCTTCTCTATAAAGAGCCTTCAAACACCCAGACGCACCATTTTAAACATATTTACTTTACTGAGAAGGAGTGCTGTCGAGTTGAGTGGATGACTTGAGTCCTTGGAGTTTATACTTGTATGCGGAACTAACCTTTCAAGTTGATGAACTGATTCAAACCTCTTATCTATGAGGTAAGATTTTATTCCTATTTACAGAGTTTGATTTAAGCATATTTGTGGTTTCCCACCAGCTCGGCTGCGGGCAACCCTTTACCAATGGCCCGCTCTCGCCCACCGAACGGGCAAACCTAGCGCAGCCTTCGGAACAACCCAAAATCCAAGCACGATTCTTTTAGATCACACCGAAAATCAGCCAGCTATTCGTCCGCGCGTGACAGGTCGACGCCAATTGTCGATTTACCTAATTATCGCCGCAACAGAAATGCCGAGATTACACCTCGACGAGACATCTTGGAAGACGTAGGCGCTAAGCAGCTCACTCATTCGATTTCCAAGCGGTGTATTACGCCAAAGCCCCGCCAGATCCGATACTATTGGCATTTATAAAAAGCCAGCTAATTTCCCGAAAACTTAAAATGCATTTCTCAATTCGAGAAAAGACGCCAACGGAACGGTAAACATTCACACAAGACATTTATTATTATTAGCACGTAATGCAGGCATGCACTATACATTAGCAAGGCAAACACGCATGCATTAGCAAGGCAAAGAAAAGCAATGCCAAATCAAGCAAAAGCACGACAAGAAGAACTAGCCAACCGTTGCTCTATTTATTATGTACAAATTACTTAAACAGGTTTACTTAAGGAACCGGCCCACATCTCTCAGGTACAAAAAAACCCCGAAAAGAAAAGAAGGAAGAAAACATGACCCATGTGGTTGAATCCTCGGGGCCCCGTCCTCCTTCTTCCCGACCTCGTCAGGACAGGACCCTGCTGCGTCTCGGCGCCTCCGACCTCATCACGACAGACCTCTGCTGGCGTCTCGCGCCTCCGCCTCGTCACGACAAGACCCCAGAGAAAGGCTTCCTCACAACCACCCAGAGAGCGCGGATCCAGAGAGAGAGCTTTAGCACGCGATCCAGAGAGAGAAGCTAGCACGCGCCGATCCAGAGAGAGAAGCTTGTAGCAGCGCGATCCAGAGAGAGAGAGCGCGATTCTCCTCAGACGTCTTTATAGCCCCTCCCCTCGCCCCTCCTTTTCCCAGCGCGCGAGGGAAACTTCCAGAAGAAGCCGTTTTCCCGCTCAATCGGGCCGGTCCTCGCTGCTGCCGCCGCATTCATTAATTGCTTCTTGTTTTTCTCTGCAAACGTGTTGAGAATCCACTCGCAGGTTGGATCTCCTGCGTTGGCCGGCGAGTTTTAGTCGCTGGGGGGGGGGCGTCGTTGTTCTCCCTCGACGGAATGCCAGGCTCTGGCAACCGTGTGTGAGGAGGAAACGCGGTGGGGTTGTGGTTGTCGCTAATGGTGGCGTGGCGGCGTTTGTGTGGTCGTGATGGTTGGTTGTGGTTGGGCGGTGGTGTTAGGTGGTTGTTGTGAAGGCGGTGGAGAAGGTGGCTGTTGTGAAGGCTTGTGGAGGTGGCTGTGGTTGTTGAGATGCGGTTGTGTGGTTGCGTGGTGAGAGCGGTTGCCGTCCAAAATAAAGATAGCAAAAGAAAAACAGCTACCTCAAAGATCACAGCCCGGTTTACACAAATTAAATGCCCTTTAGAACCTCGTGGGAAATCTATCTGAACACAACTTATCAACATAACTGATTCTCTGCGATACCGGGAATGGTGTTACCCTTTAGACCTTCCTCTTGACTCGATCGTTCCCCCACGTGCAGCCTCACCCGTCTCCACTGCGAGCCGAACACATTGCGCACTCCCTCTTGACTCGATCGTTCCCCCACGTGCAGGCGCCATTTTCCAATCAATCGCCCGCATACTCGCCTGCAGGCTCAACCCCATGCTCTGCATTTCCCCTCGCTGTGTTCGCATATCTC
>CM068961.1:102230983-102241922 GCA_035128595.1 Eptatretus atami | reverse complement strand
GTATGCTAAACATTACCTCGACGTGTTTCGATTTATGAGTAACTTACAAGTAACGTGTGTCGACATGTCAACGATCGCATAACGTGCCGACAACTTATGGCCAGCGTAGCGGAACATGTGAGCCATACGGCGAGTACGTCGTAAAATTTACAGCATGCTTGAAATTTCACGACGTACGAGAACGTACCACGAAATATGACAGCAATACTTCATCGTTTTTCAGCGTGCTCTTAACGTATACACAACTTACCCATACCGTATTCGACGTGTGCCAGCTTGGTTCGGCAAATTTTTCATAGGTCGGCATACGCTGGCTAAATCGTCAAGGTGTGACTGCGTGGTTGACACTTTCAATTTTCAGGCGGTTATGATTAAATCGGCGTGCAGCAGGTTTTAACAGGCTACGCCACGAGTTCGTCGGCGATACGTGCAGCGCGCTATGCCTAAGTTAAACTATCGTTGGCATAGGTTGTGAACGCCGACAACAGGCTAAGCATTCGTTGGTATAAGTTATCTATAAGACAACGAAACGTTCTGTGCCCATTACTAATATGTTATGCATACCGACCAACACGTTATGAATACGACCAAAACTTAAAAAAACATCAAATTTCAGCGTAACGCCTAACGTTTTACATACATTTTTATACGTTGCCATTGCTGGCTAAATCGTTAAGGTGTGACAGCGCCTTGAGATATCAACAACTTGTATAGAGTCCACCTGTGACCAATTCAATTGATTGGACATGATTTAGAAAGAAACACACCTTTCTTTACAAGGTCCCACAGCTGACATTGCATGTCAGAGCAGAAACTCTACCATGAAGTCCAAGGAACTGTCCATCGAACTCTGAGATAGAAATGTGAGGAGGCATATATCTGGGGAAGGGAATAAACCAATTTCTCGAGTGTTGAAGGTTCCCAAGAGCACAGTGAGCTCCATCATTAGGAAATTGAAAGAATATGAAACTACCAAGACTCTTCCTCGAGCTGGCTTTCTGACCAAACTGAGCAACTGGACAAGGACCTTGGTCAGTGAGGTGACCAAGAACCCAATGACCACTTTGACAAATACAGAGTTCTTTGGCTGAGATGGGAGAACCTGCTGGAAGGAAAACAGTCTACATGACTTCACAAATCAAGGCTTTCTGGGAGAGTGGCCAGACAGAAGCCACATGATAGCATGCCTGGAGATTGCAAAAAGGAATGGAAAGACTGAACGAGGCAAAATATTGTGGTCTGAAGAGACAAAAATTGAACTCTTTAGCCTGAATGCAAAGTGCTGTCTGGCAGAAACAGAGTACAGCTCATCACCCAACACCATCCCTACTGTGAAACATGGTGGTGGCAGCATCATGCTATGGGGATGCTTTTCAGCAGCAGGGACTGGGAGACTTGTGAGGATAGAGGAAACAATGAATGCAGTCAAATACAGGCAAATCCTTGAAGATAACCTGCTTCAGAGTGCAAAAGACCTGAGACTGCGGCGAAGGTTTACGTTCCAACAGGACAATGACCCCAAGCATACAGCCAAAGCAACACTGGAATGGCTTCAGCGACTACCATTGATGTGAGCACTTTTAAGTGTTGGGCAATGCGTTTCAAAAGCCAGGGAACCGATATAGCCTCAAAGTTGTCAGCCTGCAACGACAATGACACTGGAAAATGAGAACCAGATTGATGTGTTCATTAAAGTGCACTGCAGTTGACGGAGAATGTGGAAAAATAACGAGATATTTGCCACACATGTGTGTGCATATTCCCTGCAATTGGAATTATATTTTGTGAAAAATATAATTAGAGGCATTCCTTTTGTGTCAGATCATATATATATATATATATAATATAATATATATAATTAATATATATATATTACACAAGTACAAGGTTGGGTGGTTGGATTATCATTTTTAAAAGGAAGAAAGTACATCCAACCAAAATGTAACTGGATCTACTTTGATAATTCAAGTCATTAGCAAGAACAGACTCGGTCTCAGATGATGTTTCACCTGCTTCCTCAGGCCAATTGGGGAGAGGAGGACACAAACACAGGGTTGTAAAACAAAGCAGAGAGAGACCTGGATAAATAACGGTGTGGGAGAGAATGAGGGTGGGGGGGGATGCATGGGGTGGACAAGATGGATACAGAAGCAAACTCTCAGGAAGGAAAAACAGGAAATTTGGAAGGAGGTGGGCTTGGGGATGGGGGTTAGTGAGGGGAGCAAAGATCATAGTTTTGGATTGGGGATGACCTGAGATGATGGTGAACAGCTGTCTTGAAGACTTGGAGGGAAAAATGAGATTAAAGACAATGAGAAAGTTTGTTCCACAGGTGGAGGAAAAGAGGACCAAATGAGTGGAGGTGAGCAATGGATTCTGGATTTTGGGAGTTTCACCAGAAAGGGGTTGATGGTGGCTTCATTGCAGGAGATTCCAACAATCTTGAAGGCCTTGGTTTCTACAGTGTCAAGCTGAACAAGGTGTGAGACAGGGGAGCCAGCCTAGAGGGGAGAGCAGTATTCCATCAAGCTGTGGATGAAGCCCTGTAGGTGGACAGGAATTCAGGTGTGTCAAGGAAACACTGCACAATGGAGGATGCACTGTTAGTGACCAGCTTTGGAGGCTAACTTAGAAAAGTGCTTTGCTCAACAAAGATCATGACAGAGTGAGGCCCAAAAATTTGAGCAACTGAACTTCAAGGGGTTGGTTGAGGAAGTGGAGAGGAGGGTTGTCAGATGGTCTTTTTGGAGACAGAGTGAGTGTGAAATTTGTCAGGATTGAAAGACATATTTCAAGTGTTTGACCAGCTTGTGATTTTGTCAAGGTCTGAAGAGAGAAAAGAGGCTACAGCCTGCCTTCTGAAGGATGACGGAAGTGACAGCAGAGGGTGGTCATCAGCAAAGAGTTAAAAAGGATTTCCCAGAGAGTCAATGAGATTATTGATGAAGATTAGGAATAGGACCAGGCCCAGAATACTGCCTTGGGGGTCACCAGCCTCGACAGGGAGAAGAGATGAAAGGATTCCAATGAGAGCCACATGGTGGCTATGATAGTAGTGGAAGTCAGTAACCCAAGAGTAGAGTTGGCGTTGGATACCATAGGCAGAGTTTGGAGAGCAAGATGGGATGCCAGACTATCGAAAGCTCGAGCTAAGTCTAGAGAGACTGCCCTGATCTCATGGCCAACATCAAGAGCCTCCATCCATTGTTGGGAGAGTCAAAGCAGCATGTCCAAGGTACAGTGACCTAGTCTGAATCCGAATTAATGGTCTGGGTGATCACAGTTGGAATGGTGGTGGTCCACGCACAAAAGATTTGCTCCAGAAACGGACACATATCCAAAGATATTCCAGAGGTTGGGTGAGATGGGGCAGGGGTGTGGGGAGGGTGTAGTCTCTGGGAAAAGGCGAATGTGATGTTGACAAGCTTGAGAATACACAATGACCAGTCAGGCCACAAATGACAAACATCTGTGGTTCATCCCAACAAGCAAATTGCAGACAATTTAAGCAAAGGATAATTATCTGAGTTCATCTTTAAATACACAGGTTGGGGCTCAAATAATAATTATAATCCTTCTTGCAAATCAGGATCCAGCTGCTCCATGACAGAGTACTACTCATGCATTTACTTCTAAAAGTAAACACCTTCTAAGCCAAAAAAACAACATTTTGAAGATGCTGGAAGGCCTCCCCAGCATCATGTGCATTTCATTTGCCAAATGAACCATCTCGGGTCTTCAATAAAATGGATTAGTGGCCTTTTTTGACTTGCTTTTTAAGCCAGTAAAACACCTCCGGTGCTGTCGAGTCTTGGATCGATTACTGATACAACATAATTTGATGATAAATGTACATTGGTGTATTTGAGGGACAGCAGTACAAAGGATATAACATCTAAAAATGGACAATAAGATGGCTGTACCATCTGCTATCACTCATTGTGGATGGGAAAATGTTCACAGAACTTTTTTTTGTTTGTTTGTTTCTTTGTTTACATAATTGAAGCTCGTGGAAGAGCGAATACAGTGAATGGATCAGGACACAAGAAGTCAAAAGGAATAGTTGAGAGAGCGGAGAAACACCAACAGCAGTGTTGAAGGCCAAGATGGAGGCAGACTTGGACAAACAATGGGTGTGAGGAAGAATGTGGGGCAGGAGAGGATGCAGGAGGTGGACAAGATGGATACAGAAGGAAACTCTCAGAAGGGAAAACTGGAAATTTGGAAGGAGGAGGGATTGGGTTGGGGTGGGGGTGAGGGATTACGAGGATAGAGCTATCATAGTTTTGGATGGGAAGCGGTCTTAGATGTTGGTAAACGCTGTATTGAAGACCTGGAGGGAAAAATGAGATTGAAGGATGTGAAATTTTTTTTTTTGCCACAGCAGCAGAAAAAAAAAGGGAAATGAGCGGTGAGCAGTGATCCTGGATTCAAGAGTTTACCAGCAAGGGGTGAATGTGGACTGTGCCACACTGCACAGAACCTAGAAGCTGGTGGAGGGGGGGAGGCAGGCACGGAGAGAGCAGAAGGTGAAAGATGAGAAAGGCGTGGTTTGAAGTCCAACTTTGAAATGTGGTTTGTCCAAGAATATCATGGTGAAAATGACACTCAAGGAGTTTGAATGACAAACTCCTCAAGAGGATTGTGAAGAAAGTAGATTGGGGGGGGGGGGGGGAGTTTGTGCCATACAGTCATTTCATAAAGAGTGTGAGATTTGTCAGGCTTGAAAGACGTATCAGTGTTTGACAAACTTTTTTTTTCAAGGTTTGAAGAGGGAAGAGGCTGCTGTCTTGCCTTCCTGAAGGATCAGGTATGCTGTGGAGAATGTAGAGTAATCAGCAAATGGATTTGAAAAAGAGTATGCTGTTGTGTGTGGTACATTGATTTTCGGTTTAGGGGAGGGGGAGGTGGGGTGGGGGAGGGGGTTTGAGATGTATCAGTAGTTTATGATAATGCATGCATACATGGGTGCACCGGGGGATAGTTAAGGAGAGTCAGGTGACCCGCTCATGTTCTGATGCTGTGCTATGTTGTGCCCATGTCCGAATTAAACCTGTTGTTCCCACTTCAGAGCCTTCGTCCCTGTCCATTGAGTACATAGCAGGGTTCAACTTCGACTCTCAGAGAAATTCACAGCAATAGGATCGATATACCCAAGTGACAATTTATACAGCAGCTAAGGTGCTGGCAGTGAGGAAGTGTAAGCTCAGAAAACAGTAAATGTGATGATTATAAACTGCTCTGAGGTTTATAATACAAATAAATAACCTTCCCAAAATAAAAGCTGGTACAAACATGTACTTTAAATTGAAAGAACCTATTATAGGAATACGACAACTACCTGAGCTCACACCGAGTAGACCTTTTGCCTTGTCAATCCAATCCAATGGGACCATACTCAGCACAGAGCGTCAGTGATGCCAAAGCAGTCTCCTGGGCTATTGGGCACAATCCTGGATGAGTCACCACTCTGACACAGGATACTCAAATGACTCAATCATCCCAGCAAGCTGGTACTCATTTTGCCAACCTCAGAAGGATGACAGGCTGAATCAACCCCACCTGGTATTAATTCAACAGCCTCGCAAGATTCGAACTCAGGACCCGAGGATCCCAAGCCAACCACCCAAACCATAAAGCCAACACTCGGCATTTTGCCTTGCCATCTGAGTAAAATGGTAAAACTTTTCCATGTGGAATCAAATTGCTTGCAGAGGAAGTCAGCCATTTGAGGAGTTGACCTCGACATCATTCTTAAGGCCCAGTCACACCTTGCACGTTTTAGCCAGCTTATGCCGATTTTTTGAAAAATTTGTCTAAAACGCTGGCACACGTCGAATACGTTATGGGGTAAGTTTTGGAAACATTGAGAGCACGCTGAAAAACACTGCCATACGTCCGTAGTACGCTGGCTTTCATCGTTGTACTTTGCGGTTGTCCTCAAATTTTAGCATGCTTGAAATTTTACGACTTATGCCAGCGTATAACTCACAAGTTCCGCATAACGCTGGCCATAAGTTGTAGCACGTTATGAGATCGGTGACACACCGTTAATTGTAAGTTAATCATAAGTCGAAACACGTCGACGGGTAATGTTTAGTTACCCGAAACTTATTTCTAAACCTATGAAGTAACTTGTTGTAGGCACGTTACGCGATCGTTGACACACGTGACACACGTTACTTGTAAGGTACTCATAAGTCGAAACACGGCAATGTAATGGTTAGCGTCAGTGTTCCAGACTTCCTTTTTTTATATTATTTTTTTTTCTTCGTATGACGGTCATGTTGACACTTCGATTTCTAGTGTCGGTGATAGTATAATAAAATTAATAGGCTGCGCCTCAACAATTTAAATAATAACCACACTAGAAATCATAGTGTCAACATCACCGTCTACCGAAGAAAATTTTTTTTTTAAAAACCAAAAAAAAAAAACAGGGAGTCTGGAACACTGACGCTAACCATTACATTGATGCGTTTCGACTTATGAGTAACTTACAAGTAACTTTTGTCGACGTGTGCCAACGATCGCATATCGTGCGTACAACTTATTCCCATCGCATACGGAACGTGAGGCATACGGCAAGTACGTCGTAAAATGTTTAACACGTTTAAAAGTACAAGACGTACTCCACTTACTACGACGTATGATAGCGTACTTTAGCGTTCTATTCACGTTATACCAAACTTACCCATACCGTATTCGACGTGCGCCAGCGTTTTAGACGCATTTTTCAGAGTCAGCATACGCTGGAAGATTTGCCAAGGTGTGACTGCGATGTTGACACTTCCATTTCTCCGCGGTTATGATTTGAATCATTGTGCGGCAGCCTTTTAATAGGCTACGCCACGTGATCGTCGGCCGATACGTGCAGCGCGCTATGCATAAGTTAGACTATCGTTGGGCATAGGTTGTGAATGCCGACAACAGGCTAAGCATTCGTTAGTATAAGTTACTAAGACAACGAAACGTCCTGTGTCCGTTACTAATATGTAATGCATACGACCAACTCGTTATGAATACGTCCGAATCTTTAAAAAAAAAAACATCAAAAGTTTCAGCGTAAGCCAGCGTCTTTACATACATTTTGATACGTTGCCATTGCTGGCTAAAACGTCAAGGTGTGACTGGGCCTTTAGCAAAATGAGATGGCAGGTGAGATGAAGTGAGATGAAGGTGAGATTTGATTGAGGTCTTCATCAGGTGAGATGAAGTCACTTCACTCCATGAAGTGAAGATGCTCAAAATCCCAGTGAAGAATGCACCATGTTCTGCATCCACTGGTCCTATGGCAAGTCGAAACCCCCAACATTGGTACTACAAAATAAGATCGGAAATAAGACTCGGTTGGGGCACCATGGCAGCCAAATTTGTACAGTGACCAAGATCCGTTTGTCCTGATACTATTTGTACAAAGTTTGTACAAACTCCGTACAAAGTTGATAAAGCACTGGAGTGATATCAGAAGATGCCTCATGTGCAGACTGAGGGGCGTTCAAAAAGTTCCCAGCCTGAGTATTAATGAGAAACTTGCCTTTTGGGGGGAATCAAAAACAGAACAACATGTTTAAGGGTGATCGTGTTGATAAACAGCGGCTCTTCTTGGTGCGTTTCAGCAGAGAAGATTTAGTTTTTCCCAAAACCTCCCATATTTCACACACTAATGGAAATTGCACACCACCACCACCACCACCCCAAGACTGAATGGGAGGAAATATACTTTGGATAACGTGCTTAAAGGTTAAATAAATCGGTGGTTACAAAGACTCAATGGTATTGTGATTAGTATGTTCCTCAAAGTCAGATAGGTTGGAAGTTTCATTTTGATTGATCTCCACCAAGTCATATGAAAGAATCGTACATGCTGCTTCCTTGCTCGACTCTCCACACTTACATGATAAAGCACAGACAAATCCCATGGGTGAATGGGGGCAAAGGGAGGGGTTAAGGAGAAGAATAAGAAGAAGAAAAAAAAAAGACATCAGAAGATGAAATTGCCAGCACCCAGAGTGCACCGGGAGGTTTATGTCACTTCCCAAGGTCACTGGTTGCGTTTGTCTCAAGTCAAGTCTGGTGTTGTCCAACATCTGTCTGCGCATCGCAGCTTCTCAATGAGCCAAATAAACTTTTATAAAATGATCACCATCAAATCATTTCCTCCTCCGATCTCTGCTGGACGCAAGTCATCATGGCAAGGTACAAAATGGCTGCTTCCTCGACTTCCAAAAGTTGTCATTATTAGTGTAATAAAGTACATTCTGTGGCATGCAACTCTTGCACAATGAACTCCAGAATGATTCCCGAATGTTGATTGAGGTCTTGTCAAGTAAAGAATTGCACTTCGCTGTTGTGGGACCAGGAAGCATGAAGCACACCGCATATTGCCATATGGATTCTACACAATGGGATGAGCCTGCCACAAACCATTCTGTCTGGGGTCCACACAAGCAGATGAATGGAGATACTCAGGAGAATATTTAAACTAGAACCTCCCTCCTGCCAAAAAGGTGGGCCACAGAGGTCGAGCATGACCTACAAACCACAAGCACTGCAGTTGGACCCAAACTCTATTGAGAGGGGGGGGATTGTTTGTCGTGAGTAACTACTCCTGCACACAAAGTCAGAGTAGCAATTGCTTCGTTGAATGGAAACATTACTTTCAAGGCGCTCGTTTATCAGACACAGATACAGACACTTTAAAAACCTGACTTTAGACCCAAGTGGATTAATGCCATCACAAAACTCATTACCAACAGTCAACCATTCCACGATTCTTAATATGGTCTGAGTCAGTCGCTGTCTGCAGAACGACCCAACCCAAACAATTCAATATTTCCATTTAGAATAACACGCAAATAACACGTCACTTCAAGGTTAACTCTTTGCTGAGCTTCAAGCTGCACCAAGGCAGAGAAAGGAACTCTTCAACGGCTAATGCCACAGGATTATCTGTACATTTTAGTCAGCAACGTTCATTTAAGGAAACAATTAAAATAACAACAAAACTTCCACAACAATACAAAGCAGCACGAGTCATTGCCAAGTTCCCAGTTTAACCTGCTACCCAGACATCAATAGAAGCATTTTCCTTTCGTCGTTTCAACACCGGTCAACTTGGAGAACCTTTCATGAAAGGGTCCAAACACAAAAATTTAACAAAGATTTTCTTTAGGATAAAGCCCCCGCCCCCCTCCTGACGAAATCCCTCTTAAAAATAAAACAGACAAGGAAGGAAATCTGAAACACTTAGCCATTACCAAATGCAGACACAACGGGCTGGCAAGATAGTCTAGACTGGGTTTGAATCCCGACTCGGCTATCAACTACCATCCTGGCAATTCATCAATGTGTGTGTCGTCCTTGAATGGACGTTAAGCTGGGCGTCCCATCGACGGGCAATAGTTTGTGGACACCAAGTATCCCTTGATGTCTTCACGAAGAGGAGGCGAGTTGTCTCCAGCTCCCTGAACAAATTACAAAATCAGCCTGTCAAAATCAGCGCAATGTCAGGTTTCCCCATCAGGTTCGTGAAAGACCTGCTGAAAATGTTCCCCCTGCTGACTCCACAAGAAAGTGAGAATATTTTGGCAAGTCGTAGTTGTGGTAGTAGTTGCAGGAGTAATAGTAGTAGTAGTAATAGTAATAATAACAGTATCAGCAGTACTAGTATCAGCAGCAGAAAAGTAAATAGGAACATGGATCTCAACAACTATCACATCACAACTACCGTCTTAAAATCCCTCCCGTTTACAGTTGCTTTCTCTTAAAATTTTAACCTTTCCTTTTCTTTCGTAAAGAAATGAAAAAATTATGTTTCGAAGGAAAAAGAACGAATAAAGAGAAATCAATCTATTGATTTATGAGCTCAAGCAACGCATGGGATATGCAGCCAAGAACGACACTCCCAAGTTTACATTTTGTATCCCACCGATAGGTCAAATCTGGATCTGGACCTGAACCAAACTCAAATCGGCTTGTTCTCGTTGCCGAACCAACTCATCCACCAAGTTTTGTCAGAACTCGGTCACAACTTTTTGAAATGTTGTGCTATCTCTCCATGGTGAAGAACCACTGATATGAGCAGGGCACTCTTTGACGTCACGATGTCACCAGATATGCCGCTGCCCACATTATTACATCATCATACATACTTGTACCAAATTTTGTTTAAACCCCTGAACCTAGGTTCAAAATATTAAATAATTCTGGCTGCCAGACCATGCGTCCGATGAGATTGAAATTTAAAACACGTATTCCCTCATGACTATTCCATCATAATTGTGACACCTCATGACTAACGAAGCGGTTCAAGAAAATTTTTTCAAAAGAATTTCATTCAATCCAATCTTGCTGCTAGACCATGTGACCTATTAATTATTATTAGTGAACACCCTGGCATCGCCAAGGCTTGGGGAACATGTGGGTGAAGTTTCCCCTCGATCTGTCAAGCCGTTCTGGAGAGGGTTTATAAAGGTTTATTCTTCAAAAAAAAAAAGTCAGATGCCAAACCATGTGACCTATTGAAATGTACTCGACAGACAGGGACGAAGGCTTTGAAGTGGGAACAACAGGTTTAATCCTGACACGGGCACAACACAGTACAAGAACATGGGTGGGTCACGTGACTCCGTAACCACGCCCTGGTGTACCCATGTATGTATGCATTAGCATAAACTACAGTACTGAAACATCTCATCTCCCCACCCCCTCTTTTTTTGACAAATCAAATGCTCAGGAGGCTTACAGACACGAGCTGATATTCTAAGGGTGAGTGGAGGGCTGTCCTTGCTTGTGACTGCTGTGGGCTTCTCAATAAGGGGTACAGAGTCTGGAAGGAGTTTAGGTATATTGATGGGTGAAAATCTTTCATGAGGAAACACCTCAGGTTCAAACGCAGGTGGTGTAAATACAGGAGTGGGTGACAAAGGCACTTGAG
>CM068961.1:102198102-102219774 GCA_035128595.1 Eptatretus atami | reverse complement strand
TCCCAACAATGGATGGAGGTACTCAATGCCAGACATGAAATCAGAATGCATGCATCCTGGAAGAGCAGGGGAGGGCTGTAGGGCTGAGAGAGCAGAGGTAGATAGACTTGAAGAAGTGGTGAGAAGAAAAGTATAATAAATACAAAACAGAGGCCAAGACTTACCTATGATGCGAGAGCAAGAGACGCATTATGGCCTCATTGCAGGAGATTCCTTTGATTTTATTCCACAGATTTGATTGAGAGCTTTAGATTCCACAGAATCCAGAAGAGTCAGATGTGATGAGAGCACCAGCACAGAGTGGATAGCAATACTCCAATGAGCTCTGAACCAAGGCATTGTAAAGTTATGAGTTAATATTTTCCAAAGAAAGAGTTGGAACGATGGAGGATGCCCGGTCGATGGCGGCTTTCATGTCAAATTGTGGTCAAACTTTGGTGGAGGTGCAATCCTTGGAACTCAAACGCAATCTGACTTGGACCAAACATCTACAAATTGGCTTCCAGCTTTGAATTTTCTGTACAACCATCTTCTTTTGATATCCTCCATTCAATAATGCACAAAGCATTCATCTGCAGTGCCAAAGATATGGCTCCACTCCATGTGCTGATGCGTCTATTCTCGTGTTCAAAGAAACGGTGGAATCTCAGGTACGTGGAATCTCTGAGCAGGAGGTTGAAGCACAGGGAGTGCTTCTCCTCTCACTGACGAGCAACCTTGTAGTCGTGTACAACCACGCTTTTGAGATTTCCCCCTCCCCTTTCAGCCCCACAAACTCATCCAGAAACTCAACCCTGTTACCTCAAATCCAGTCACCACTCACTGTTTTGTCCCTTCTTTCTCCATCCAGTCTGTAGAATCACATCCTCGAATCCTTCCCATATTCAATCAAATTTTCCCTCGAGTTCTTTAAAGGTGGCAACAAACCAGAACCTCATCTCCCAGATCTACAAAAGATCTTTCAATGCTGACCAGACCTTACCATTGTCCAGCTACATCATTTAAGCCAACAATTACAATGTTTTTTGTCAGTCTTGTCCATTTGCATACCCCCTCGCCCATCATCCGCTTGTGCTGTGTCCGTCTTGGAAAGTTATTTCTACTACCCATGGGAAAAATGGGGCTGGTAAAGGTTAAGGAGGAGGGAAAAGGAGAGAGTGCATTTTAAAGCACATACCTTGTATATTTAAAATAGATTCACAAAATTAATGTACATTTGCAGTATAAATTGATAAGCAAGTTCTCAATTGGTTGAACTTCTACATTGTAATCTGACTTATGGTTTCAAATAGTGACACTGCCAAGCTAGAAAAAAACAAAATCGTAGTGTATTCCTCACCGTGGGATTGCTCCGATACTTGGGAAATCGATTCCAAGTATCAGAGCTGAAAGATTATCCAGGCTAGACTCATTCTCTGAATGAATGATAGATAACCAATCTCGAGATGATTGAAGATAATAAAATAAAATAAAAAACTGACCTGCTATTACCGGCAAGAGAGCGTACCTGAGAAAAAAAAATACCGGAAAATAAACTGCTGATGTGCTTTTTGTCAATGCGGGGCGACTGATGACCTGTCGAAATGGATTCGACAAACTTGCTGGTAAAGCAGGATGTGGATGAACAAGGAAACCACCAGTGAATCATAAACACCTTGTGGTCACCTGTGAGAAAACAACAAAACTGCTGCCTTGTGATATATTCAAACCACTTGGGGTCCAGTTTCACTTCCTCTATTCCAACCTCCCTCATGGTCACAGCGTTTCCTTTTTCAAAGAGAAAGGTTTAAAATCTGATACGTGGGAAGACAAGACTTGAGATTCTGCTTTTTGTTTTTCATTTATGACCCTAGAACATCAAGCTCCAATCTACACGAGATGTCTGAAGCATTTCAAAAATCAAAACTTTTTCATTCAAACAAGATTCTCTCGCTCTCGCTCTCTTGCAGGATTACATTTTAAAATGCTGGATCATGATTTGTGCTTTTTGTTTGTACTTCGTACGAGCAGTCATTCATCACTACGAAATGGAATCATCAATCACCAATTAACACTTAACGAAACAAGTTCACAAGATTAGTTGCTCTCTCCGAATGATGGTCTCGGTTTGCAGCCTCAGAGCGGCCGATGTACAACACCCTTAATGGCATTTATCCATTGGTGGCTTGGCAAATCTAAATCCATATAAAAACCATTTTTATGATACATACTCACTTTGCCCATCAAACATTTCAACTGTTTCAGAGAAATTTTAAAAGGCTTTGATTTTGTGAATAAAAAGTGAACATCCTTAGTTCCATTAAGACAATTTGATTAACCAGCACTGAGGTTTCAGCTAATTGACATTCCAAACTTCATAACACGTTAATCACTCGGGTTAAACTAGATATAATAAATAATCAATTCATACTTGCAACTATTGAGTGCCTTTTCTCGTGTGACAGGTGGTAATAATTAGTATATATTATGTGCATTGATACATTACTTATAGCTGAGTTGTGCAAAGGGAAAGCGAGATGATACAACACTTCAAAATAAGAAAAGTGGGGGATAACATTGCTGGTTGGTACGTTTGGGGATTCACCCCGAGATGAGATAAAAACTCAATCAGGATAAAATGCCACGCTGTTCGAAACAAAACAAAACTATTTCCACACCATCGACGTGGGATGCACTTACAGGAAATCCACGAGTTTCTGCTTTGCTCATCCTGCAAGAACTTGGCTTTTAAAACAAATGAAAACTAAATAATGTGGCCACACAGCAACAAGAAAACTACAGGTAGTGCGAGTACAGTGGCTTTATATTTATGACTTTGAAGGTGAGGTTATGGGTAGCGAATGGTGGTAACGGGTAGCATTTGGTACTCACCCAAAGCTGACATGGGGATGTCAAGATTCAACCGCAATTGGTGTACCAGCATCACATGCAGACCAAACCAGGAGGTAAATTATCCTCTTCCTTAAGGTCATTAATGAGTGTGGGGTTTTATTATAACAGACTTTATAGAGACTTAAGGTTTGTCTGCATGGGTGAAAATGTATATATGGCAACAAAGAACCAAATGTTGACAGAGGTTTATTAATTGTCCTGAGAACAAAGGTGGAGAGATGTTTTGTGCTCGAACCAAATCTTCAAAACGAATTGGTGAACATTTGGTTGAGAAAAATTTGTTGTCCATTTTACAGAGAGGACAATGGCAGAGCACTTCAGACAGGCCAGGTTTCCAGAAACTAGAATGCAAATCGTTTATCATGCTTTCTTCAACTCAATCAAACCAATAACTTCCTCGATATCAGTCCAGTATACTGGAGATTCTCACAGACCAGACAACCCTCATTGCTGTTTGAGAGCATTTGGTAAACAAGTATGGAGGAGCTTATTTTAAACCACCAAGTTGCCCAATTTTGTGACTTGCACATTGAATTGCAAGCACAGACTGAGAGAATCTGAAGCATGACCAATCACTACACTGAAAAGTCAAATATAACAACTAGGTTTTGATACAGACAAAACACAGGTGAATGTTCCTCCTTGTAATGATGTAGTTACCATTACATTGACATTACTTGAGGAATTGAAGCACGAGCAAATAGTTTCCAATGTGGTAATGCGATGATAATCCCAATGAGCGAATTATTCCAACTATTTTACCTGTAAGTGGAATAATAACGGAGCACGTCAGTCCAAGCTGGCTCGGGAAGGGAAAGGCGCTCTTCCTGGATGTGCCGCGCGAGGCACAAGGCAGCCGAAGCCAGTCGGAGGGCTTCAAAAGTGGCCGAGTCGCCATCCGCCAGTGTCAGCTCCATAAAATACGTTGCCAAGTGTTGAGTCTGCAATGAGATGTGAAATAGGAGCAGTTTGCATGAACCATTTAAACCCATAGAACAGACACCACAATAAAAAAAATTTTTAAATTACAAAGCTTCGGAAAGTGAGGTGCACACCTGCAGAGCACTGTGCGAGAGGTGCACGAGAACATGGAGGAAGTTCAGAGGCTGCACATAGTACAGGGAAAAGTTGAGTTTCTGCAGAACATGTCTCTCCATTTGCACGAGCTCCTGCTCAGTGTAAGATTTCTTTGTCAGGAAACAAAGCTGTGTAATCTGGGAAGAAGGACTCAAATCAATCCCAGAATGTGTGCAGTACCCAAGCATCACAAAGTCACAAGGACAAATTGGAGTTGATAACCAATCAACTCTCCCCTTTTCCTCATGGACAATATCCAAAAAGGAAACCCATTTTGGAAAAGTAGGACAAGTCACTCCAAGCGGAAGAGGAATGGGTTCATAAAAGATATTCAAAGTACTCTTCTATCCAAATAGGTCCACTTATTTGATTGTAACTTAATGCCCAGAACTATCTGGACCACTAAACTGCTGCCAAAGATCCACCACCAGCAATTCATCACAATTACCTACAGTAAAATCGAGCAAGATCTCATGAGCAAGGACAATGGCCAATAAATTTGGAATGTCATGTTGGTCAAAAACCATCCAACAAAACAAGCTCTGTGTGATACCAAAAACTGATGGCACAAATGTTACAAACCTGAAATCCTATCTATGTCTGTTATGGAGAAAAACAAAAACTATGATAGTTGCACACAACCTAAACAGTTGGTGACGATCTGAACTCAACACCAATGAATAATAAACCAAAAGGCCAAGTGAAGTGGCAATGAGAGACCTCTGGAACGGCAGTTTCCTCAAGTTTGCAAGCCACAAAGAGACAAGTGATGCCCAACAGCTGGAGAAACTCCAGAGAGATTGAGGCCACCTTCAGGTATGAGTTGAAGATGTATACAGCCAGGAACAAGGCCTCGTCAGATATCTCGAAGTATGTCTGCAGGAGACAAACCAAACCGCAATGCATTCACATCACAACTTGGCACTCCTGACTCACCTGGAAGACCTCAGGTTAAGGAAACAGTTTTCACTCTTGTTAACTTCTTGTGCTAGAATCTTTCATCTTTCAATATACCTTACAAGAGTGATGGCAATTATGAGTACAGGGTCAATCACTGAGCAACCAAGAAAGTCGTGTAATGGAAAGGGCTTTGCACAGTTTGGGTCAAAACACAGCACTATCTCCAACCACTTCAAAACCATTTCCACAAAATCTCATCCAACAAATCTTGCCAAATCCATTGGTTACAGGATAGCTTGGAAGTGTGCTTCTCAGCTTTTAGTCTGGATCAAATTCCCAACTAAAGATCATCACACTATAAAGATTCATCTTGGTGTTTCACAATCAGGCCGAATCAAAGCATGCCGTTTGTTTTGGAATCACGAGTTTACAATCACTGATCCATGACAAAGATCCCAGTGTTTTGAAAACAGCAGGCCATTGTGTGCCAGACTCAGACCAAATTTATAATTCCTCCCCACAAAGAGAGGACAGCAGCGGTGGGTACATTAATGTAGAACATTTCAACAAATCACATCTACACCCATGAAGAAACATCTTTTCCTCTGAAACAAACTGCAAGTTAAAAGCAAATCCCACTTTTGCATTGATAAAAATGACAACTTACCTGAACCTGAACCAGCCAATCAATGAGCATCGACCGCATGAGCGGGTGGATGCTACGAGGAAGGTCCGCTGGTCGCAGTGCCTGTCGTCGTTGTCGCCACTTCAAGAAAGGGAAGATTTGAACAAGTCTGTACTATGGACCTCCAACCGAGTCATGCAAAGTACGTTGGTCACACAAGTAATATGTTGGAAGTTGACTGTTCAAATACGAGGTCATTTTTCCACAAAATTTGATTGTCTGTAGTATGTTCAAGGCATTCATTGCTTGGAAGAGCAGTTCAAGTCATCTATAAATTTAAGAACATCAAATTACACAAAATGCAAGATGGGAATTTGTACCCTCTCCTCACTCCCTTCTCCTCCCACCAACCCCCCTCCCCTCCTCCCCATCCTCCAAACAACAATAAAGCATCAAAAATATGCAACTTGGTGGATCATTAACCGATACTCCACCTTCTGATCTAATTTAGAGATTGCTTTGTTTTAATTAAAGTGCTGAGCATTTAGTGTTACATTTGTAAGCATTTGCTCAGTCACCATTCCATTTCTTGTTGAATTGGGCTATGAACATAAACCTTAAGTTCAACAGCAAATGAGATGCAAGGAGGCCAATCAAAGCCTTCCAAGCACTTGATTTTCACCATGAGCTGTTGTAATCATTCGCTTTGCAATAGTCTTGCAAAAAGCGCCACGTACTCGTAAAAATGTTGAAATTCATTTTTAGTTTACAGTATATTGAAATCTCTTCATTCAAAAACACATTTTGCAATCTTACCACCAAAAAAAAAAATGCATGTTCATTCAACAACCACAGTAAACCCATTTTATTATTCCAGTATTTTTGCATTGTAGCAAAAAAAAAACAAAAAAAAAAACAACAACTAAATAAAACCACAAAGTGAGCAAAAAGTAAAAGCAGTTTCAAGGATATCTAATGTTGAAATTTCAAGCTGTTTTACTGCACAGTTTTGAGTCGGCTTTGATATAAAGCAATTAAATGTGAAAAATCAAATGGCTTAAATCAAACACTGCACCACATGACAACAATGTCAGTGTCAAAATAATAATACCGTGCCTCCCTCACCTATCGCGGTTAATGCGTTCCAGACCCACCCGCGATAGGTGAAAATCCGCGAAGTAGAAACCACATATTTATTTAATTATTTAAATAATTATTTAAACGCATTTTAAACATTTTTACAGCATTCACACACTCTTATTAACCTTCCCCACACACATTTAATCAGTTATTTAAAAAAATTTTTAATTTCATCGGAAATGTGACTTCATGGGGCTGCAAAGCCAAGACCAAAAATAATTTTAAAAAATACTATAAAATATAAAAAAACGTATTATGGGTACTGACCTATGAAGATATGAGATGATGATGATAGCTGTGCAGATACTGATGACGATGAAGATGACGATGATGAGATGAATGTAGTACTGCACAGCCAGAGCATTAAATCTCTTCGACTGGAGCGCCTCTTCATCAGGCGCCTCTTCATTGAAAACCCGCGATGTAGTGAAGCCGTGAAAAGTGAACCGCGATATAGCGAGGGAACACTGTAATAACTAGAGAGTTCATAAAACACCTGACACCGCAAGTCTTGGGGGGAGAGACATGGGCAGGGTATGTGAGCAATAAATTTGATTGGTCGTGATGATGCAATAATTTGTACTGCTAAACAAAAGGTTTTTCAAAGTGGCAATTAGCGGATTGTATTCTGCAGTGTTCACGTATCCAAATTCATTAATACAAGGATCTTTAAGGTTGTACAATATACAGGGGGCTGCAAAAGTAGTGTATGACAGTTAATTCGATATACTGTTATATCTTACATGTAAACCTACTTTTGCAGCCACCTGCTATATTATATTATATTATACTATATATATATATAAATATATATATATATATATATAATTATATCATATTAATTTCATATTAATATCCTATATCTATTCACCCCTCCAAGTTAAATATAAATGCACACCCTTATGTTTCGCACGTTATAAATAGTTTTCAATTTAAACAATAATAATATGATTATTATTAATATATTATATATATATATATATATATATATATATTATTGTTACGGTGTGGAAATTCGCAGAACACCTTAAAGGTCCTTAGTTCAGTTAGACGATAAGTCTGTGTTCAGTTAGATTTCCCACCGTTGTTTAATGGGATTATTTCGTGTCACAGGGCTGTGATTCTTTGAGATAGCCGTTTTTTCTTTACTATCGTATTTTGACCAACCACCACAACCACCTTCACAATGCCACCATCACAACCACCGATCAGCTCAACCACCAACACAACCAACCACCACCACCACGTCGCTCTCAAACAACCGCTTCAGATCCACTGTCCTCCACCACAACACCACACCGCCCTCAACAAACCATGCCATCTCATCATCAACAACGCCACAAAATTACGCCAATCACCTAACCACCTTCCCCGCTATCCCAACTACCGATCCCCTTCTCCACAAACCAAATCGCAACCCTCTCTGCTCATGAAGGCCGTCTCTGCGGAGGAAAGGAACAAGGGATTTCGATAACGCGAGGGAAAAACAAGAAGGACATCGGTGGCGCACGGATTTTCCCGCTGCTTTTCCGCGCTTTGGTGTGGGGGAGTGCGATTCGAGCAGAGGTCAAAGGTCATGTGAAGGAGGGGCTCATTTTGGGGGAATGAATCTCCCTAGGCTGGGCCATGTAACGATTCCTCCTCCCCCCCCCCCCGTGGACATGGGCAACGCCCTTTTTTCGAAGCTTCCCGCAGGAGCTCGAAGGAGGGCGGAGCAAGAAGCCAGGAGGAATATAAGGGCACGCAGGAGCCAAGTCGTGGTGTGTGTGGTTTTTTGGTGGCTTCTTCTTCCTGGTCGGGATCTTCGGCTCGTGGTGGCCTGTCTGTGGAGAAGCGGTCCATGGAACAGACCCATTCGTCGGAGCTCGCGGCGGTGGGGAGTCCGGGCGTGGCACCAGGACGCGGACTGGAGGCGTGCCCTGCCAGCTCTGTGGCGCAAACCTGGCGCGTCCGAGTGTAGAGCGCCGGAGAGAGCTCGCCGGCCCCGTGGAAGGCCCGAGTCAGCCACGGCTATCCTAGCTGCCGTGGGGACAGACGTCGCGACTTGCCCATCAAGGCACCACGAGGGTGCAGGTAACCTGCAACGGTCTCGTGGGGCCCGTTCGGTCACCAAGGCTCCCACGGTATAAAGTCTACGGACCCTGTCTGACTCCCTTGTCTTTGAGGGTAGTCTTTTCTTTTCTTTTGAATGAATGTTGGAGGTGCCGTCTATAGTAGACTGTGTAAGTGCTGTACACATTGACGATTGCTTATAGTCGGTTGTAGTGCTTTCGTTGCCTGTATACGCGTTTGCATTGCTTATTGCATGCGTGTTTAGTATGTTTCCCTGTATAGGTGTGTCGTAGTAAATAAATGTGCTTGTTAAATGTACCCCGTTCGTTGCGTCCTTCTTTCCCTATTGGAATACATCTTGCACTGCGGAATAGTAGTTGGGTTTTAACACACCTGGTAAATAGAATCGGATCCGGCGAGGTCGGGCGATAATACCGCTCGGTTATCACTGAAGAACGGAACGGACCGCTTGAGCGGTTCGTGTCCAAGCCGACCTGCGTCGAGGTACGGTCTCCCGGTAGGCTACGCGCGAGTACTTAGGTATATCGATATTCGGCGATTGACCCTATTTCGCGGGTAGAAAATTGGCTAGGCTGTGGTGGGATTAAGAACCACCGTGACAGGGTCGGCATTGTTCCAGAAGGTCACGACTGAATTGTCCGTCGGTGGGCGACGCGGCTGCTATTAGAAAACGCGGTCGATCGCAGCTGGTGGGGCGGAATTCGTAACAATATATAATATGATGAATTATATTATTATTATTCATTTTTGTATAACACTGTTGAGGCTCGGAAGAGAGCCAACACACAGAACACAAGGGGAGCAGGAGACGAGGGGTTGGAGAGGGGTGAGAGGGGTGGGAGAGGGAAGGACAAAGTGTGGAACAGAGACATGAGGAGATCTGTAGAAGGGAGAGGGATGGGCGGGGTACACGGGTAAACAAGATGGACACAACAGGGACTTTCAGGTCCTTGCACGACAGTGACTTGCAGGAAGGAAAGCAGGGAATTTGAAGGAGGTGGGTTTGGCATGGATTAACGGGGGTAGAAAAGATTGAGATTTGGATGGAAGACGATAAGAGGTGGTGGTGAACAGCTGTTTTGAAGACCTGGAGGGAAGAGTGGGATTGAAGAGTGTGGGAGTTTGTTCCAAAGGTTTGGGGGAAGTGGAATTAAAGAAGGTTGGCTATCGAGTGCAGCCTGTGGCTGCTGGTTGCATCATTGTTTGGGACGCGGCTTTTTGCCGCTGATGCAGTGTCCCCTTACCAGTACACTGGTGCTCATTTGCCGACCTCGGAAGGATGACAGGCTGAGTCAATCCCCTGGTGTATTAATTCAGCGGCCCAACGGGGCTTGAACTCAGGATCCTGGGATCCCAAGCTGCCACCCTAGCCACTAAGCCAACACCAGGCTATTAAAGAAGGTGAGCAGTGATTTTGAATTTGGTTTTATTTCCAGAATGGTTTCGGTAGTTCTGTGCGAATATAGGGGGGGGACATATCTGAGACAGAGCATGGGGATGGGGGGGGGGTAGGCTGGAGAGGAGACAGTAAAGACAGAAAGACAGCAAACTGCCTGCAGTGAGAGATTGAGAGACCCAAAGACCGAGCCTCATTGTGGGAGAATACGAATGACTGTGAATGCCTTTGTTTTCCACAGCGTGAAGCCAAGAAAGGTGAGAGGCGGGAGCACAGCCCAGAGGGGAAGAAGTAGTACCCCATCAGGCTGTGGACAAAAGCTCTGTATGTGGTTAGGAGCTCAGGTGTGTCAAGGAAGGACTTTGCAAGACGGAGGATTCTCAGTCAGCGACAAGCTTTGGAGGCCAGCTTGGAAATGTGAAATCATTCTAAACAGGAAACTTCAACAATTTTGCAGCATCTTCAACAGCAACTTATTTAACATGTCCCAGTAGTTCTTCACGCCTATTGTTTGTCCTTTATGACATCCGCAAAAACAGCAAGTTTCCTGTTTAGAATGATTTTCAATTTTGTTTGATTGCCAGACAGGCGGAGTAAAAAATAAATAAATAAAAATAGAACTACTGGATCTGGAGCTTATCTTGGCCCTGGCCTAATGTTGTAACGCAAATTTGGTAGCATTCTGATTGGTGGATCTGGAGAAGACTTTTGAAGTAATTTACACCATTTTCCACAAAATTTACCAAATCCACCATTTTGACACTTTTGGTCACCAAATGTTGGAACCAAAATTTGGTAGCATTCTGACTGGTGGGTCAAAAGAAGAAGATTTTTTGAAGAAATTCACGTGATTTTCTCAATAATTTATTAAGTCCGCCATTTTGGCACAGTTTTGGTCACGTGATCGGCATGACCTCCGCACTCTAACATCCCTATCCTGGCCGAATGTTGCAACCAAAATTTGGTAGCATTCTGACTGGTGGGTCTGAAGAAGATTTTTGAAGGAATTTACGTGACCGTCATTTTGACACTTCCAGTTACGTGATCGCCATGGTCTCCGCAATTTAAGATCATGATCCTGTCCTAATGTTGCAACTCAAAGTTGGTAGCATTCTGATTGGTGGGTCTGGATAAGATTTGTTGAAGGAATTTACACGACCAGCATTTCGACCCACTTAGTCACGTGACCAGAACGAGATTTGCAATCCCCATTACCACCAAATTTCAGCCAGATCGGCTCAGCGGTTTGGCCAGAGAAGTCAAAATGGGAGATAGACGAACGGATGGATGGAGACAGGTGGTGTGCAATGACCATACCTTATCTGTATTTTCAATTCCAGAAAAGCTAATTAACTCATGTACGATCTCTGCGCATGTACGATCAGGACAAATTCAGAGCCAAAGTACAGCAAAACTACAGGTTCATGTTCCGATTTGTGTTCAAAATGTAACATTCAATTGAAATCGAGTTGTTCGTCAATCATAAACCGACGTTTGTGGAGGGACAGACAGAGGCAGATGTGAACCAATTGCTTAATCTCACTTTTTTTCGCACGCACAGGGTAATCCTTAGGATAATTCATGGACCAGTGTTTGTTGCACCACTACTCCCACAGTTCTGGCCCAATTACATCCAGACTTGCCATACAAGATCAGCATGACCCCAGTGAGTGTATAAGAGCGTTTTTCTCTTTGCCGGTGGTTTTGGGGGTGTGGGGATGCAAATTCTCCATGTAAATGTGCATTGTGTAGCACCGTTCCAGGTGGGAGAGGATATTTGAGGTCTCCACCATTTACAGTGCAGTATTTCTGTCCCCATGTTTTCCAGTGCAGTGAGGTGTTTTTGCTTCCTGCACATAACCCAGGTTTTTTTGTTTTTTTTGCAGGAGCGATGAAGGCAGCTGCCAGTTGCCTACAAACAGCCCAAATAAAGGTACATGTCAGAAGAATGTGTTGCATGCTTGGAATAAGATCACCCATCGGGTGGGTAGTCTGAGCATTTAATAAATAACAAAAATAATAATAACCCTCCTCAATAAAACACAATGTGCATCTGTGTATTTGTCTGTCCCCCTTCACAAAGACGATTCGAGTAGGGTTTTAAAAGCCAATCTTTTAACTCGACTGTGTTCACTACAAATTTTTGCAGATAAAAATAAATAATTAAATAAATAAAACTCAAAAAAACGTTTTCCCGAAAAGAGTAATTACGTTTCTTCGATTGGAATCGTAGACGGTGACTTGCAAACCAAGCCTCAAGGGCGGTGTACAGAAGCTTTTTTTTAAAAAAAAAATAGTAATACAAGGTGGAGGGAGGTGACTGGCTTTCATGACTTGACTGGATTTTATACGAGTAATAATAATAATAATTTACAAAAACATTCCCGTGAGTGCGAAAATCTGAACAACCAAAGGTAAAACGGTGTTCCATATGAACAAACTTGACTCACGCAATTTCATTATGGGAGACGTGTGGAAATGCTCACAATGAGGAAGGAATAATATTCAGCAGCATAGTGCGCATCACCAGCGATGCCAGCCTGCAGGAGAGCCGAAGAGAGGTCACATGGTGCTTTCGCCTTGGGGGCCCGTAAGCAAGGAGAGGTCCGTGCATCAGTCAACGCCTGCAACTCTGGTCTCCATGACAACTCTCCACATGGCTCTAAATGACCAGGGAATATGGGAAAGAGGAATGCAATAAATGTAAAAAAATTATATAACAAACACAAGGAATAAACAACATGACTATGGTGATGACAGGAAGATGACGAATCAAAGTAGATAATCCCATTAATACATGCTGAAGGAGTTTTATTTGTTCATTTTAGAGTCACTCATGCAATAACCTTTTCTTTGCAGGTTTGATTGTGAGCAAGATACATCAGAAAAAGAAATGAAAGGAATCTTATGAAACTGTTCAGCACAATTTTGGACGTGGTGACCAAAGGGAGTCTATCAACTGAAAAAAAAAGAGAAGAAAAAGAGTAGGACAGTGCAATCATCATTGAGATGAAGGATGCAACTGATGCAGAGCAGCATTTGGGTTACCAGCACCATGCAGAAACCCTTCAATTCCAGGAAATGATAGAGCTTGAATTAAATAGGCTTCAGCAACCATCAGCATGCCAGAAAGGTTTGAAAAAAAAAAAGTAGAAGTCATTGCTTTATGCAACAAAACTTTTCTATCGCAGTTCCAAATGTGTCCAATGCTTTCGGTAAATTTACATTTTGAGGAGAGCGATTGCTGGTCAGGGGCTGGTAGAATTGCCAAGAGGTATGCACACTCCCCTCTGACCTGTCCAGCTTGTGTTCGAATCCAGACTCATCTATAAACTGACATTGTGGTGTTTCACAGGCAGGGTGAGGCATCAATATGTGCCAGCTGCCATCCCTCGGATGGACGTTGAACTGGGTGTCCCATCTGCTAGAAATTAGTTGGTGGACCTTAAAGGTCCGATGGTGTCCTCCACATAGAGTAGGAGAGTTATCTCTAGCACCCAGGACAAATAAATCCCTGCTCACTCAGTCGAGTATCCGCGTCGGAGTGGCGACCCGTCCAGAATTGAAACCAGATTGCTAAGAAAGTGCTTCGACAGAACTGACGCTTTGTATATGAAGAAGACGAAGTCGATGATGCAAGTGTTTAGCCAGAAGAACCTTTTTATCGCCATGCTATTTGAGAAAAAAAAAAAGAAGAAACCCATTCCCCCCAAACACCATCCAATGAATTTAAGTTGATAAACTAACATTGAATTAGTGTAATGCAAACTTGTTGGGCCAAATGGCCTCCTCCTGCATAAAGGATTCCTTGTCTAACTTTATGAACTCCAATCATTCATGAGGTAAAATTGTCAGAGCAAGCAATCAGTACCCCATTTCCTCCCCACCCACCCCCAAATCCAACCCCTCATTCTTTGCTGAACACAACAATAAAATAATAAATACACAAACCCAGATTGGGCTTTGGAGGAAAGACTTCAAAACAAAACACTATCGATACTTTCGGCCTTGAACAGACTTCCAGCATTGGAGATTACTATCAAAACGAGCAGAACCACGGGCAGAGATTTAACGTAATAAAATTAAAATTCTGAAAGCAAAGCTATTTTAATTACTTCACAAGATCATTTGCTTCGAACCAAGTCCTGGAAATCACGAGAAATCAATTTAGCAAACTACCGATGACAACAGTACCGGAAGGATGGTCGTGAGAGAGAAGGCTTTGCAGGTCCCGGCTCACACCGACCAGGCTTTCAGTGGTGGACACTCGCCGACTGTTCCTTCGGACAGGTGCCTGGGGGATGCTGTCTTTGGCCACTCGCTGCGGGGTCTGTCCATCGACTATCGGCTGCTCGACCTCAACCTGATCAGCCGGTGCAACCTTGAATGCACATCAACACATCATATGAATAGCATGAGTGTGCCTTCATGTTTAAGCCATTTGCATCAGAATAAAATGTACAATTGACTTGCAACCAGGCCCCAATTGTGATGATCAAGCCAAATAGCCTTTGGCGGCAGGATTATTGTGTTTTAACGAAATCATCAAAATCAAGAAAACTCATGTGGCTGTTTTGAACACAAGGTTCAAATCTCAAAATCTTGTCTCGAATCAGAGGTTAGAAAAATTCACTCAAGTTTAACACCTTTAAAAGTAAGTATTTTTTACGACATTTCAATCAAGATAACACTCCAAATTGAGGCAGATACCCATCAAAATCAAGAAAACTCACATGTGCTGTTTGAAACACAAGGTTCAAATCTCAAAATCTTGTCTCGAATCAGAGGTTAGAAAAATTCACTCAAGTTTAACACCTTTAAAAGCAAGTATTTTTACCGGACATTCAATCAAGATAACACTCCAAATTGAGGCAGATACCCTTCAGCTTTGCAGCAGTCAAAGACATTCAACTGTACGATTGTCCGGTTTTCAAGCAAGACAACCCAAAACAAAACCCAAGGATGCAAGTCAAAGGACATGGGCCCCCAGCTGTACCTTAAAATGGGATGTGTATATTTTACATTGAAGTAAAGTATGTTGGTTGTGAAAATTTTGGGTGACGTGAAAGTCACTTTACCCCTGCTAAATTTTTTGCACCTTGCTGTTTCCTTCCTTCCCTTCCTTCCCCTGCCATGGTATGCAGCAACACTGACTCGTTGACACGGGAGTCAGTAGGAAGTCAGACGGCATGGTGGACACAAATGATGGAGTGCATACAGAATGATACAATGACCAATAAAATTATTCTAAGTACTGCACAATAAAACCTGAATATCAAAAGAGTTTAAGAACTAATGTTTCACTGAGGAGGTAAAGGTACTTTTGGGCCACCCTGTACAATCCTGCACTATTCTCTGCAGTAAAAACTTTTTTTTTTTATGCAGAAATAAAATCGTGTCATCACTTTTGGTTGCGATCCCAAATAATATCACTTGCCTCATGCCCAGATAGTGTTGCATAAATATGCCAAATGTGAAAGGTATCCATCTGCGCATTTGAGAGGAAGCTCCAGATGGACGGACGACTGACAGCACCCAAAATATCAGCCCCCAGCCGATGACGCCCAATTGGAGGAAAAAATCCATTAAATCGATAAAGGTCTAGCATGTTCTGTCTGAAGGGGATTCACCTTGAGACAGGTGGTTTTGCCCTGAATATTGAGACAGGTCACATATGAAATTTAATACCTGACTTTCAAAATTACATAATCGACCCCAGAATGCTCTGCCACAGGTGCAAAAACCAAAGGAAAAGGCAGTTTTCGGGGCACTATAAAGTATATCGGGTGTGCCATATAAGGATTGTTATCCAAAGTGGCTCACAAAGCTTCTAAAAGAACCCAGAAATACTTGGAAATGCACCTGCGAGAAAGGGGTGTGCCTCTGCACAACGAAAGAGTTGGAGACCTTTTTGAACTCGCCCAAAAAGCTGATGGCTTGCAGCTCTCAGTGCTGCAAAATCCCGAGGACATGGCCGGAAGGTTTGTAGACCGGCACATTCCACCCAAACCTTCGACCATCGCTGCCAGCGAGTAGACATTGAACTTTGTGGGATTATCTCGCGTGAACATGGCAGGCTTGGTGATTAATGCATGTCTTCAATTGGAAAGGTCAGAACTGAGACTTGTCAATGCACATGGCAAGTTTAAAATTATATTCACGATTAATAATGCTTGGGAGGAGGGGGAAGGGTGGGAATTGTATGGGCTATTATAAATATATATATATATATATATATATATATGTATGTACATGTAAATAAAGGAAGATCCACCAACATCTCACCTGTGAATGGAGGTAACAGCCAATCAGCTCTCACCTAATTGACTACACACAGGTGGTTAGGATTATCTAAATGATTGACCCCCTCCCACACGCCTCTAGCCAAAGTATCTGCATGAAGCAATGCAAGAAGACTTGCGCAAGGTAAGTGCTAAATGCTGTTTCGAACCCTTCCCAGAGTTCCTCAACAATTATAAAGACGTTCACACATAGTATACTAGCCACCTGGGTGTAGTCGATTACGTGAGAGCTCATTGGCTGTACCCTCCATCCACAGGTGAGAGATGTGGGTGGGTGGGTCTTTATATATTGACTGCTTTTGATGTTTACACGCGGTACATGCTCGAGAGCCTCATTTGTATGCATTGCTGTCTACGCGATCGCTGATGATTCGCCAATAAGTGATGAAACCGGTCCAGTAGCTAAGGGGAGTGTATAGCATTGGGATTGTCATGTGTGTACTGTGTGTGAACGTCTTTATAGTTGTTGAGGAACTCTGGGAAGGGTTCGACACAGCGTTTATCACTTACCTTGCGCAAGTTTTCTTGGGTTGTTTTATGCAGCTGCTTTGGCTAGAGGAGCATGGGAGGGGTCAATCATATATATGTTTGGTTCTGAGGCCACAAGAGAAACGACAACCACACTCAGTAGAGCGCATACTTCCACAAGGCTGAATAGTTTCAGTTTTGTATCTCACCATGCCAGATCTGCATCTGGACCTAAACAAAAATCAAATCAACTTGTTCTCGTCACCTACCTCAATAATCCAACAAGTTTTGTCACAACTCGTCCACAAATTTTTAAGATATTGTGCTATATATCTGTTTGGCCCCATCTCTCAATGGTGAAGAATCACCTTTAAAATTGTAGTATCCGGATATGGATCTTCACTAAAATTAAATTCAACCTTTTTACACACCCAACATTTTCCCCAAGTTTCTTCCAAATCCTTCTGTAATATTTTTGAGATATCCTGCCCACAGACAAACGAGTGAATAAACGAAAAACCACCTTATCTAAAAACCTGCGAGTCTGAAGGATGATGGATGTCATGGCACAGGGTGGAGTTATCAGCAAATATATCGAGGATTTTCCAGTCAGAGATCATTTATGAAGATCAGGAATAGGACTGGACCCAGAACACTGACTTGGGGCACTACAGCTTTGATAGTGAGGAGATGATAGGATGGATAATGTTGAGTGCCACACACTGGCTACAGGAGTGGAGGAAGTCAGTAAGCCATGTGTGCAGTTGACCATGGATGGCATAGGCAGAGTTTGGAGAGGAAGACAGGATGCCAGACTATCAAAAGCATGATACATGTCCAGAGAGACTGCTGTGATCTGTCTGACATTGAGGGCCTCCACTTCCCTCTTCAGACGTTGACAAAATAACAAGCTGGTCAAACACTTGGAATAACTCTTTCAATCCTGATAAATCCCACACTCAATCTCCCTCTCCGAAAGGACTGTCTGCCAAAACCCACCCCCATATACTTTCTTAGCAATCCTCTTGAGGAAGTTCAGTCATTCAAACTCCTGGATCTCACAATCAGCCTTTTTTTTTTTTGGAGGGGGAAGGGGGAGGGGGGAAACCACATTTCAAAGTTGGCCTCCAAAAAAGCCAGCCGTCGAATGGGCATCCTCCGTCATACAAAGTCCTTTCTTGGCACACCTGAACTCACATTTACCTACAAGGCCTTCATCCACAGCTTGATGGAGACAGAGAGAGACAGATGCATTACAACGGTCTCATAACCCCTTTGGGGGTGAGGCCAACAATAGATTTGGGAGAGTTATAAATTCACAGTCTGTAGTTGAAAGCCAAGATTTGTATCAACATTTAACTGAAGAAAGTTCCAGCTGTGTCCTGTTCAATCGTGAAGACAAGATTCCATGATGTGCTTTGTACAGGGAAGGATGAGGGAGGGTTTAGATGATTGTAAGAGGATGTACAAGGAAAGGAAAGGGGGTAGGGGAGGAGGGAAAGACATCAAATATTCCACTTTCTCAAATAAGACCGAATAATTTATTTCAACAAAATTTCAAACTTTTACTTAAATTTAAACTATAAACCTTAAATATGATTCTGCAAATTCTCTTTCCACACATAGACGATGACAATGACCTCATAATCCGAAGCAGCGATTTAAAATCTCAACGTGGTTTAAAGAGACCCAGTCAGTCATAGATGTTCAGGGATTCTTCAGGCTGGAATATGACAAATGATTTGACAGCAAATAAAATTACAATTCACAAAATAAATTGTGATGGCATCGAATTTAGCTGCAACCAGGTTGGCTGCAATTCTCACCTGAACCGGTGGCTCGTGATAGTCCGAACCTGGTTTCAAATACCACCATCGTACATGCATGTCTAATTCATGCAAAAGTGCATTTATATCTCAAGTCTTCACCTGCATGTCAAGTACAAGCCGCACCATGAGCCCGAGATAGATATTTTCAACGAGCCGGGAGGCGACGATGGTTCGCGGGCATTATTGAACAATGCCACGATAGGTACAATTGAGTTAGTGGAAGCTTTTGAGGAAGCCCTACCATAAAACCCATCTCTTCCGTCAAAATTGACCAAATCAAATCGAATTTTTTATATGTTGTACTTTTGGACATTACGCACAGCTTCTCGGTAATGAAATTGCGAGAAGAAAAAAAAGAGAAAAATAAATAAATAAAAAGTTCAAGTGGGCGTGGCTCCATCCACAAGGGGCGTGGGACGCCCCTCATACAAAAAGACACAACTAGACGATGATATCTAGCTTGTGTCCAAGTTTCATCAAGATCGAATCAAACATCACAGAGCTATGCTCTGGAGAGAGTCCCAAACAGACAGACAGACAGACAGACACAACGAAAATAGTGGTCACTGCTGGTGCCCGTGAACCAAAAAACAAAAAACAAAAGTATGAAACGTTCATGGCCTCCCCGGTGTGCATCGTTTTGTTAAAGGCTTGCACGTATTCGAGGGAATTACAATTAATTGTGCAAATTGTGTTTTTTGTTGGTGCCGACTCATTTCTGACATTCTGACAATGCTTGAAACGGAGCTCAACATCGACTGAGTGGGTCTCTTCAAACAATGCCGCAGTTCTAGTCTCTCCATTTAGAATTGTAAAAGGTCCCAATTCCATATTCTATCTGTGGAAAGAGGGTTTCTGGCTTCTTCAATCACCTACAAACAGGAATGAGTAACAATTACAGAATCAAATGCCAAGGTCAACAGTTTAAATCCAGAAAATCTTTTCAAACCAATATATTTGTGAAAGTAAATAAAATTACTCCCATTTGTTAAACCTTGCAGGAATTATTTTTTTCTCAAAGCAGTACGCACCCCGCAGAGCAGCTCACAAGGACAACTAACGGGATTTGTTGTCATTTTTGCCAAGATATGTCACTGTTAGGTCATTCATGGCTGCCAAGCAGAAAACGAGAAGAGCTTGTTTTATACTTTCAACTCCACATTCCTGACAATTAGTGTTTACAAGGCCCAAACAAGATTTTTCAAAGGACACAACTCATCACCAATTGTGTTTTTGTCCCCCACCCCTCCGCCAATGTCAGAGACGGGGACATTAACATGAACTCCGACCGACCGATCACCTGCCCATGTACTTTTGTGCAAGCAATGTTTCAAAAACTGTTGAACATTTAGCTTTCATTTAGCAGATATCTATGCCTGATGACATTACCTCAACCAGATTAGATCATGGCTGCGATTGGCTGAATTCCATTGCCATGGCAACTACATCGGTAACTTGATTTTTGTATGTGATATTTCAAAAAAACGTTCAAGATTAGCTTTCATATTATCCAGATCTATTCCTCATACCACCCCAAAAAAGTGGGGGACCTAGAGTATCAGCTTCTCCTTCAAAGTAGAGGTAAGTCAATGCAAATCATCGTGTCACAATGCATGTGTGTAACACAATTGTGTTGTGCGATATTGTGGGGAACGTGCGAGTCATTTGTTGATCAGTTAGTAACCAACTTCCCCACCTGTCATGCTATTAATCGTGATGTAAAGATGGCTGCCTTACTACGAAAGTGCATCATCACAGAGCAGTGAAGAATCATTGGGTGTTCAATTTGTGAAAATATCAAATCGTGACTTTTTAGAAGAATGACTGCAAATATGGTATGAACTGTCGGGAAACGTGTACGGATGCTGTGAACAGTGATGGGTAAAAGGACGGACGAGCATGTGCAATGAACAGACTGGATGACTCGTGTCTGATGCCAAAGACAAATGTGGTTGGTAATGGACAGACTGATAGGTGAGGGCAGGTGTGTATAAATAGAGGAGAGCTGCACTTGGTATAGCACACCCTAATTATCCACAAATGTCAGGGTTTCCACAGCGTATGCTCGATGGGTCCCAAAATGCTCATTGATGATCACAAAGACACTTTTGAATATGTCAATCTTCTCCAGCGATAGGAAGAACCAGCCGATGAATCTTCCTCGCGTATCATCAGAGAGGAAAACATTTGTTCAACACTATGAACATGAGTAAACGGGCATCCATGCCATAAAAACTGTGTCACAAACACCAAAAAGTTTCAAGTCATGCAAAGTGTCAGGAAAGTGAGGATGCTAATACTCTGGGGACAGAAGGTCGTTCTCATCACACACTTCATTGTGTACCATGAAACATCAGCACAACATACATACTCCACACTTCTGTGAACTATATTGAAAAAGGCAATATGCACAAGGCATGACAGGGTAATCACCACCAGGGTCATTCGACAACATGACAACACTGATACACACATGGCAAAGGTTACAACACAGTACATCGAGAAACTTGGTTTTGAACTTTTACGCCACTCACCTTATAGTGTTGCGGGCCGGGCGTCGGCGACGAGCATGACCGCCAGGTGGAGCAGTTGAGTCGGCTCCGCCGATCACCTGGATTTAGATCGTATCTTTTCGGAAAACTCCGAAAAGTACGGGTCCCTTATCGGACCGTGAAGCGTCAATATTTCTACACGTGGTACAGGGTTATTTGCCAATTTTCAAAATACCTAGATATCCACGTGGCGATTTACCGAGTCTCCACCCCTCGGACGGCACCCGTACGGAACGAGCCGCTAGCGTACTCGAACCGTGTGCGACCCGAGCGGATGGTCACAGAGTTCCGTCGGTCCAAATGTCCCCTTACGGCGGCACAACGGCCTGGCTAATTTTCCAACACGCAGCATGCCAAGCCAATGGAGGAAAGGACACCAACGAGCTGATACATTTCACAAATGGGGATATTTATTAAC
>CM068961.1:102174544-102187548 GCA_035128595.1 Eptatretus atami | reverse complement strand
GGAGAGAGATTTTTTTTGTTTTTTGCAGGGAGCGATGAAGGCAGCTTGCCAGTTGCCTTACAAACAGCCGAAATAAAGGTACATGTGCAGAGAATGTGTTGCATCTTGGAATAAGATCACCCATCGGGGGTAGTATCCTGAGCATTTAATAAATAACAAAAATAATAATAACCCTCCTCAATAAAACGACAATGTGCATCTGTGTATTTGTCTGTCCCCCTTCAAAAGACGATTCGAGTAAGGGTTTTAAAAGCCAATCTTTTAACTCGACTGTGTTCACTACAAATTTTGTGGCAGATAAAAATAAATAATTTAAATAAATAAAACTCAAAAAACGTTTCCCGAAAAGAGTAATTACGTTTCTCTTCGATTAGGAATCGTAGACTGACTTGCAAACCAAGCCCGGCGGTTACAAAAAAGAAGCGAAGCGAGTGACAAGAAGCCCCTTTTTTAAAAAAAAAATAATGTAATACAGTGGTGGAGGAAGGTGACTGGCTTTCAATGACTTTGACTGGATTTTGATACGAGTAATAATAATAATAATTTACAAAAACATTCCGTGAGTGCGAAAATCTGAACAACCAAAGGTTAAAACGTGTTTCCATAATGAACAAACTTGACTCACGCAATTCATTATGGGAGCGTGTGGAAATGCTCCACAATGAGGAAGGATAATATTCAGCAGCATAGTGCGCATCACCAGCGATGCCAGCCTGCAGGAGAGCCGAAGAGAGTCAATGGTGCTTTCCCGCCTTGGGGGCCCGTAAGCAAGGAGAGGCCGTGCATCAGTCAACGCCTGCAACTCTGGTCTCCATGACAACTCTCCACATGGCTCTAAATGACCAGGGAATATGGGAAAGAGGAATGCAATAAATGTAAAAAAATTATATACAAACACAAGGAAATAAACAACATGACTATGGTGATGACAGGAAGATGACGAATCAAAGTAGATAATCCCATTAATACATGCTGAAGGAGTTTTATTTGTTCATTTTAGAGTCACTCATGCAATAACCTTTTCTTTGCAGGTTTGATTGAGCAAGATACATCAGAAAAAAGAAATGAAAGGAATCTTATGAAACTGTTCAGCACAATTTTGGACGTGGTGACCAAAGGGAGTCTATCAACTGAAAAAAAAGAGAAAGAAAAAGAGTAGGACAGTGCAATCATCATTGAGATGAAGGATGCAACTGATGCAGAGCAGCATTTGGGTTACCAGCACCATGCAGAAACCCTTCAATTCCAGGAAATGATAGAGCTTGAATTAAATAGGCTTCAGCAACCATCAGCATGCCAGAAAGGTTTGAAAAAAAAAAAAAAGTAAGTCATTGCTTTATGCAACAAACTTTTTCTATCGCAGTTCCAAATGTGTCCAATGCTTTCGGTAAATTTACATTTTGAGGAGAGCGATTGCTGGTCAGGGGCTGGTAGAATTGCCAAAGAGGTATGCACACTCCCCTCTGACTTGTCCAGCTTGTTGTTCGAATCCAGACTCATCTATAAACTGACATGGTGGTGTTTCAACAGCAGGGTGAGGCATCAATATGTGCCAGCTGCCATCCCTCGGATGGACGTTGAACTGGGTGTCCATTGCTAGGAAATTAGTTGGTGGACCTTAAAGGTCCGATGGTGTCCTCCACATAGAGTAGGAGAGTTATCTCTAGCACCCAGGACAAATAAATCCCTGCTCACTCAGTCGAGTATCCGCGTCGGAGTGGCGACCCGTCCAGAATTGAAACCAGATTGCTAAGAAAGTGCTTCGACAGAACTGACGCTTTGTATATGAAGAAGACGAAGTCGATGATGCAAGTGTTTTAGCCAGAAGAACCTTTTTATCGCCATGCTATTTGAGAAAAAAAAAAAGAAGAAACCCATTCCCCCCAAACACCATCCAATGAATTTAAGTTGATAAACTAACATTGAATTAGTGTAATGCAAACTTGTTGGGCCAAATGGCCTCCTCCTGCATAAAGATTCCTTGTCTAACTTTATGAACTCCAATCATTCATGAGGTAAATTGTCAGAGCAAGCAATCAGTACCCCATTTCCTCCCCACCCACCCCCAAATCCAACCCTCATTCTTTGCTGAACACAACAATAAAATATAAATACACAAACCAGATTGGGCTTTGGAGGAAAGACTTCAAAACAAAACACTATCGATACTTTCGGCCTTGAACAGACTTCCAGCATTGGAGATTACTATCAAACGAGGCAGAACCACGGGCAGAGATTTAACGTAATAAAATTAAAATTCTGAAAGCAAAGCTATTTTAATTACTTCACAGATCATTTGCTTCGAACCAAGTCCTGGAAATCACGGAGAAATCAATTTAGCAAACTACCGATGACAACAGTACCGGAAGGATGGTCGTGAGAGAGAAGGCTTTGCAGGTCCCGGCTCACACCGACCAGGCTTTCAGTGGTGGACACTCGCCGACTGTTTCCTTCGGACAGTGCCTGGGGGATGCTGTCTTTGGCCACTCGCTGCGGGTCTGTCCATCGACTATCGGCTGCTCGACCTCAACCATGATCAGCCGCGTGCAACTTGAATGCACATCAACACTCATATGAATAGCATGAGTGTGCCTTCATGTTTAAGCCATTTGCATCAGAATAAAAATGTCAATTGACTTGCAACCAGGCCCCAATTGTGATGATCAAGCCAAATAGCCTTTGGCGCAGGATTATTGTGTTTAACGAAATCATCAAAATCAAGAAAACTCACATGTGCTGTTTTGAAACACAAGGTTCAAATCTCAAAATCTTGTCTCGAATCAGAGGTTAGAAAAATTCACTCAAGTTTAACACCTTTAAAAGTAAGTATTTTTACCGGACATTCAATCAAGATAACACTCAAATTGAGGCAGATACCCATCAAAATCAAGAAAACTCACATGTGCTGTTTGAAACACAAGGTTCAAATCTCAAAATCTTGTCTCGAATCAGAGGTTAGAAAAATTCACTCAAGTTTAACACCTTTAAAAGCAAGTATTTTTTAACGGACATTCAATCAAGATAACACTCCAAATTGAGGCAGATACCTTCAGCTTTGCAGCAGTCAAAGACATTCAACTGTACGATTGTCCGGTTTTCAAGCAAGACAACCCAAAACAAAACCAAGGATGCAAGTCAAAGGACATGGGCCCCCAGCTGTACCTTAAATGGGATGTGTATATTTACATTGAAGTAAAGTATGTTGGTTGTGAAAATTTTGGGTGACGTGAAAGTCACTTTACCCTGCTAAATTTTTTGCACCTTGCTGTTTCCTTCCTTCCTTCCTTCCCCTGCCATGGTATGCAGCAACACTGACTCGTTGACACGGGAGTCAGTAGGAAGTCAGACGGCATGGTGGACACAAATGATGGAGTGCATACAGAATGATACAATGACCAATAAAATTATTCTAAGTACTGCACAATAAAACCTGAATATCAAAAGAGTTTAAGAACTAATGTTTCACTGAGGAGGTAAAGGTACTTTTGGGCCACCTGTACAATCCTGCACTATTCTCTGCAGTAAAAACTTTTTTTTTTTATGCAGAAATAAAATCGTGTCATCACTTTTGTTGCGATCCCAAATAATATCACTTGCCTCATGCCAGATAGTGTTGCATAAATATGCCAAATGTGAAAGGTATCCATCTGCGCATTTGAGAGGAAGCTCCAGATGGACGGACGACTGACAGCACCCAAATATCAGCCCCAGCCGATGACGCCCAATTGGAGGAAAAAATCCATTAAATCGATAAAGGTCTAGCATGTTCTGTCTGAAGGGGATTCACCTTGAGACAGGTGTTTTGCCCTGAATATTGAGACAGGTCACATATGAATTTATACCTGACTTTCAAAATTACATAATCGACCCAGAATGCTCTGCCACAGGTGCAAAAACCAAAGGAAAGGCAGTTTGGGCACTATAAAGTATATCGGGTGTGCCATATAAGGATTGTTATCCAAAGTGGCTCACAAAGCTTCTAAAAGAACCAGAAATACTTGGAAATGCACCTGCGAGAAAGGGGTGTGCTCTGCACAACGAAAGAGTTGGAGACCTTTTGAACTCGCCCAAAAAGCTGATGGCTTGCAGCTCTCAGTGCTGCAAAATCCCGAGGACATGGCCGAAGGTTTGTAGACCGGCACATTCCACCAAACCTTCGACCATCGCTGCCAGCGAGTAGACATTGAACTTTGTGGGATTATCTCGCGTGAACATGGCAGGCTTGGTGATTAATGCATGTCTTCAATTGGAAAGGTCAGAACTGAGACTTGTCAATGCACATGGCAAGTTTAAATTATATCACGATTAATAATGCTTGGGAGGAGGGGGAAGGGTGGTAATTGTATGGGCTATTATAAAATATATAATATATATATATATATATATTGTATGTACATGTAAATAAAGGAAGATCCACCAACATCTCACCTGTGAATGGAGGTAACAGCCAATCAGCTCTCACCTAATTGACTACACACAGGTGGTTGGATTATATCTAAATGATTGACCCCCCCACACGCCTCTAGCCAAAGTATCTGCATGAAGCAATGCAAGAAGACTTGCGCAAGGTAAGTGCTAAATGCTGTTTCGAACCCTCCAGAGTTCTCAACAATTATAAAGACGTTCACACATAGTATACTAGCCACCTGGGTGTAGTCGATTACGTGAGAGCTCATTGGCTGTACCCTCCATCCACAGGTGAGAGATGTGGGTGGGTGGGTCTTTATATATTGACTGCTTTTGATGTTTACACGCGGTACATGCTCGAGAGCCTCATTTGTATGCATTGCTGTCTACGCGATCGCTGATGATTCGCCAATAAGTGATGAAACCGGTCCAGTAGCTAAGGGAGTGTATAGCATTGGATTGTCATGTGTGTACTGTGTGTGAACGTCTTTATAGTTGTTGAGGAACTCTGGGAAGGGTTCGACACAGCGTTTATCACTTACCTTGCGCAAGTTTTCTTGGGTTGTTTATGCAGCTGCTTTGGCTAGAGGAGCATGGGAGGGTCAATCATATATATGTTTGGTTCTGAGGCCACAAGAGAAACGACAACCACACTCAGTAGAGCGCATACTTCCACAAGGCTGAATAGTTTCAGTTTTGTATCTCACCATGCCAGATCTGCATCTGGACCTAAACAAAAATCAAATCAACTTGTTCTCGTCACCTACCTCAATAATCCAACAAGTTTTGTCACAACTCGTCCACAAATTTTTAAGATATTGTGCTATATATCTGTTTGCCCCATCTCTCAATGGTGAAGAATCACCTTTAAAATTGTAGTATCCGGATATGGATCTTCACTAAAATTAAATTCAACCTTTTTACACACCCAACATTTTCCCCAAGTTTCTTCCAAATCCTTCTGTAATATTTTTGAGATATCCTGCCCACAGACAAACGAGTGAATAAACGAAAAACCACCTTATCTAAAAACCTGCGAGTCTGAAGGATGATGGATGTCATGGCACAGGGTGGAGTTATCAGCAAATATATCGAGGATTTTCCAGTCAGAGATCATTTATGAAGATCAGGAATAGGACTGGACCCAGAACACTGACTTGGGGCACTACAGCTTTGATAGTGAGGAGATGATAGATGGATAATGTTGAGTGCCACACACTGGCTACAGGAGTGGAGGAAGTCAGTAAGCCATGTGTGCAGTTGACCATGGATGGCATAGGCAGAGTTTGGAGAGGAAGACAGGATGCCAGACTATCAAAAGCATGATACATGTCCAGAGAGACTGCTGTGATCTGTCTGACATTGAGGGCCTCCACTTCCCTCTTCAGACGTTGACAAAATAACAAGCTGGTCAAACACTTGGAATAACTCTTTCAATCCTGATAAATCCCACACTCAATCTCCCTCTCCGAAAGGACTGTCTGCCAAAACCCACCCCCATATACTTTCTTAGCAATCCTCTTGAGGAAGTTCAGTCATTCAAACTCCTGGATCTCACAATCAGCCTTTTTTTTTTTGGAGGGGGAAGGGGAGGGGGAAACCACATTTCAAAGTTGGCCTCCAAAAAAGCCAGCCGTCGAATGGGCATCCTCCGTCATACAAAGTCCTTTCTTGGCACACCTGAACTCACATTTACCTACAAGGCCTTCATCCACAGCTTGATGGAGACAGAGAGAGACAGATGCATTACAACGGTCTCATAACCCTTTGGGGTGAGGCCAACAATAGATTTGGGAGAGTTATAAATTCACAGTCTGTAGTTGAAAGCCAAGATTTGTATCAACATTTAACTGAAGAAAGTTCAGCTGTGTCCTGTTCAATCGTGAAGACAAGATTCCATGATGTGCTTTGTACAGGGAGGATGAGGGAGGGTTTAGATGATTGTAAGAGGATGTACAAGGAAAGGAAAGGGGTAGGGAGGAGGGAAAGACATCAAATATTCCACTTTCTCAAATAAGACCGAATAATTTATTTCAACAAAATTTCAAACTTTTACTTAAATTTTAAACTATAAACCTTAAATATGATTCTGCAAATTCTCTTTCCACACATAGACGATGACAATGACCTCATAATCCGAAGCAGCAGCATTTAAAATCTCAACGTGGTTTAAGAGACCCAGTCAGTCATAGATGTTCAGGGATTCTTCAGGCTGGAATATGACAAATGATTTGACAGCAAATAAAATTACAATTCACAAAATAAATTGTGATGGCATCGAATTTAGCTGCAACCAGGTTGGCTGCAATTCTCACCTGAACCGGTGGCTCGTGATAGTCCGAACCTGGTTTCAAATACCACCATCGTACATGCATGTCTAATTCATGCAAAAGTGCATTTATATTCAAGTCTTCACCTGCATGTCAAGTACAAGCCGCACCATGAGCCCGAGATAGATATTTTCAACGAGCCGGGAGGCGACGATGGTTCGCGGGCATTATTGAACAATGCCACGATAGGTACAATTGAGTTAGTGGAAGCTTTTGAGGAAGCCCTACCGTAAAACCCATCTCTTCCGTCAAAATTGACCAAATCAAATCGAATTTTTTATATGTTGTACTTTTGGACATTACGCACAGCTTCTCGGTAATGAAATTGCGAAGAAGAAAAAAGAGAAAAATAAATAAATAAAAAGTTCAAGTGGGCGTGGCTCCATCCACAAGGGGCATGGGACGCCCCTCATACAAAAAGACACAACTAGACGATGATATCTAGCTTGTGTCCAGTTTCATCAAGATCGAATCAAACATCACAGAGCTATGCTCTGGAGAGAGTCACAAACAGACAGACAGACAGACACAACGAAAATAGTGGTCACTGCTGGTGCCCGTGAACCAAAAAAACAAAAAACAAAAGTATGAAACGTTCATGGCCTCCCCGGTGTGCATCGTTTTGTTAAAGGCTTGCACGTATTCGAGGGAATTACAATTAATTGTGCAAATTGTGTTTTTTGTTGGTGCCGACTCATTTCTGACATTCTGACAATGCTTGAAACGGAGCTCAACATCGACTGAGTGGGTCTCTTCAAACAATGCCGCAGTTCTAGTCTCTCCATTTAGAATTGTAAAAGGTCCCAATTCCATATTCTATCTGTGGAAAGAGGGTTTCTGGCTTCTTCAATCACCTACAAACAGGAATGAGTAACAATTACAGAATCAAATGCCAAGGTCAACAGTTTAAATCCAGAAAATCTTTTCAAACCAATATATTTGTGAAAGTAAATAAAATTACTCCCATTTGTTAAACCTTGCAGGAATTATTTTTTTCTCAAAGCAGTACGCACCCCGCAGAGCAGCTCACAAGGACAACTAACGGATTTGTTGTCATTTTTGCCAAGATATGTCACTGTTAGGTCATTCATGGCTGCCAAGCAGAAACGAGAAGAGCTTGTTTTATACTTTCAACTCCACATTCCTGACAATTAGTGTTTACAAGGCCCAAACAAGATTTTTCAAGGACACAACTCATCACCAATTGTGTTTTTGTCCCCCACCCCTCCGCCAATGTCAGAGACGGGGACATTAACATGAACTCCGACCGACCGATCACCTGCCATGTACTTTTGTGCAAGCAATGTTTCAAAAACTGTTGAACATTTAGCTTTCATTTAGCAGATATCTATGCCTGATGACATTACCTCAACCAGATTAGATCATGGCTGCGATTGGCTGAATTCCATTGCCATGGCAACTACATCGGTAACTTGATTTTTGTATGTGATATTTCAAAAAAACGTTCAAGATTAGCTTTCATATTATCCAGATCTATTCCTCATACCACCCCAAAAAAGTGGGGACCTAGAGTATCAGCTTCTCCTTCAAAGTAGAGGTAAGTCAATGCAAATCATCGTGTCACAATGCATGTGTGTAACACAATTGTGTTGTGCGATATTGTGGGGAACGTGCGAGTCATTTGTTGATCAGTTAGTAACCAACTTCCCCACCTGTCATGCTATTAATCGTGATGTAAAGATGGCTGCCTTACTACGAAAGTGCATCATCACAGAGCAGTGAAGAATCATTGGGTGTTCAATTTGTGAAAATATCAAATCGTGACTTTTTAGAAGAATGACTGCAAATATGGTATGAACTGTCGGGAAACGTGTACGGATGCTGTGAACAGTGATGGGTAAAAGGACGGACGAGCATGTGCAATGAACAGACTGGATGACTCGTGTCTGATGCCAAAGACAAATGTGGTTGGTAATGGACAGACTGATAGGTGAGGGCAGGTGTGTATAAATAGAGGAGAGCTGCACTTGGTATAGCACACCCTAATTATCCACAAATGTCAGGGTTTCCACAGCGTATGCTCGATGGGTCCCAAAATGCTCATTGATGATCACAAAGACACTTTTGAATATGTCAATCTTCTCCAGCGATAGGAAGAACCAGCCGATGAATCTTCCTCGCGTATCATCAGAGAGGAAAACATTTGTTCAACACTATGAACATGAGTAAACGGGCATCCATGCCATAAAACTGTGTCACAAACACCAAAAAGTTTCAAGTCAGCAAAGTGTCAGGAAAGTGAGGATGCTAATACTCTGGGGACAGAAGGTCGTTCTCATCACACACTTCATTGTGTACCAATGAAACATCAGCACAACATACATACTCCACACTTCTGTGAACTATATTGAAAAAGGCAATATGCACAAGGCATGACAGGGTAATCACCACCAGGGTCATTCGACAACATGACAACACTGATACACACATGGCAAAGGTTACAACACAGTACATCGAGAAACTTGGTTTTGAATTTTACGCCACTCACCTTATAGTGTTGCGGGCCGGGCGTCGGCGACGAGCATGACCGCCAGGTGGAGCAGTTGAGTCGGCTCCGCCGATCACCTGGATTTAGATCGTATCTTTTCGGAAAACTCCGAAAAGTACGGGTCCCTTATCGGACCGTGAAGCGTCAATATTTCTACCACGTGGTACAGGGTTATTTGCCAATTTTCAAAATACCTAGATATCCACGTGGCGATTTACCGAGTCTCCACACCCTCGACGGCACCCGTACGGAACGAGCCGCTAGCGTACTCGAACCGTGTGCGACCGAGCGGATGGTCACAGAGTTCCGTCGGTCCAAATGTCCCCTTACGGCGGCACAACGGCCTGGCTAATTTTCCAACACGCAGCATGCCAAGCCAATGGAGGAAAGGACACCAACGAGCTGATACATTCACAAATGGGGATATTTATTAACAATAGGGAAATGAGGGGAGCACGTAAGGGCAGAGTTATCCGAATATAGATAAGCACGTATGTACAGCAAGGCACTTAACAATTCATTACTTAGCAGACTGGCGCCACAAACACACGCACGAATCGGCCAAAGTGGTCTTTATTGAGGCTCCAGCTCGGATGGAGAGGCGAACTGAAGACCAGACCTGCCTCAGACCTGTCCACCTCAGACCTGTGGTCTTCGAGCCGATTTGAACCGGACACCAGCGAGGGTGAGCCGAATCCAGACACCACCAGGGTCATCAGCCTCCCGAGCCGCGTCGCGAGCGCGATCAGCCTCCCGAGCTCCGGCGGATCCTCTCGTGCTCCAGAACACGCGCTGGTGAAGACGAGGCGCCGATCCTTCACAATCCGCTCGAGTCGATTCAACCGAAGAACCACCAACCACCTTCCGTGCTCTCCGAACAAACACCAACCAAGAACAAGAACAAGAACCCGAACCACTGTCTCTCCGTTCCCTTTTTATCCCTCTCGGCGCGGCTCGCTTCCGGCTGGCTCGTTCGCAGTCGGGGTGGGCTGTCGCATCCCATTTCTTGGAGTGCCCAAGCGAGCCGATTCATGTCCATATTAGGGAATGGAATTCAGTTCGCGCATCGTTGGGTGGGACACGACGCATTCCATTTCTTGGAGTGCCCAAGCGAGCAGATTCATGTCCATATTAGGGAATGGAATTCAGTTCGCGCATCGTTGGGTGGGCACGACGCATTCCATTTCTTGGAGTGCCCAAGCGAGCCGATTCATGTCCATATTAGGGAATGGAATTCAGTTCGCTCATCGTTGGGTGGGACATGACGCATTCCATTTATTGGAGTGCCCAAGCGAGCCGATTCATGTCCATATTAGGGAATGGAATTCAGTTTGCTCATCGTTGGGTGGGACACGACGCATTCCATTTCTTGGAGTGCCCAAGTGAGCTGATTCATGTCCATATTAGGGAATGGAATTCAGTTTGCTCATCGTTGGGTGGGACACGACGCATTCCATTTCTTGGAGTGCCCAAGCGAGCCGATTCATGTCCATATTAGGGAATGGAACTCAGTTCGCGAATGCATTCTGAACACACCCGATTTCAGCGAGCGCACGGAGAATGCCGGGAGCAGAGGGTTTTCGTTGGTGTTATAGTTATCGTCATCGTTGGTGTTGTCGTCATCGTTGGTGGTGTAAAATAAAAGAAAACCCTGACTATCAAAGTAACTCACAGCGCATTTACATTTATTCACCCATTAAAGGGCTGTCACACCTTGACATTTTAGCAGCGTATGGCAAGGTCTCAAAATGTATGTAAAACGCTGGCGTACGCTGAACTATTGATGTTTTTTTTAGTTTTGGGCGTATAATAACGTGTTGGACGTATGCATAACGTATTAGTAACGTACACAGAACGTTTTAATCACATATAGATAACTTATACCAACGAATGCTGAGCGTGTTGTCAGCGTTCACAACCTATGCCCAACGATAGTCTAACTTATGCATAGCGCACGGCAGCGTATCGCCGACGATCACGTGGCGTAGGCTATTCATAGGCTGCGGCTCGACAATTCAAATCATAACGCACTAGACATCGAAGTGTCAAGCCGCTGTCACACCTTGACGTTTTAGCCAGCATATGCCGACGTTTGAAAAATTTGCCGAACCAAGCTGGCACACGTCGAATACGTTATGGGTAAGTTTTGTATATGTTAGAGCACGCTGGCATACATCGTAGTTTTCTGGCATACGTCGTCATACGCCGAGTACTTCGAGAAATTTTTCAGCATGTTGAAAATTTCTCGACGTACGACACACGTTCCGCATACGCTGGCATAAGTTGTAGGCATGCGACGCGATCGTTGACACACGTTACTTGTATGTTACTAATAAGTTGAAACACGTCGAGGTAATGGTTAGCGTCAGTGTTCCAGACTCCCTGGGTTTTTTTTTTTCCTTCGGTTAAACGGTGATGTTGACACTTCGATTTCTAGTGCGGTTATGATTTAAATCGTTGAGCGGCAGCCTATTAATTATATTATATTATAACCGCACTAGAAATCGAAGTGTCAACATCACCGTCATACCGAAGAAAAAAAAACAAAAAAACAGGGAGTCTGGAACACTGACGCTAACCATTACCTTGACGCGTTTCGACTTATGAGTAACGTACAAGTAACGTGTGTCGACGTGTGGTCAACGATCGCGTAACGTGCCTACAACACGTTACTCATAGGTTAGAAATAAGTTTCGGGTACGCTAACCATTACCTTGACGCGTTTCGACTTATGAGTAACTTACAAGTAACGTGTGTCGACGTGTCGTGTCAACGATCGCGTAACGTGCCTACAACTTATGGCCAGCGTTATGCGGAACGTGCGAGTCATACGTCGAAAAATTTCAAGCATGGAAAATTTGTCTAACACCTCAGCGTACTACGACAAAAAGCCAGCGTACTACGACATATGCCAGCGTGCTCTTAACGTATACAAACTTACCCATAACGTATTCCAGCGTTTTAGCCAAATTTTGCATACGTCGGCATACGCTGGCTAAATCGTCAAGGTGTAACAGGCCTTAGACTAGGAAAGGGGAGCTATCTATCCACATTCACTTATGCGAAATAATGAGCTATAGGACCTGAATGTTGTGTGCTCATGGCTTCCAGATTCGCAACAATAGTAGGTAATCACACAGTCAGATAGTCATTGGCATAAGTGGTGGTCTCGCTCCTGATCAGGAACCAACCAACATCACATTATTACAAGGGTATCCATAACCTTGTGCAGTGGTGGAAGAAGTATAAGGGGACTATCAAAGAATTAAAGTGTTCACCACTGATGAAGGGTATTTGGGAGAAAATTCACTATATATTTGACTTGCCTTCAGATGAAAGCCTTCTTTCACAAACATTATTTAGCTGAACAGTGTGTTCCATTTCATGTGCAAACCACACAACATTTTTTACATCAATTTTGCATGCCATTGCACTTATTGAGCAAAGTTTCAAAGCACAGCAATGCAACACCAACCCAACATCCACAAGTCTTTCTTACCGCACAGTGATCCTTCCTCACGTTTTCGTTGCACGTGAGCTCCATGTACCGATTTGCCTCAACATTGATGACCGATCCAAAAGCTTTGCATCTGACATCTGCTTTCTAAAACAAAGCAAAGCAAGTTGTTTGCACAGCCTTTGACAATTGTCAAATACTCCCCCTCCCCACCCCACCAAATAGACCTTGCCCTTGTGGAATACGACAGCATAACATCATGTGATGACAACTAATGCAGTTTTCATGTGCGAATCCACTG